>CM069863.1:52093658-52426158 GCA_036172795.1 Pelodytes ibericus | reverse complement strand
AAGTCATCTCTAAACTACTTGTGTTGGGTCCCAGTAATGTTGAGCTTGAATAGAACTATAGTATTTTAAGAAAGGAATGTGTTGGCCTCTCTGTTCTGAAAAGGGTTAAGAGGCCACCCTGGATCCCTTGGAAAGTTCTGTGCTGAGTGTTTGTAAGCAGAATGCTGACAGAGAGTTATTTAAAGAGTGCCAAGATAAATAATCAAAGATTTTCCTGCTGTCAAAACAGCTTCATCTAAGATTCACAGCTCATCGGAGCGGAGAGAGAGATGTCTTCTTCCGCCCACAATAATGTGCATCCTTTCGTTTGCATTGTTATTCCTGAACCTCAAGGGTCGACATCATGCAGGAAATTATGACAGTTACATTGTGAAAGTACCATTATCTTTATGGTCACAAAGTGATGGAATGACTGTTGGGACCAAAACGCTAAATCAAATTATCAACATTTATATATTGTTGTGAATTTGACATGTGATTATGAGTTTACATTACATACGTCTGTGCTTCATATGGTAAATCAGATATTCTGGCTTAGTATCTGTGTCAAACCTGTATCCTATGTTTATCAATATATTAGTGTATAACTGTGAATCACTGTAGTTTACACTACTTGCAGTGAATTTTAAAGTTGAACGTTTTAACATAAATATGTATGTGTTCTAGTTTTTGTTTTTCAGTTTTTGCAATACTTAGCTTTAAAAATTACCTTTTTGAAGTTATTCTCCTGGGAATTGATCCCACAATGACAGCTTCAGCTCAGGCAAAAAAAATAGATGTCCCCAGAATCTTTTTGGAAACAGCCAAAGGAATCAGAAAATGCATGGAAATGCCCATTTGCATATGTGCAGAATGTCAGTAAAGTTACCTAGGGACATCACAAAATTGGCCTTCCCTCCAATCACTGATGTAGAAAAAAAAAAAAAAGCAACAACAAAAAATAAAGCTCCTTTTGCACATGTTACAAGGGAACATATTTCATCTGAACGGAACATCTTGCAATATAAACAAATACTTTTTTAAACAAAATAAAACTAGAACAAGACACTTTGAAAGAAAATCCAGGTGCTTTGATGGCTGGAATGTTCCTTTATCTAGAGAAGGGAGGATTTTAACCCTCAATGATTTTTTTGGGACTATTTTTCTGTGATACATTGGACAGGATCCAGCTAGCAAGCCCCAATTCTGTTAATTAATCCTATACATCTTCCCAGATTTAGTTACCACGTGTTCTGGGATGGCATTACAACTAGAGAGGTTATTTCTGCCATTAATGGAAATCACTTCTTATTCCATCTTAAAACAATACCTTTTGATAGTTAAAAAAAAATCTAATTTGCTCCAGGAACCAGCAAAAGACATATTTAATTGACTCCTGCATGTGAGATATCGCCACAGATATTAATCCAATAATTCCTAAAATGAGCTTGGGGGTGGCTAATTATCAGAATAATAACAGTATCTTTTTCATTAGGCAGTGAGCTGTTTTACTGACTGTCCTAGTACACAATGTGCATCTGCTGGGGCTCTGTTTATCAAACGGCAATCAGCCTTGAATTAGAATCTCATGACAGCAGTAAAAGGATATATGTTTTCCAAATAGTACTGGCTCAGCTTTGTGTACAGAGCAACAACGGTTAAAATTCAGATGATGATGTCATGTTTCTGATCATGATTATCCGAAAACAGATGCCTGGTATGATAAACACTTTCATATCTGTTAAAGAAGCAGGAGTATAAAAGATATGTCATATACTATACATATTATACTTTAATCCCTGGCTGGATCAAGATGATTGGCTGAGTGTACTACTGTATTACTAAATACTAGGAATAGTTTAATCTCCAGTTGTTTTCTGCACTCTTCACTACTTGGGAAACCAGTCCACACCTGCCATCTTACGTTATGCTCTAGTCCTCTCCCTTGTCCTGACCATATTAATTCTTCCAATATTCTGATCTCTTCAATTGTAGATACCCATTCTCTATAGGATGGTCCTTTAATCTATTTCCATTTTCTTGGTATCAATATCTTTGCAGCGTTAATTAGTCTTACTGTGATAGTTTTTGTATAAGTTGAGATAGAGTGTCTTGTATTGTGGATCAGAAATGTTAAAGTGTCATTTGGTATATTTGAGTCCCCTATAATTTTAATGTATTGATCACCCTCTCCCAAAAGGGTCCAATAGATGGATAAGTTCACCATACATTCATACATGTCCCTATTTGGGATAAGCATCACCAGCATTTTTCCAATTTACTTATATGTATTTTATGTAATACGTAGGGCAGAGGCGTCGCTAGGGGGGCTACTGGGGCTATAGCCCCGAGTCCCCCCATCATAGCCCCGAATGGAGACTCTGGGACCTAAAGTATACTAAAGAGAGATGGTGTGTGTGAGAAAGAGAGATGGTGTTTGTGAGAGAGAGAGAGAGAGAGAGACGGTGTTTGTGTGTGTGAGAGAGAGATGGTGTGTGTGTGAGAGGAAGAGAGACGGTGTGTGTGTGAGTGAGTGAGAGAGACGTTGTGAGTGAGAGAGAGAGATGGTGTTTGTGTGAGAGAGAGAGAGACGTGTGTCTTTGAGAAAGAGAGAGACCGTGTTTCTGTGAGAAAGAGAGAGAGACGTGTGTGTGTGTGAGAGAGAAAGAGAGAGAGAGACAGTGTGTGTGAGAAAGAGAGAGACAGTGTGTGTGAGAAAGAGAGAGAGACGTGTGTGTGTGTGAGAAAGAGAGAGACAGTGTGTGTGAGAAAGAGAGAGAGACGGTATGTGAGGGAAAGAGAGATAGTGTGTGTGAGAGAGAGAGAGAGAGAGAGAGAGAGAGAAAGAGACGGTATGTACAAGAAAGAGAGAGAGATGGTGTAAGAGAGAGAGAGAGATGGTGTTTGTGTGAGAGAGAGAGACGTGTGTCTTTGAGAAAGAGAGAGAGACGGTGTGTCTGTGAGAAAGAGAGAGACGTGTGTGTGAGAAAGAGAGAGAGACAGTGTGTGTGAGAAAGAGAGAGAGAGACGTGTGTGTGTGAGAAAGAGAGAGAGAGACAGTGTGTGTGAGAAAGAGAGAGATGGTGTATGAGGGAAAGAGAGATAGTGTGTGTGAGAAAGAGAGAGAGAGAGAGACAGTGTGTGTAAGAGAGAGAGAGAGACGGCATGTGCAAGAAAGAGAGAGAGATGGTGTGTGAGAAAGAGAGAGAGAGAGATGGTGTGTGTGAGAAAGAGACGCAGTGTGTGTGACAGAGCTCATCTGGGCTCTAGCCCCAGATCATCTGAAGAGCTAGCAATGCCCCTGACGTAGTGTACTCTATACCATCTTGTCAGTATTTTAAATTAATTTTCTTGTATTTTAGTGGAGAGTAAGCATTTATGTGTGATCTCTGATATTTTATACCACTGTTCATTAGTAATCTCTGATATTTCTGATTACCTTTAATGTCATTGAAACTGTAGGATGCTTTTTATCCCTCAATATGCCCTGACTAGGGCCTCTATTTAACCAGGTGCCCACTGAGATTGAGGTATTTAGATTATTTTGTTCTCAGACTGTCCACTGTCTATTTACCTCATAATGTGTCCAATTTATAATTCTTGTCAGATGGATTGATTTATAGTTTCCAAAATCAGAAGTCCTCCCCTTGACTTGGGTCTTATTACGTTTGCATACCCCAACCTTGAAGTTTTTCCTTTCCAGATAAACTTTCTTATCATGCTTTTAAACTGGATATAAAATATTCTTGGGACCTCGACAGGGAGAGACTGCATTATATACAATACTCTAGGTATCAAGTTCATTTTTATAATATTAGCCTTACCAAACTTGGATGATCTTAGTTTATTCCATTTGCGAATATCAAGCTTCATCGTATTAAGCAGGTTGCCATATTTCAGCTCATAGATTTGGTTCAAGTTTCGGGGCAGGTAAGTTCCTAGATATTTCATCTTATTTGTGGCTCACTTGAATGGAAATGATGTCTGTAGTATTTCTTTATCAGGGGTTTTTATTGAGATATCCAGAATTTCTGATTTTGATTGGTTTATCTTGAAATTTGAGTATTTTCCATAAATATTAAGTTCTTTAAGAATATTTGACAGTGTAATCTGAGGTCTTGTTACTATAAATAGTAGATCATCGACAGAGGCCAATACCTTATAGTGTTCTTTGCTTATTTCAAGTCCCATCATATCTGGATTAGATCTAATTGCATTTAAGAGCGGTTCCAAGGCCAAGACAACAGTATCGGGGGAAAGGGCGCATCCCTGCCTCGTTCCGTTCGACAGGGCTTTAGTTAAGGTTCCTTTTACTCGAACATGGGCAGTTGCTGCATGGTATAAAGATCTTATCCAAGTCATGATTAATCGGCCTAAGCCCTTTCTGCCTCAGGGAATGACTAGTTCGCTGTCGAACGCTTTTTCAGCGTGTGTTGACAGGAATAAGGCAGGGATGCCCGATACAGTAGATCAAATCTAATATCTTAGTCGTGCTATCCCTACCCTCATGGTTTAGGACAAAGCTGACCTGGTCTGAGTGGACCTTATAGTATAGAGCTGTGAAGCCATCCGGACCTGGACTTTTCCCACAGGGGATAATTTGTTTAAAAGGTTTCTTAACTTCTTCTAAGGTGATTGGACTATCCAATATATGTGCCATATTACCATCGAAATGATTTGATATAGATGTGAGCATATTTTCATCTGGTAGATTAGGATGTATTATGTAAACTGTTTTCCCCAGATTATATAGCTCTTCATAGTATGACCCAAAGGACTCTGTGATTTGCTCTGTATAGCTATCCATTTTTGTGCCCACTTTTATTCTAGGTATATAATTTGTACTTAATTTATCTTTAAGTGATCTTGCCAGAAGTTTACCAGTTTTATCCCCATACTCATAGAATTTTCCTTTTGTCATATTATAATTTCTTTGTATTTTAGCATTCATAATTATTGCTAAATCAGCTCTAAATTTAATAAGTTTTTGGTATATTGTATATTGTCGTGTGTATTTATTTTTCAAAAATGACCCTCTACTAATTAACTGCCCTCTTATGACAGTTTTATGTGTTTCTCAAATAACCGGCATCGTAATATCTCCCACCAAATTCTCGTCAAAGTAATGTTTTATTGTAGATTTAATTTTATCTACCTGCCTGTCACTCCTCAACAAAGATTAATTTAGTCTCCAGTTATTTGTCTTCTGTTTTATTGAGGGTATTTGCAAACCTATAAAAAATTTGAGTGGTCGCTCCAGATTGTTGGCCAATCTTTACATCTTTGATCAATCCCAGACCTCTATGGGACATTAAGAAATAGCCAATTCTAGAGTACTGCCTGTGTGGCTGGGAGTGAAGGTATAGTCTCTTATCGCTGGATTAATTATCCTCCATACATCTATAAGTTGTATATCATTTAATTTTTGTTTGATTTGCTTAATTTTATAAAACTTTAATGTTGAGGATCCTGTAGAGGTATCCATTAGTGGATCCATAGAAAAATATAGGTCCCCTCCCACTAAGATCCACCCTTCCACAAATGCTTCTAATATATCCAGTGTTGATGTCATAAATTCCTGCTTGTTCTTATTGGGGGCATGAATACTAGCTAAAGTAATCATCTCATTCCCCAGATTACCCTTGAAAAGATTGATCGTCCCTCCGTATCTCTACAGATGTCTTTAACTACGAATGGGATAGATTTACTAAGAATTATGGCAACCCCTTTATTTTTTCTAACAGGTGAGTTGGAGTAGTGAAATTCTGGATACCTATAGTAGGATATCTTAGGGACTTTACCTCAACATATATGTGTCTCTTACACCATACATATTTTGAACCTAAGCAACATAATTTCTATAAACAATTAGGATATTTTGTTTGTAGAGAGTTTAAACCATTTGCATTTATAGACTACCTTTATCTTTAAATTATCATTTCTATCCATCTATCATAGGATTCTTGAATGTCAGCGTGTTACAGTTTGGGAGAACCTAAGGGAGGAGATAGAGGAGAGGAAGGAAAGAAAAAAGAAAAGAAAACCGCAATACCGCCCTTCTCTTGTGGGCAGAGAGAGAGAGAGAGAGAGAGAGAGAGAGAGCAAAAAATAAAGAGTTATTCATTCCTTCTTCCCACCATTATCCTCTATATCTCTTTCTTCATCCTTCACCTGTACAGAAAGTTTTAAACCTCATTATATATATATATATATATATATATATATATATATATATATGTTTTAAACAATATGATAGATAAATGTATTCATTAAAAGAGTGATCCCATTAAATGACATATCTCAAATATATCCCCAAACCATAAGTGTAAGTACATAATTAATCGAGGTATGTTATTCTCCAATTAAAGTGACCCATTAACATAAAAAATAAATCAAAAGAAAATATATGACTATATTGGTAAACAATTGGATAGATAATGATAATAGATATTGATTTACTTTCCCCTCCATTCTCCATATGTTTGCAAATTCTTCCCAATGGATTTCATATATATATATATATCCATCTAAAATTATAATTTGTACTCAAACCATGGATATTTCCTTAGTGAAACCATCATGGGTACAAAAGTATAATCTATTACCATCATACCACCCTCTTTCCTCTCCTCCCCTCAACCCCGTCCTGAAACCTCTTTTTAGGTAGGTGGGGGGAGAAAGAAAAAAAACCCCACAACAACAAAACAGGGAATTTATATCAGTAGTTCTTCTTATAGAGCTTAAGGAGCAATAGGTATAGTTCTCGTAAATCCTAATTCAAATAATTCTTTATTTTATATAATATTAAAAAAAATTATATCATTTTTTTGCTATTTTCGTGTGTTTCTAGTGTTTGTGATTATCATTATTTCACTAAAATACATATAGTTATCATCTTTTAGTGCTATTATTTGCATCCATGCATAAAAGGAAGAGAAAAAACCCAAATTATAAACAGTAGCTTATAGATCACACCTATGACAACTAAAATGTCTCTCTATATATATATATATATCCTACATTGTTTTATTGTGCTTAAAAAGAAAAACACAGGTTCCTTTTATAAACATTAAATAATATATCAATTTACATATCGCCATAAAAAGGGGAAAAAGAGAAGAAAAAAAGTGGGAATTTATATTAGTGGTTATATTTATTAAATTTACAATGCAATAAATATCATTCTCATATATTCTAATTCACTTATAATAGTTAATTATTCTTTCTAACATATTCAGCATTTACGATATATTTTTTCCAATGCTTCTGGTGTATGTGATTATCATTATTCCACCCAAAGTGCCTACAGTTATAGAAACATAGAATGTGTCGGCAGATAAGAACCATTCGGTCCATCTAGTCTGCCCAATTTTTCTGAATACTTTTATTATTCCCCCTTCCCGGTCTTATAGCTAGGATAGCCTCGTGTCTATCCCACGCATGCTTAAAATCCTTGACTGTGTTTACCTACCACTTCTGCTGGAAGGCTATACCATACATCCACTACCCTCTCAGTAAAGTAATACTTCCTGATATTACTTTTAAATCGTTGCCCCTCTAATTTAAGACTATGTCCTCTAGTTGTGGTAGTTTTTCTTCTTTTAAACATACTCTCTTCCTTTACTGTGTTGATTCCCTTTATGTATTTAAATGTTTCTATCATATCTCCCCTGTTACATAGAAACATAGAATGTGTCGGCAGATAAGAACCATTCGGTCCATCTAGTCTGCCCAATTCTTTTTTTTTTAGTACTTTTATTAGTCCCCCGTTCCCAGTCTTTTAGTAACGTCTGTTACGTCTTTCCTCCAAGCTATACATGTTAAGATGCTTTAACCTTTCCTGGTAAGTTTTATCCTTCAACCCATGAACCAGTTTAGTAGCCCTTCTCTGAACTCTCTCCAAAGTATCAATATCCTTCTGGAGATACGGTCTCCAGTACTGCGTACAATACTCCAAGTGAGGTCTCACCAGTGCTCTGTACAATGGCATGAGCACTTCCTTCTTTCTATTGCTAATACCTCTCCCTATGCAACCAAGCATTCTGCTAGCATTTCATGCTGCTCTATTGCATTGCCTGCCTACCTTTAAGTCCTCTGAAATTATTACTCCTAAATCCCTTTCCTCAGATGTTGATGTTAGGACTGTACCAAATAGTCTATATTCTGCTTTTGGGTTTTTACGCCCAAGGTGCATAATCTTGCACTTGTCCACATTAAATGTCAGTTGCCACAGCTCTGACCATTTTTCTAGTTTAGCTAAATAATTTGCCATTTGGCTTATCCCTCCATGAATATCAACCCTGCTGCAAATCTTTGTATCATCAGCAAAAAGACATACTTTGCCAACAAGACCTTCTGCAATATCACTAATAAAAATCTTAAAGGGAATGGGTCCAATACAGATCCCTGAGGCACCCCACTAGTAACAAGACCTTGCATCAAATATACCCCATTGACTACAACCCTCTGTTGCCATTGTCTAATCCATTCAACAATATTGAAATCCAAACTTAAAGATTTCGGTTTATTGATAAGCCTTCTATGTGCGACAGTGTCAAAAGCCTTACTGAAATCTAGGTAAGCAATGTCTACTGCACCACCCTGATCTATCATTTTAGTCACCCAATCAAAAAAATCAATAAGATTAGTTTGGCATGATCTCCCTGAAGTAAACCCATGCTGTCTTTTATCTTGAAATCCAAGCGACTTTAGATGTTAAACAATCCTATTCTTTAACAAGGTTTCCATTATTTTCCCCACTACTGAAGTAAGACTTACTGGTCTATAGTTGCCCGCCTCCTCCCTACTACCTTTCATGTGAATGGGCACAACATTTGCTAATTTCCAATCTTCTGGAACTACTCCCATTAACAATGACTGGTTAAATAAATCTGTTAACGGTTTTGCTAGTACACCACTAAGTTCTTTTAATAACTTTGGGTGTATCCCATCAGGTCCCATCGACTTATTTCTCTTTACATTAGACAGCTGAAGTAAAACCTCTTCCTCTGTAAACTTACATGCATCAAAAGACTCATTAGTCTTTTTCCCTAAATGAGGTCCCTTACTCTCGTTATCAACTTTTAGTGCTAATATTTAATCCATGAGTTAAAGATTAAAAATATAAACATACCCATTAAATCTTTAATTTCTATATATCACAGACTCCATTGTATTATTGTACTTAAAAAACACAGATTCCTTTAATGAAACAAAAAAAAGGGAGGGGGAGAAGGTAAGTTTTCCCTCCTCTCCCTCTTCCCCTTTCCCATGGGAACATATTGAGGTGTTACATGTAATAGCTTAAGGATGGATCCACACACAAAAAAGGCAAAAACAATGAAAAATGTTTATCTTTCTCCCCTCTCCCCAATTGCTGCAAAATTCAATTCATATTAGTTAGATTTCTCCACCTCCCTCTGCGTGGTTTATTCTTTTTGTCTCTTTTTTTCTGGGTTGTGACCAGGGTTTGTTAGTAAGTTGAGGGATTGAACTTTCACTGTCCAATTATTTCATCCATTCAGTAAAATCTGGAGGCTGTATTTTTAAAGCCTCACAGACAGAGGAAAGATTTTCTGGTGCTTTTACCCCATATGTGCTTATTCCCCTCCTCACTCGTATACTTAGGGGAAACCCCCAGCTGAAAGGTATATCTTCCTTTTTTAAACATTCTGTTAGGGGTCTGAGCATTTTTCGTGCATGTAAAGTGTACCAGGAGATGGCATACACTGCTAGGAGTGTCTCTGCTAACAAAGTTTTAATACGTGGTTCTCGGAGTCTCTGGCCTTAAGAGACTCTTTAAGAGAGGCTTCTTTTCCCTTTATCAGATGAAGGCTTGCATCAGGGAAGATCTCCCGAGGGCAGCAAGCATAGGCTTCGACGTCCTACATCACTTCCGGCCCCGCCTCTCTGTCTATTTGCTTTCTCAGGGTTAGTATTAAGGTTAGTATCAGGAGTTAGAATTTGGGGTTTAGTATTATGGTTCGAGGTTAGTATTAGGGTGTGGTAGTAGTAAAGGGGTTAGTATTAAGGTTAGTATCAGAATTAGAATTTTGGGGTTACAATTATGGTTTGGGGTTATTATTAGGGCTTGGTGTTAGTATTAAGGTTAGTATTAGGGTTAACAGTTCGTTTTGAAACCAGAAAGACGGCACTCCAGGAGCTAGTTAAATGTCAGCGGCATGGTTGCCAGTTCTGGCTGGAGTCCAGATGCAAGGGCCGGAGCAGGTGTGATACCCTGTGCAGGGTGACCACTCTCCCCCAAGGGTGGAGCCCCAGGCTTTGAGCGGCCACAATTAGGGTTTTGCGGTCTTCTTTTGGGCATCTTGTCAAACAGGAACAAACGGGCAAATCAGAAAACGTAGTCGGGGTCACAAGCCAAAAGGTCAGGACTGGAGAAGGAGGGAGAAGCCAAGGATCTAGCCGAGTCAGGAGTGGAGAAGGATGGAGAAGTCAGGGTACAGGCCAAATCGATAACAGTAGATCAGGAAACAAAACGATAACACCAGCAAAAGACAGGCAGGCAAAATGTTCCAGCAAAGAGTGCTGGGAGGAGGGGGTTTAAATAACAAGGAAGTTAATGAAGGACAGGGAACACCTGGGCGGAATTACGTATGGGCAGGAGCTAGACAGACACAAAGCAGTTCTGAAAACCAAGCCCTCTGGTGGAGCACGGAACAGACACAGGCACCAGAAACACAGAGGTCCAGGGTTCAATCCCAGCAACGATTACACTATCCCCCTCCAAAAAGGCATGCACTGAACGCCTACAACAGACTTATACACTTTCTCTTTAGTGTCTTGGTTTTCTTCTGGTTCCTTTTTAATACTGCTGGGTAGGAGCTGGGCTGTGGCATGACCTGGGATAGAAAGTTTTCTTCATTCAGATGGAGGTTAGGTGAAGGGGCTACAGCCATGGCTTTACGTAAAGGTGGCATGGGTTCCTGGCAGGCTGATATAAAATCAACACCTTGTGGTTTTGGGTTGACTAGGACAGTCCCCAGAGTGACATCAGCTGGAAAAGTTCTGCGTGAGGCGAGGAAATTGGGTTCTCCATCCTCCTCTTCACCAGAGCTATCAGGCAGACATTCCAAACTGGAGGAAACAGGTTTTTGGGACTGACGTTTCATCATGCAGCAAAATGCAGGTGATGGCTTAGGTTGCAGTCCCATTGTCCTCCTCTTGTGAACAGGTAATGGTGGTCGAATGGGACAGTAACTTATATAGTGCCCAGAATCTCCACAGTAAAAGCACAAGTTGCGGTCTCTGCGCCAGGACCATTCTGCATCTGTGAGTGGACCTCTGGCTCTTTTCTTTTCAGAAGAAGGCTGTGCCTTTCCAAATAAGGCCAAGGCTGGGATTTGATGCAGACGGAGACCCACATTGCTGGTATGCTGTTTGGTAACAGTACACGGATTCTTGGAGCGCAGCTCTGGTGCCGAATTCACCCTGGTCAGCTTTTTTGAACTGGAAGACTGGGTAGTGGTAAAGGCTGACCTCAAGAGACGTACCTCTTCATGGAGCAAAGAAAAACTTTTCTGCAGCGTCTGAATATACTTTGACAGCGTCCCCACCTGCTCTATCAAAAGCGTAATAGCATAAGCACTTGCGGACTCCATAGTATGGCTGGAACATTCTGTCAGCGGCATGGTTGCCAGTTCTGGCTGGAGTCCAGATGCAAGGGCCGGAGCCAGTGGTGTATCTTGATTTTGTGCTGCCCTAGGCAGACAAAATCCGGGCACCCCCCTACCCAAGCTGCACACCCACGTTACACACCTAAGACATGCCCCATCATTCAGACTCACATCAAGCTCACACTCCCATCACACTCAGTCACACACTCCTACTCCCATCACACACACTCTGACCCACATCACACTCAGTCACACACTCCTACTCCCATCACACACACTCTGACTCCCATCACACTCAGTCACACACACTGTCTCCTATCACACACACTCTGACTCCCATCACACTCAGTCACACACACTGTCTCCCATCACACACACTCTGACTCCCATCACACACAGTCTCCCATCAGCACTTACCTTTCCCTGGTGGCAGGCAGCATGGTCCCTCCATGCTGCCTGTTCGGCTTCCCGGCGATTGTGCCGACAGGGAACGTGACCGGGCGCGCGTATGACGTCAGAGCGCCGGTCACGTGACTGACCGGCACTTCCATGTCAGACTGCACGGGGAGCCGAACAGGCAGCACGGAGGTTTCTCTGTGCTGCCTGTTCGGCTCCCGTGCAGCCTGGCAGGCAGAGCGATGGTGAGGGGGGATCTTCCGATCCCTTCTCACCTCCGTCTCTGCCTGCAAGCGCGGTGGGGGGTTTTTCTATTTTAAAGGGCCGGATTTTTTTTTTTTTTTTTCCAGTGCTGGGGGGCGCTGCCGCCCCCCAAAATTTGTAGTCGGGGTCACAAGCCAAAAGGTCAGGACTGGAGAAGGACGGAGAAGCCAAGGATCTAGCCGAGTCAGGAGTGGAGAAGGATGGAGAAGTCAGGGTACAGGCCAAATCGATAACAGTAGATCAGGGAACAAAACGATAACACCAGCAAAAGACAGGCAGGCAAAATGTTCCAGCAAAGAGTGCTGGGAGGAGGGGGTTTAAATAACAAGGAAGTTAATGAAGGACAGGGAACACCTGGGCGGAATTAAGTATGGGCAGGAGCTAGACAGACACAAAACAGTTCTGAAAACCAATCCCTCTGGTGGAGCACGGAACAGACACAGGCACCAGAAACACAGAGGTCCAGGGTTCAATCCCAGCAACGATTACATTAAAGGTGCAAAAAAAAATAATTTATCATAGTATCAAAATAATGCATTCCACAACAGCAGTGCAGGTGTCAGTTAGGTATAACACCGGCGGAAGGCACCGGAGACCTGCTGAGGGTGGAGATCGCTTGTCTTTGCCTGGTGTTTTCCACTCGGGCAGCCCAGAATATCTCTTACTGATAGTATTAGGGTTAGTATTAGAGTTTGGGGTTAGTATTGGGGTTCAGGGTTTCGAGTTAGTATTATGGTTCGGGGTTAGTGTTAGGTGTTAGTAATAGGAATACTATTACGGTCAATATTAGGGTTAGGGGTCATAGACGCTTATAAGAGATGCTGAGTGTCTGCTGTAGAAAATTGTGTGTGACTCCAGCAATCCATTCCTTTTGGTTTTCATCCTAGTTGCTATAACCTTTGCATGGCAGCATCAACTACTACACAAGGTCCAAAGATTGCAGTAGAAATCATGGCTGTTAACCCTTGATGGCTTTCGAAAAAAGAAAAAAAAAAGAAAGAGAAACTGCTACAATCCATGATTACATAGGTTATTGCTTCTACTACACAGTAAATGTTGCAGTTAGAGAATTCACCTAAGAGAGAGTGGTTTTGAAAGGATATGTGGCTAGACTCAATAATCAGAGATATATTTCCCATGATAATTAAATACCAATTTCAATTCGACTGCATTAGTAACTAAAAGGGTCAAGATAGTGATCACTGATACATATTTTGTTTTTGCATGTTCAGTCTAGCATAGTATGTGAGTGACTAGAACAATGACTTCATGTCTATGATTCTGCAGTGAAGCAAGACACAATGACTGTTCTACCACTCTCGAATTTGGATTTTTGCATGGTCTTGCTCCATCTGCTTATTTGACACTTCCGACCGAGACTGTAGAATGACTGTTCACTAGCACTCTCGTAAACCTCAGGGCTTGACCTCAGGTAGTCGGGGGATGCTTCTGTGTGTCAAATAGCAGTATCCTGTTTCTGGAACCCTCACTCTAAATTACACTGTTTCCCACTTGTCCTCACAGCGGACAGAGCAATATTAAAGTTTCACGCCTTACAGCTTAGAATTTCCAGAAAGAATTAATAAATTAGAAACTGTAAAAGAATTACAGCTAGTATGCTTTTTTGGGAGAAAAAGTAGATGCAGTGGATTCACCTGATGTGTAACTCCAAATGATCAGAGCAGATGAGAGTTGTTTTGTTAAGGAGAGATCTAAAAACTGTGGTCTGTGATTCCTGTGTTTTAACAGACATAATGTAATAGAAGGCGTTAAGGAATCTTTTCGGGTCATTGACACGTTAAAGGTATCTGGACCTGCACATGCTGAGCCCACAAGGGGTAACCTATCTGAAATCTATGACGTTTCCTACTTTCCTGCTTTCCAAGTTTCAAAAGAACATTTTCCCATATGTTGCAAATGAGACATCTCAAAATAAGAAGAAAATATTTTACTGTAACTAATCAAATAAAAAAAGAAAATCCACTGAGTTTGCGCTCTACTTCATGGACTCCCTTCTGGGATTGGCTTTTGAACCCATTAAACACATCATTGTGATGTGTTTTCTTCAACTTGGGGCTGACCCTTTTAAGTGTTAACCTTCACACAATAACACTTACAATATTCCTTTTGCACATCATCTTATTTGTGCCTTAAACTTTCACATCACATTAAGTCAACAGAGAAATGAAATATTAAATCTGAAGCCTCCCATGGGATGCCCCCTTCGTAATCTCGTTGATTGGACTAAGTAGATCTCAGTGGTCTGAGCGGTGGTCTTGTTGACAAGACGATGATGGGAACCATTGCTTAGGGAGTTCTTGGGCACTTTCCAGCAAAGGCTTCTGGGAAGAATTAGTTGGCCTTGGCTGGACTTCAGGAGAGCATGCCAGGCTTGGAGAAATAAAGGAAAGAGAAAGAGAGGGGGTGGATTTGTTAACAGCTGTGATGTTTATCTTACTAGAGGATTTTCCCAAACTTGAAGCCTGGACACCAGTCATTCACAATGCTTATGTCTGAAAGTGAAGATGATTTCTTATACAAGAAATAACCTTGCCAATGCTACATATGTGTTCTTCATCTCTAAAATTTACAATTTCTACTAATACACATCCTTTCCTTTCCTTGTTGGAGTGCATTTCTAATTATGAGTCCTGTCTCAAGGCAGGAGGAGCATTACCTAGTTCTTAATTTATTCAGCTAATCAAATCATGGGCCAGATTCTGTTGTCAGATGAAAAAAATAACAATGATAGGTTTATCGGCAGTTTAGTTGTTCTGTTACTTCCATTAAAATGAAATAACTTCCGCTGATTGCTAAGTTTTCTACCATAGAAAGCAAAGTTATATTACAATACATACATAAACAATGTTCTCATTGCATTTGTACATTTAATATGTATTTGTCACATTACTTAAATGTATGATCTCTGAGTTTGTGATAAACTTACTGGGATTAGGGTGGAGTGTGCGAATAAGAGTACTGTTTGTGGATGACAAGAGGTGGCAGCGTGACAGGAATAAAGAGGGTAGGAGGAAAACAAAGGAAACTTCAATGGGTACAGCAGTTAGAGTGTAGAGGAGTCCATACTTAAGGGCTACAAACATGGCAATGGACAGAGCAGCACAAAATAGATGGTGTGCTGCGCTCTGGACCCACCAACAATACAAAGAATGCTAATTATACTTGGAATGTCTCTAAATTTCCAAAATATAAATAATTTAAAAAACTTAATAGAAGGAAGATAAAGAGAAAAGGATGGAGAAGGGGGAAAATGCATTGTTAATATTATTGTTTTGCAATTTATCTGCAATTATCTGCCCAGCCTTTATCATCAGGGACAAAAACAAATAGATAGACAGGATAAGATATACTGACAGGTAAAGTACAGAGATTAATAGACAGACACAGAGACAGACAGAGACTGACAGACAAGAGAGATATACTGACAGATAAGCTTGATACACAGACACAGAGACAGACAGAGACTGATAGATAGAAGAGATATACTGACAGACAGGATTGATAGACAGACAACGTCGGCCCTCCAGCTGTTTTTGTACTACAACTACGAGGGGATGGGACACTTCACCTCGGCTGCATCCGCGCAGCCACTTCACCGCCGTCAATTCACCACACGACAGCTCGTCGCGGGAGATTTCATCGCGGGACATTTCATCGCTAAAGGTAAGTTTATTTTAGTATTGGGGTTAAGGGTGGTTAGAATTAGGGTTCAGGGGGTTAGAATTAGTTTTTAGGGTTCCGGGTTAATTTAAGTATTAGGGGGTTAATTTTAGTATTAGGGTTCGGGGGTTAGTATTATGGTTTAGGGGGTTAGTATTAGGGTTCGGGGTTATTATTAGGGTTTAGGGGGTTAGTATTAGGGTTCGGGGGTTAGTATTAGGGTTTAGGGGGTTAATTTTAGTATTAGGGTTTAGGAGGTTAGTATTAGGGGTTTGGGGTTAATTTAAGTATTGGGTTTTGGGGTTAATTTTAGTATTGGGGTTTGGGGGTTAATTTTAGTATTGGGGTTTGGGGGGTTACTTTGGGGGGGAATCATTTATTAGGGGGTGTTATTTTCTTTTTACTTGTACGTTTGTAAGGGCTGACAGTTCAGCGCTGAACTGTCAGCTCTTACATAGCCGTGTCCGCGATCAAACGGCCGCCTTATTCTTCATTGCTGACAGTTCAGTGTTCTAACTGCCGCGCTGAACTGTCAGCAATGAAGCTGCGGCGATGAAGTGTCCTAGACCCCAACTATGATAATTCCCTGCCATTCTAGAATGCTGGTAGGGAATTATGGGCTTTAAATATTACAGGAGAATTTAAAGTACCACTAATATTTGATTACCATGGATATGGTTAAAAAGTCCAACAAACATTGGCACATTTTGTTAGTAGTTTCTAGCTTGGAAACATTATTTTCCGAAAGAACCACTTAATATATTTGAGTTGCCCAAAGTCTAAAAGCTTTATTAGTAGACAGAGCTCTTTGGTGTCTAGTGGCAGGCAGTAAGGTGTTTAAAGGGCCAGTTTTTTTAGCTGCCCCCCTGGGCATACAAGGCAAGTGCCTTGCTTAGGCTTTTGCCTTGTCTGCTTCTCGCTAAATGTAGCACTGAAGGGAAGGCCTTTTAAATAGAAATGTATTAATTAAAGAATATAAATAAAGTACCTTATTGAACTTTTTTTTGCTCCATATAAAATTTTGTTAATAATCTTGAGCCAGATAGGTCAGATGAAAATTCAACACCTCTGACCCTAGATGTTCGCCCCCTGGTAGAGTTATACAGAGCAAAGAGAGCTCAATAAGGTGCTTTATTTGTATTATTTCATTAAATCATATAAAATGTCTAAACCTGATACCATCTTTCAGTTTAACATAACATATTTTTTGCGGCAGTTTAATACAACTTACACAACTCATATACTGTTTAGTAGAGAATCTAAATAGAGAAACTATACAGTAACATATTACATGCCCTTGATTTTTTTCTTTCCTCGTGTTTTTTCTTTTTTTTTTCCCTTTTCACTCCTTTCTTCTCTCGAAACTGAAATGTTTTTTATCACTTCAAGGTTTTTTTCCTGCCAGTCTGGAGGCCACCTGCACAATTTTAGACCTTTGACCCCAATCTTCAGTCTAAGTCTGTAATAACAAGGCCTTTCTAAGCCACCCATTAACTGGCTACTAGTAATAAACTACAGGATGCATTGCTAGGGGCGTCCAATGTATGGCTCAAGGGCCAAATGCGGCTCATCTGACAGCAAGATGCGGCCCAACTGATTTAACTACCATTGTTCTCATTAGCCATATACATTTCTAGCTGTGTTTAAATCCGATTTATGGACTTTTGGGTACTTTTGCATTGATGCTAATTAACGAAACATTATTCTAAAATTAACAACATACCATTTACAATTTATTATATATTATTATAAATAAAAAATTTTTTTAAATGTAGCATGATAATATATTCATTTTGGAATATGCAGCCCACTTCAGGAAAAACTTGCATGTCCCTGTGATACTACATCTCCTACCAATGTTTCTAACAGAATCAACAATGACTGAAGTGTGCATGCTTTATCTGTATCCCTCGGACCAATAATAGATTTTAATGATGTTATTTACATTACATTACTGAGAAAAGGTAAAAATACCGCTCTAAATGTTGTGAGTTTAGTATATTTTTGTGCTAACACATACCTTATACTATACAGTGATATTTTTATAAGAAGTACATCAAGGTCCTGACATTTACCAGAACTTATATTTATCATACACTGTTTGGTAGAGTGTTTAAAGACAGTGTGTAAACATTAACATATTATATGTCCCAATTTTTTTCCTTCTTCATCGTTCTTTCTACT
Source organism: Pelodytes ibericus (assembly GCA_036172795.1). Classification (NCBI taxonomy): domain Eukaryota; kingdom Metazoa; phylum Chordata; class Amphibia; order Anura; family Pelodytidae; genus Pelodytes; species Pelodytes ibericus. The sequence goes on along the minus strand of CM069863.1, from coordinate 52,408,021 downwards.
TTTTTTTTTCTTGCTTAAGCTCTTGCGAGATTTAATTTCACAGTATTTCAGAAGCCTCACTCCTTTCTTTTCTTGAAATGGAATTGCAATTCAGTTTTAAACTAAGATTAATTTATTACAAAACGTCCAATTTTTTGTATCTAAGAAATGAGGTTCAGCACCATAATTGAATAATATGATAATAATGAAAATACAATTAATCAAAGTATGATCAAGTATGGTACATATTTTCAGGGGGTTTGGACACTTGGTCACTAGTGTTTCACCGTGGCAGTAAGAGCGCTCAGACAGCTTAGCACGGCTGTTTTGGCGCTGAACTATCAGGCTTAATACGAACCCTCCCAAATAAAATATTCCCCTCTTACCCTAAAAGTACCTCCTAACCCCATACCCTAACCCTGTCTGAAACTAACCCTTATACTAACAACTAATCCCTAATACTAAACCTAAAATGAACCCTTATAGGGACACTCCCACCAAAAAAATTATAAGTTTTTTTTTTTTTTTTTTTGTAATACCGCTAATACTAACCCTAATATTAACTCCAGTGATGAAGTGGTCACTGTGAAGCTGTTGCGAAGAACTGTCCCATTGGATCGATATTTAGTGAAAAACACATAAAAACACATAAATTGTAAGATACTTTGAACTTTTAAATAAAGAAAACCTATACATTATAAATTAAAGAGAGTTTATTTAGTCTGTTTACTAAACAGCAAACTTAATTGAGAATTGAACTGCAAAAATAAGACACTGAGTTAGGCTGTTAATGCATGTTTGTTTCTATTCCTTTTGGATTAACTAAGATGAAATGGCATTTACAGATGTTCAGCTCTGTAGGGAAATTGTTTAATTTGCTTGATTATACTTATACTGCTTTCTAAGTTATATGTTTTAAAGCAATCAGGCAGTAATATTTTTTTTAGCTGATTTTTTTTTGGTCAATATACACTGTTTGAATTACAGCTATATTATGAAAATACCCAGGCTCAAAAGGTTTGATCTAAATTCACTGTAGGCTCCACCATCATGTTAATATTATACCATATGGTATGTGTATAACAATATCAAAATATTTAACCAGGAAGAGTACACTGAAATATTGTCTTATTTTTAAACACATCCTTGGCATGGTAACCATAAGGCCATTTTATTTAATCAGTGAAATCTAGACAGGAGTGCAGTCTTTTTTGCATACCCAATGAAGCCCAGAATCATGCATTTTTCATAAGCGCCCCTGACTAAAATAGCGGTGGCCATTGATATGATTACTCAACATCCAAGGGATGCTCTGGAATACAAGAGCAGCATTATCAATAGGAAAGTGTTAATCCTTTTTTATTACATAAATTGTGCTTGAACGTGTCTCAGTGTACTAAAGCATTATTGAAATGATAACTGAAAAACCAAGTGACATTCAATATATAAATGACAATATGTACTGAATGAGATGTATATGAATTGGTAAAATTATCCACATTTGTGATAAAAGGAGACATTTTCATTAGCTGTGAATATACACATAATAAAGCAATATCACCAACTAAATAAAGCACACAATAAAACATTGCAGGTATTGGAATTTAGTTCAAAATATGAAGGGGAAAAAAAGGTACATTAGAGTAACCATCATTAAAGTTGTGTAAATATGTTGTTAAAATCTGGCAGACATTTTGCAGTCTTGAAGCAGTTAAGTTTCTGTTCCTGAACTCTAAACACTGGCTGATTTTAGGTAAACAGTTCCTGACCCTTGAAAGACATTTCTAAGACTCAAACATGGGTTAAATATGTTATGAGTGGTTTAAATTTACACTTGGAATGTCACTGGTATCAATGTGTGAGATCTTTAATTCCCAGGGCCGTGATTAATTCATAATTCTGCTGGAATCAAGAGGAAGACACGCCTAACAACTGTGCTCAATCTAGGGGTTATAACGCCCCTCTCACTACTTGTTATTCTGTGATGGGAGAACAGAACAGTCTAACGTTAAAGAGGGTCAAGTGAAGTTTTAGGAATAAATTAGCAGATGTGATAAGGGCAGCATTTTAGATGTGTGATCTAAGACATTCTATGTGCAGACTAGTTAATAAGTGAATAACAGGCTATCACTTGTTTTGACATAGGTCATGTTTCACTTTATTTTTAGATTTGCTTTGAATCTCTCCTTGAACTTGATTTTATGCATCTACCATGCATTCAACTGTCCCCTTACATGGATGTTGTATATATCTGAGTTTCTCTGGCTTAAAAAGAGTTTTAATGGGCTAGGCATGGTCTTCAGTACATAAGTGCCCAACTCCCATTCAGATGAAATTGTATTTGTTATCTTCTGTGCTTTCTTCTGTACTTGTTCCTCATAGGAAATGCAATAAAAGACTTATCTAGTCATTCTCTATCATCAGTTATAGGTATATTTACAAAAATCTACCAAGGGATAGGGCATCCCTGCACCATTAGGAAAGGGAAGCATGACTGCTGGTCCATGCTATCCTTCTAAGGGTATTTGGGTTGGTTCTGATTAGTTGTGTAAATGTGTTACAATGTTGTGCCGTATAAATTCTGTTCTCCCTGACAGCTCCTCCTCTTTAATCCAGGACAAGCTGGATACAGCACTTTTTTTCCTCCCTCCCTCACGTTTTTCTTGTTTCCTCTTGTATAGACACAGCGGTAATTTCCTCACCAACGTTTGGATTAGCTCGGAAGTCTGCCCTATTGGGCTTGGGGAGCTGTTTCCTGCTGGTGGTCGATGATGTCACCAGGAGACTAGAGCTTGTGTTCATACATTGGGTCAACCGTCTGCTGAGGCTGATGGCTCTGCAGCTGGCGCGTCGTTTAACGTTATGGTAAAAGTTGCTGGTTTATAAATAAAGCTGTGGCCAAGCCCTTATCCACTATCAGGTTGTTGTGTGGTTAATTAGGCTTGGTTGGGGTATCGTGTAGGGGGAGGGTAGGTCAGGGACCTAAGCAGTCATGTCTTGTTTTAACCTTATATGCTCAGATGTGCATCTTCCACTGCTCACATATAACTTTGCTAAGTATTTGTATTATGTTCACTCAACTTCCAAATCCCTTAGGGGATCGTGTACTAAACAAGTGCAGTGGTAAAAAAAAAAAAAAAAAAGTAAGTAAAACATGAGTAAGGTGCAATTTGCGAAAATTTGTAAAAAAAATAAATAATTTAGAGGGTTACATACTAAAAAAAACACAAATATATTTTACGTGCAAAACAATTTTTGCACTTTGCGCATACACTCTGCCTACATAGCTCTCTGTAGCCTCCTATTTTTTTCTGTTTTTCTTTATTTTTTTGTTCTATTTTTACAGTATCACTATACATACTGTTATATTTCTCCGACCCATACCTACTGTGTTTGTCGTTATATTACTACATTTACAAATAAATATACTTTATTTTCTATTATCAGTGTGCATGTCTGCTTACTTGTTATATTTTGTTTTCCCATATATATGCCCCTTAGGAGAGAGCATATAAGCAGTCCATTGCTTTGCACCTGTATCTACTATATACTCTAGGTTGGCAGTTCTGAAACCCCTAATCCTACTTTACTAAACATTTAACACTCAAATAGCAAATACGAGCAAACTGCGAATAAAAATAGGCACGTTTGCGAATATTTGTTCTCAATTTTTATTAGCTCTTGCTAAAAGCTGGGGTAATTTTCACATGCAAAATAAGAATTATTTTTTACTTACTAGTAAAAAAGGCAGAAAAAATATTCGCACCAACCAGTATCCTAGATGCTGGATAATTACTGGTCATGCTTTGCACAGTATCTGTGAACCTTAAGGGGCATGTACTAAAAAAAACACAAATATATATTATGTTCAAACATTTTTTTGCTCTTTGCTCCTTTCGCAATGTATTCAGCATTTAACACTCAGATAAGACATTACATTACAGTACCATTTTTTTATATAGCGTCAACAATTTAAGTAATGCTAGGTACAAAGCATAGAAGGGAACTAAGTTAGACGAACTAGAAACAGACTTGTACATGAGGTAGAGAACCCTGCTCGCAAGCTTGCAATCTAGAGGGAATGGGGTCCATAAGACACATAAGGGTTGAAGAGGTCAGAGGGATTGAAGTTGTAATAACAGTAGTGTGGATGGGGGGCACTAGGTGAGATAGGCTAAGGATAAATTGTGCTAGGTGGGATCAACTAGAGGTAAAGTGACCGGTATTCTAGTGGGTTGGGTAGTAAACTTCTTTAAAGGGATGAGTTTTGAGGGACTTTTTAAAATTTGAAAAGGAGGGAGAGAGAGCATGATGCTCTGCGGAAGGGAGTTCCAGAGAGAGGGGGCAGCTCGGGCAAAAATATGCATAATTGCAAATAAAAATAGGCATGTTTGTGAATTTTTTTTATTGTCTTTTTTATTAGCAGTTGCTAAAAACTGGTGTAATTTTCACATGCAAAATAAGAATTATTTTTCATAAAATATACGCCAAAGTCTTTAGCATACGCAAATATAATCTCAATATATTAGCGCAAACGGCAACTCTACATAAAAATAAAAAGAAGAGGCGTAAATCGGGAAAACCACTGCAAGATGTTTTTACAGGTAATACAGAAATGGATTATAAAACATTGATTAACACAAAATATTTGCTTTAATATTATATAGTCAGTTACCTGTAGTGCAGTGTCTATCCAAACATGTTAAAAGAGAGTTACTGACATACAAAAAAAATATATTACACAGTATGGCAATGTTTTTCCAGTGGCATTGTATTAACATAGTAATTTAGGTTGAAAAAATTTCAGACCTTTCACCCCTTCTTCCTGCCGTTGATCCAAAAAGGGAAAAAACCCTAATTAAGCAATTTCAATTTTTGCCACATAGGGTAAAATTCCTTTTTCACTACAAAAGGTAATCCGATTTCTCCTTGGTTCAACAAGCTGTAAAAAAAAAAAAAATATTTATGTGATTCTTAAAAAAAATATCATCCCATTGTGATGGCATCAATTGTATTTGATAGCACCACCTCTCTTGGCAGTGAGTTCAATACACTTATTGTTCTTACTGTAAACAATCGCTTCCATTGGCTTCTATAAAATATTCACTTCTTCACTCTCAAAGGAGGGCCTTTTGTATTTGTAAATTTGTATTAGTGAACATGTAACTGAATAATTTCTTTATATTGACCCTGCATATATAGATGTATATATACATTTATATATATGGAACATTACAATATAATATACAAATTAAAATGTTGAGTCTTTCTTCATAAGTAAGATATTTCCTTCCCTTTTTTAAATTTGCTTTTTCTAGTTCCATAATGTCCTTTTTAAGGGCTGGTGCCTAGAATTGCATTGCATATTTAAGTTTAGATCTTACCATCTACTTGTAAAGATCCTTAAATGAATCAATGTATTTTGCATTGTTATTATTTTTCCCAAAATGCATAACTTTACATTTGATTACATTGAACCTCACTTGCCTGCCAAGTATCCCAAATTGTCTACATACTCTTGCAGATAAATAATCACGTTTAGCATTAACCTTCCTAATTTTGTGTCACCAATAAAAAATGAGAAATGGCTCTCTATCCATGAAATCATGATATTTATTATAAACCAGCTTACCTGTTTCAAGTAGTGAGGCAATAGCAGCACTAAGTACATCCCATACAAAACAAAGCTGATTCCAGAAGTAACTGGTCTATATAACAGATCCAGAGTCTGGTGAGCCACAAGTAGAAAATGTAATACATTTTAACAAGTATGGAAGATAGCAGCAGAAGCTGAGAGAGAGGAGGGCCCACAGACTGGCTACTTGGTTTATCAAAATTGCAAGTAAATGCTCAAATTAGGAGAAAAAAAAAGGTGAATCTGTCTGTGGAGTGTCTTGTTTATGACCTCACCTGTGGCCTAATATGCAAATTACCCATGGCCCATTGCCAAATGATTAATAAATTACAGTAATTGGCTAAATATATCACATAGACAAGGAGAAACCAGTATTTTATATTTTTCATTATTGGAAATTTTGCTCAGTATAAAATGCCTGGGCCTATTTTTGGTCCCAGTCTGAGCCTGGCTCACAGCACCTATTCAATGACTGTAACAGTCTGCTATTCAATGGACAGACCTAAATTTACTCACATTACTAAATGGTGCCCATAGTCTATGTTTGAGTGATTTAATGATTGTTTAAAAAAGATCTGATTCCTGTGTGTGGTTGAAAAAATATCACTGGTTATAGCAAAGAAACTAAACAGTAGAATGAAGACCAGGCCCACATATACTGAAGAAAGTAGTCCTAGGGACTGCTTTCTCCCATATTATATCAATGATGTCTTTTAAACAAAACATGATAGAAAGATCATTGCAAAAAGTGAAAAAAGTTTTAAATGTTGGCAATATTCCCTCTTTAAAGAGGGATTACATAGCAAAGATTTAATTGCCTATGTATCAAATAAGAATCTTTAAGGTGGCTTCAGATTTAAAACATATGTCTACAGCCAATGTTATTATCAATTTCAAATGTAAGCAAAACCTTCTATGCCCCAGGGAATGTTTTTTTTAAATTAGCACCTCAAGGGTCAGGCAGCAAGGCGGAGAGGACGAGGGTAAGGTACCAAAGCTTTCCTTGATCATGTTGCCTTGAAAATACTGTTGACACACAGACTGTCCTTAGAGAGTCTAAATAACTAAATAAACAAAGACCTCATGAAAAAGCCTTGCATAGAAACCATACCGAAGGCTTGCCGGAGACGTTTGAAATTAGTGCATGATATTTTGACCCAGTGGTATACAGATTGAACAGGTACAACAGAGCACTAATGTAAAAAATACATTTGATCTCTTCCTTTATATTAAACATTATATTCATCAAAAAGTCAACATATTGTAAATATTGCAAAATATTTTTTTGTCCAACAGTATACAAATTGGAACTATCTTTCATTGACTAAATTAAATTACATTGAAAGATCTCACTACCGCACTAAAAGGGTTATGCCTAGATGTAAAAAAAAATAGCCCCCGGCACCTCCCACAAGAATACCTGGGGCTGGGAGCTTGGCCCCCTACATTTAAGTCAGAGGGCTGAGCATGTGACACAATATTAATACACTGGGACAAGGGCTGCCCAAATTCCCCTGACCGCTTTACTTGCACAACTTAGAGCGAAGGGAGCTAGCCCATGGCTAGAAAGGCTACTGGGGAAGTGGCAGGGGCACTTTTGCAGTCGCTGGCCCCATGTATTTAATTGCAATTGTATTGAGACTTGCCGGTGAATTTTGGCATGCCAGATCATTGTTTTTAGGGAGGGAGGGAGGGGGAGCTAGGTGACCAGAGGTGACTATTATACCCTTGATCCCCTAATCTGCCAGTATGTCCATCCACTGATTCAATAATGTACTTTATTTGTATTATATCGTTAAAACGTCTCTATTTAAAATGCCTACACTTGGTGCTATCTTTCAGTTAAATATAATCATTTATGGTTGATTGTTGTCCTCTAATCCCTGAAAATATGGCCACATACTTATTGCACAAGAGTTTTTCATGACATTCTACAGAGTTGGAAATTTGGAGTTGCCAATTAATATCCCAGGATATAGCCAATTAATATACCAGGATATTGCCAATTAATATGCCAGGATATAGCCAATTAATATGCCAGGATATTGCCAATTAATATACCAGGATAGAGACAATTAATATGCCAGGATATTGCCAGTCAGTATACTCGTTATGGCACCCTCCTCCCCCCTTCCCTAGCCAGTAGTTACCTCCTTGGTGCTGTCCGTGGCTGTGAGGGAAACGTTGTGCGGATCAATAAAGTTTGTTGAAAAAAAGGTTTAAACAAACTTTATTGATCTGCGCGGGTGGAGGGGAGTGCACAACGCTTCCCTCACAGACACGGACCTGCACCGGGAGACAGCAGCAAGGAGGTAAGTACTGGCTGGGGAAGGGGGGAGGAAAACCCTAGACACGGGTAGCGTGTCTAGGGCCCTGGGCAGCTTCCCTGTTTGCCCGCACATTTGAACGCCACTGTCTGAATCATTGGGGGCTCCTGTGGTCTGACTACTGCACGTGTGAGCAGAGGTTCATTTCACTGATTTAACCATGCCTTGCCCAGTGACTAACTTAGTGAGTGTTTCTTGCAAGAATATCACAGTTGGCCCTGCACCAGTAGGTGTATATGACAGAGTCAGAGGATCCATGCTTATATTATTGTAATATTTTGTATGAACTAGCAATGAGCAAAGCTACAGAGAACATTAAGAAGGAACCACAGTAAGACCATGATTGTAGTATCATTCTAACATACACAATAAGCTGTAAGCACAGATGCCTTAGTTGGTCAGGAATTGGTAAGTATTGTGTATGTATACATCCGCGTGCCTGTAGTTGATGTGCCTATTTTTCAGTGTAGGAATTTTTGCCTAGTGGCATGCTATTTGTCTCTGATTAGAATGCATGAGTCATGGAGTCAATGAAAAGTGTATGTCCTTACTGCAATGGATCTGCCTATCTATGTGTCATTCTGTGTATGCAAGCTTGTTAATTGCACTGTGTTTTGTTTGTGGTTAAGAAACATCATAATTTGCTAAGGCACCAGATGTTGCTTCCTGATACAAGATGTCATCTCCCAGAATCCTCCAAGAGAATGGAATCTTGTAAATAAACCAGTTTAACATTTGTACAATAACATGTTAATTAAGATTAACGATTCCACTCTATAAGAACCTACCAGGCTAAAAGTGGAATTCTAAACGTTCTGTATTTATGACTCCTTCCTGGATGTCACAAGAATACTTTAAATAAAAAGCAGGTGGATGAGATTTTGTCTGACATGTTAATGGGTATTTAAAAAGAAACGTAAAACTTATCTTGTTCCACAGACATTTTCTTAGGTAATTGGTAACCCTGCTACAGAAAGGCTTACAACATATTGTATACCAACATTTCATAATAATATCAACTATTACTATATCTCACTGTACAGCCTTCCATAACACACTATTGGTTAATAAATAATGTCTCCTTATATCTTCTTGTGTTGATTGTCAATAACTTTTTATTGCTTCTTATAATTCTACCTGTATGATGGAAATTGAAAGTTTAATTTCATAGACCTTGCATGAAGGAGTATTTAGCAAATTCCCTATTTAGAGCATCTATGAACTTAAGTACCAAAAAAGGCGCCATTGTCAATATTAACGTTTAAGCAGGTGACCATATATAGGATTCTTGGAGACATATGTCTTGGAAGTAGTTTCCATGGAAAACAGATTGCAGGTTCGAATTTCCAATCCATTTTTGTTCTTTGACGGTGGTGCAGCGTGGGTAAGCCTTGCGTACCATTGCTTCTTGTGGATGATCATGGATAACATTGGACTGCCCTCCCTGCCGGTGACTTTTCTGTCCCTGTGGTCAGTCTAGAATTTGGCATTTTTGGTTGTGGACAGCAAAGCAGAAGGCTGTGACTTGAGCCTTCCTTAACCTCCATCTCTAAGTTACCAAAATTGTCCAAAAAGTATTTGTGTGTGTCAGTTATATTATTATGATATTGGTATTATCTAAGGTTATTGCCCTTTTGCTTATAGGGCAGTATTAAACTGTGCTGCAACAATACAAGCCATAGCTACACATACTGATAGTTTATACTTTATGTCAAGTTTCTTATTTACCCACTGATTTTCACCCACTCTATATCCATACAGATTTTATTTTATTTGTGCTATATATTGCTATATACACACTATTGCCAGCACTTTAATTGTCTCTTCACTGAGCGCCTGAGAGTAAATTGTATTTCTCTGTGATCAGCTTTAAATGCATACAATTGGCACATCATGGCAAAGATGCGTAAACTTCGCACAGCTTGGCAATTTGCAAGATGCGTAAACTTTTTCACAGAATGGTAAACAGCTTTAGATACGTAAACTTGGCACATTGTGGAAATTATCTTTAGATGCAGACACATTGCGCATCATGGCAATTGGCGTTAGATGCAATTAATTGACACATCATGGAAATCCGCATGACGCGTAAACTTTGCATAGCATGTTAATCCCCTTTAGATGCGTCAATCCTCTTTAGATTAGGTCTGTGTGTTAATCACACTCTGACCTCTGTCAGTGCTGCCTCATGCTCCTTGCGAGTATTGATGATTCAGAGCATTGTATTTACGATGTTGCAGAGACTATGTGATTACCTAGAAAATAGAAAAAGAGGCTGCACATCAGGGAAAGAAAGCGTAATATATAACTTTTAATCAATCAGTTAAACGAGCATTAAACATTGTTTAGCCCTTGACCCATGAAAAAGTATCACACCAGTTTATCCTCACAATAGGAACAACTAACATTCCACTTGTGCCTCTACATTAGAAGAACAAGTGAAAAATAAAGTTTAGTGTCCCTTTAAAACATTCAATAAATAAGTACACAGTAATAAATAAACAGTTTATAATTACATGGCATAATCCAAGCCATAATAAGATGTGTACAAAAAATGCAAAAGTAAGAAAATAAAGAAACAAAAAAACTATTATAAGAAGCAGACTTAGAAAATAACTTACAAAAAATAGCCTAGACCAGGAGAGAATATACCCAGAGAAATAGCACCCCAACGTTTCGGTGAAACGCCTTCTACAGGAGGAGATATATATATATATATACTTTTAAGCAAATCCAAAAACAAAAATTAGGTGGGAGGCTGATATGGAGTTCCCTACACAGGTATGGAACCGGACATTGCAACATACCTGGAAGGCACTGCACTGTACCAGACTGCAAGAACAATACTATAAATTATTGTAATTATGTCACTGGTGCCTTGTACCATCCATGTTATTTAAGTTTCACCAGACTCAAGAGGATGTCTGTTGGAGATACCATAAAAATAGAGGCACACACATGCATATCTGATGGGAATGCCATTTCCTTAATGACTTTAAGGGGAAAATTGTGAAAATGTTGGTGGAGATCTTTGATCATCCTCCTGTTCTTTCGCCGCAGATATTTTATGTAACATACAGATTTGCTCGGTACAGATAAATATAGTAGATATTTACTGATCAACCTCTTGTTGGCAAGCAAGATATGCTTAGCTCGCTTGTGAAGAAAATCTGAAATTCACACATTGAACAAGATTTTAGCTCAAATACATCTACAAGTTTATGCTATTGTAAAGGTCTAAACAAATCTATGATAAAATGTGTTCTGGTTGGACATAATGGCACGGGACCCCTGGAATATGATATATCTTCTCATGGGAGTTTATCCATTGCATTTGTTGGTTAGTTTATCTGGATCTTGCAGTGACCAATTTTAAAATATATTAGTAATGATTTGGAACCACTATAAAAAGCAATCACCCGACCCTCATACATAAGCCCTGTGCATCAAGCTGTGTTAACTCCCAGGAGCCTCAATTAACATTGTTTAAACATGCAGTGAGGGCTTCAACAACTGCATAAAAATCCCAATCCCAAGAAAATAAGGTACATTACACTTGATTTCCACGTCACACTTCATACTTAGAAATATAATTTGCTCTTATGTCCATAAGTATCATTGCAACAGGTGTATAACTGTTATCCATCTCTATAATATACTTACGTAGTAGGATAATTGTATAGCAAATTATCTCTTTTCATTGTGCGTGTTCTGTCATTGTTTAAGTGTTGTTGCCTTGCATATTTAATATAAAAATAACAGTCTTTTTTACATTCTAGTGACCTCACTGTTGCAGGTCACCACTCTCAAATGTGCAAACACTCCATTCCTAGCTGTTGAGTTACTCCTGAAGTAATTTTCAAAACATCCAGAAACTATTAGATTTCCAGTCTGGACACCTTGACAAAAATGCAAATACTTGAAATTACATCACCTGTCGTTTTCAGTTGGCTTGACTCTTCACTTCCTGTTGTAGTAGCAACCTGATAAAATGTTCTCAGGAAGTGCACTACAGTTCAAATATAAAATACTTCCCCCATCTTTTGAAAAGAAAGCAAGCTATTACAATAGTTTCAAATATTCAGTTTTCCTTAAAACATGTAAATCACTTTTTGTCAGACTTTAGTTACCTAGATTAATAAAACATTTGTTGTGCTAGAACCTTGAGAATTATACAAAGTATGTAGTAGGACCTATATAACTTTTTTCAGGACTTACAAATGTTAAGATTATTTGTAATTTGAGATGGTTTACTGCATATACATATTGTTACAGAGTGAGTGTCTTCACGCCCCGGGGAACCACAGGAGAATCAGATCAACCTAACTGACGTCTATTCACATTGTAAAGTGCCCGCAGCATACTATGAACAATCACCCAGGTATTTATAAAATGTCTAACCCCTTACATCAACCTATTTGAATTTGTGTTCAAAGTAAGTTCTTGGCCAAGTAATACCTATTGTAATGTTTTTATTACTACCAATACTAGATGGAGCAGAGTAGGGTTTGCCACCTTTTCTTAAAAAAAAGTTATCTTCTGCATGATTAAATGATCATTTTAGATCCACCAGTAAAATACCAAATGCATGGCGACCCATCCTAAAAGCTAATGGCTTTGCTATACAATGGAAACATTTTCTGTTGATGCAAACCATGCCTAACATATTGTGAATTACTGACTGCATTACTGGTAAGTTAATTATGAGGCTTAATTCAGACAGTATTGCACTAGAGAAACAATAAAAACATGTGAATAAAACAGTTCTCCCAATAACATTTTGTATACATATATAATGCTAACCATCTTCACTAAAGAGGTAGCCAATAGGGATTTCTGTGCTGGAAAGCTTTGGGGCCCATGTCTCGTTTTTATCGGTGTAATGGAAAAAGTGTAGATGAGGTTGTTCTATATTCTCATCCAATGAAGGTACTTTATATGACTTCTGATCTGACACCCTCATTCATTACACTCCCACGGGACAGACAGCAATCCCATGGTACTGATCAATTTCCCTGGTGTCTGAAACTTGACCTTTCAAGCTCTGCTGGGAGGAAAAGTTAGGCGATATCTTACCTCAGGGCCAGGCAGGTCTACCTGGTCTCCAGGACAAAAGTACACAGTTGGTTGGTCAGTTTGTAATGATTCTGGGTAACTTATGGTTAACAATGACCTTTTGCTAACTAGTTCTCAGAAATCTCTGGGATAGGAGCAGGATGTTCCGCACAGTTTGCTCTCGTTTTCTTGGGGAGCCAACATATATCGCCCATCTCTTTTATCTGGCACATCTGAGATTCCAGTTCTACCGATCTAGGGGTGTTTACATTATGATGTATTTGGGTTAACTGAGCTAGCTGGGCTGCCTGAAAATATCTGCACAAATTTGGAACTGCCAACCCCCCTAAACTCCTAGTTTGGTATAGTTGAGATGCTTTCTATCTATGTTTTTTATGTTGCCAAATGAAGTCTATCATTTTATCTTGTAAGCTGTCTATATCTTTTTTTCTCTTGGCAACAAAATTGTCCTGAATAAGTACAATATTTTCGGTAATAACATCATCATTACACTATATATACGGCCCAATAATGAAATTCTATATCTATGCCACCTTAATAATTCACTTTTGAGATGTTGTATAAGTGGGATATAATTAGCCTTATATATCTGGGATCCTGTTAAAACAAGATTTATCCCCAAATAACTCAGCCTATCTGATTGCACATTTAAAGTTAAAATTTAATTATAACAATGTTATTGTTTGTTTTGGGATCGTCAAGTTCAACGCCTCACATTTCGCATTGTTTAACATAAATCCAGATATCTTTAAAAAAAAACGCTCTAACTCGTAGTTTAGATTAGGGAGAGAGTCATAGGGGATGTCAATGATAGCAATATATCGTCTGCAAAAAAGACTGAGTTTATATTCCCTTTCCCCTATCTTTGTTCCCTTTATGTCTGGATTTATCCTGATAGATGCCGCCAGAGGCTCAATACAAAGTGCAAACAATATTGGCGAGAGGGGGCACCCCTGTCACGTTGCATTTCGGATAGGGAACTGTTTAGACCTAGCTCCATTTGTGTTTACTATTGCCCCTGGGTCTCCATATAAGCTCTCTATACCGGTCATCAGGGCGGCCCCCAGGCCAAAAACCTCCAGTGTTGTCCACATATATATTCCCAGTCGACTCGGTCAAAGGCCTTCTCAGTTTCTAATGACAGAAGAAACGCAGATGACCTGGCCGCATAGATCACATCAATTGCTCTCCTAATATTATCAGGGGCTTCTCTCCCTGGTACAAATCCCACTTGATCTACATGTATTAGATCCTTTAAACATGGGGCTAATATATTTGAGGGAATTTTTGCAAACACTTTAACATCGGTCTTTATCAGCGATTTCGGGCGATAATTACAACAATATGTTGGATCCTTATCTTCCTTAGGTATAACCATGATTCTTGCTAATAACATCTCCTTTGGTATGGGGATTCAAGATAAAAAGGAGTTATATAGATTAAGTAACCAAGGAGCCAGGGTTGTATAGAATTCCTTAAAATAAGAAGCCGTATAGCCATCTGGACCCGGGGCCTTGGAGCACCTCAACGACATTACCGCTACGTTCAATTCCTCTTCTGATATTTTGTCGCTCAAATTATGCAATTTTCCTGGGTCCAGCTGTGGCAAGTCCGCTTCCCTATGGTACTGAACTAATTTCTTCTGTTTTTTTTTTAGATTTACTCACTTTATTCCCATCATATAGTTTCTCATAGAATTCCATAAACTGGTCACATATCTTGTCTGGCAAGGATGTGACTGATCCATCTGATCTATGTATTTGTCTAATAGTATGTTTTTTTGATATTTGCCTTAGTCGCCTAGCCAGCATTGTATCTGGCGTATTTGCGTTCTCAAAAAACTTTTGTCCTGTCCAATGTAGGATTTTTAATACTTGATTTGTTAGTAGTAGGTTCAGTTCCCCTCTTCTAGCCAATAACAATTGTAAAGTGCCAGAATCTCCTATTCTTTTATGCAATTTTTCTTCTACCTCTTTAATTAACTGTTGTTCCCGGATTTTCCTTTTTTTTTTAAATTTGGGTAGACAGAGCTATAAGTGAGCCCCTTATCACCGCTTTATGAGCAGTCCACAGTGTACCTAAAAAAAAAAAAAAGAGGGAGCTATTTATTTTGGAATACTCTTGTAGTTGTTTCATTATTATATTTAAATTTTCTGGATCTTTTAATAATTAATCATTCATTTTTCATGTAGCACCTGATTTCATTAAAGAGTCAAATTTACTAAATACTGTCTCTACAATGCCATGGTCTGACCATGATATTCCATGGATTTTAGAAGATCCCAAATAATTCAGTAAATTTTGAGAGACTAAAATAAGATCGATCCTCGAATAACTCTTATGAGGATGAGAAAATAAGAATAATCTCTAACTGTGGGATTCACTAACCTCCATGTATCATAAAAAATAATCTTTAATCAAGTGCTGTAATGGCTTATCTGAGGATCGTAGAGTCCTTATTTTTTTGTAATCTGATCAATCTAGATAAGGATCAAGATAAGCATTAAAGTCACCACATACAATGAGATGTGTTGTATCTGGAACCTTCAAGAGGGACTTTATCTTTTGATAGAATTGTGGTACGTGGGGTGTTGGAGCATATAGATTTAATATGCAGACCTCTCTTCCCTCTAATGTTCCCCTCAAACAAATATATCTACCCTCTTTATCTTTAATGATCTTCTGGAAGTCCAACCTCCTATGAATCACCTATGAATCAACACGGACACCCCATTTCGCTTTCCGCTATTTGTTGAGTGAAAATGACTAGTAAAGTGCCGCACCCAGTATTGTTGGGCTTTATTATGTTTAAAGTGCGTTTCTTGAAACATTACCACATCTGCTTGTATGGATACATAATTCCGAATTGCTTTTACCCTTTTCTGTGGGATATTTAATCCCTTACCATTATGAGTAATCACCTTTGGTATCGAGCCTTTAGTCTTTTGCTTTATGTCCAACATATAGTATATTCAATTTCCCCTCCTCCCCCCCTTAGAAAAAAAACCCAAAATAAACCCCACACTCAATACAACAATATTCACTCTTATCTGCTTAATTTTCCCAAGCAGATTTTTTAATTCGAAACTCCTACTTCCCCTCGAACTTTAAGTTCCTGGATCCTAGACAGGTGGGTGTGAAAGAGGTAACACCCGAAGGGTCACCGCCTTGACTCCCACCTATCTGGAAAAATGTATCTTCCTAGATCGCCACTTAGTATTTTGTATACGATCTCTGGGGGGTCTGGAGAGTGGAGACGGTATACCACAATGAAATCATTTATATTTTCCTAATGAAGGTCTTAATCTCTTCCTAAACTTTATGTTATTTCTCCAAAGTTTTTCCCAATATCCCTTCCCTCTCTTTTTTTCCTCTTTCCATCATTCCTACAGCTCTCTTTCCTCCTAGTATCTCAGTCCCCTTCCTCTCTTCCCATTTGTGATTTTATAAATGTGATAATTATAATTGCTCTTCCAGGCAAAATTGTGACGTGTTACAAAAACTGTCTCGCAAACATGCTACGTGTCATTAGTGAGACATTTCCAATAAAAAACAGTAGTGATCCAAAGAAAAAACAAATAAAATTAATGAACATTGTTTGTAGCCCATTTCTCATTTACATAGCATTCTTTGCTTCATGTGTTATTCTTCTTAAAAATATATATATATATTTTTGTACTTCCTGTGCTTTTTTATTTCTGCTTCTATTTCTGTGGGGGGTTTTTTTGTTTAAGTCCTTATTTCTTCTCCTTCACTCCTTCCCGATGTTACACTCTGCGAAGTTGCTATAGATGGTAAACGATTTTGAAGGGCTTGAATTTCTTCTGTAATGGGTAATCCCAGTTTTTGAAGAAACTCACTTGCCTCTGAAGGGTCATTCAGTGTCGCTCTTACATTTCCCTGAGCTGCTAAAAAACTAAATGGGTAACCCCATCTGTGTTCAACCCCTCCTGCTCGAAGATGGTCAGTAAGCGGTTTTAGGGTCCTTCTTTTTAACAATGTTGTGGGTGCAATATCTGCATAAAATTGCGGTGTAATCCCCTCCATAGTTGGGGTACCATCGTGAGCTGCTTTCATTATAGCCTCTTTTATTGTGTAATAATGTGGTTTTATTATTACATCTTTGGGTTTTTCATTAGCATTCAGTTTTTTACGCAAGGCACGATGTGCGCTATCCATATGAAGATCTTCCCATGTCACGTTTGGTAATAATAATAAAAAATATATTTGGAGAAAGTCTTCCAATTGTACCGACTTAGGTATCTCACGTGTCCTGATATTACCATGTCCAGACCTATTTTCAAGATCTTCCGTGTGTTCCTATAGGTCTTTGTATTTTTTATTAAGAATGTTAAGATCTCTTCTTAATGTAGTCTGTTCTGTTGCTTGTATTTAAACTTTCTTTTCAGTTGGGCAATACCCTCTTTTATATTGGCTTGGAGACCATTTTTAACCGAGAGTATTAGCTGTCGAATTTCGGCGAATTCCCTCTTAAACGAGGCTTCTTTGACCGCTACAAATAGCTGATTTCAGAGCGGCTCTGCTGCTATGCCGCCATCTCCGTCCGTGCCAGACCATGCCTCTTGCTGGCATTTTTTTTATGCACAGATCTCTTAAGGTCCCACCACAGCATTTCAATCAGGTCTGGACTTTGACTGGCCCATTGCAACACCATGATTATTTTCTTTTTCAGCCATTCTTGTGTAGATTTGCACAACGGTAACAGGACCCAATTTCGCCAAGCATTCGACATATGATAGACTGAATGACTGCAAGGTTCCCAGGTCCTCTGACTGCAAAACAAGCCCAAATCATCCGCCCTCCACCACTGGAGGTGGCATGAGGTGTTTGTGGTGATATCGTATGTGTATGTGTGTTTCGTTTTTGCCAACCGTGGCATTGTCCATTATGGTCAAACATCTCTACTTTGGTCTAATCTTGTGGTATGTTCAGAGAATCCTGAACAGAGCTCTGCTGCCATGTTTTTTTCAGAGAGAAGAGGCTTTCTTCTAGCAACCCTTCCAAAACAAATCATAGTTGTTCAGTCTTTTTCTAACTGAACTGTTATGAACTTTAACATTTAACATACTATCTGAGGCCTGTAGAGTCTGAGATGTAACTCTTGTTTGTTTGTTTTTTGTTTTTTTGTTGTTTTCTCTGAGAATTGCACTGTCTGACCTTGGTATGAATGTGCTGGGATGTCCACTCCTGGGAACTGTCTTGAATATTTTACACTTTTGAATAATCTTTTCTCACTTATGATAAACTTTAAATTGTTTGGAAATGGCCTGACAATCTATCCCTGTTTGATGGCCAGAAACAATTGCTTCTCTAAGATCATTGCTGATTTCTTTCCTCATTGGCATTGTGCTAGCACACACCTGAATGCTCCAGATGAGCAAACTGCTAAAACTTTGGCTTTAATAGAGGAGTTTACACTTGATGATGATTAGATAACAAGGGCTTTAGATTAGCAGTCTACTGCTTAGCCTCTTAATTCCTATGGAAGCAGTAAGGGTGTACTTAGTTTTTCACACATGGCTTCTCCATTTTGGCTTCATTTATATTAAATAAATCATGACACTGTGTAATATGTCATGTGTTGTTGTTCATTTGAGATTGTAATTGTTGTAATCTAATTGTAAGACCTATTAAGGAACATATGATTGTTATTATGTTCTGATATATAAAAATATAGAATTCAAAGAGGATGCTCTTTCTTTTTCCTGTTACTGTATATCAGTAGTCACTGTTATACACCATCCCCTGTGGAATAACAAGGAATATAGATGTATGATATGCCTTGATGTGGATGACAACCAGAGGGGTCCAGAGATCAGGACACTGCTAATAGCCAAGCACATCAATGTTAGTAGACAACTCCATAGCTAACTACTGTGCATACTGTGTACGGAAATCACCTAGCTACCTATAGAATATCTACAAAGTGGTTGTTATACAAATGATGTGTCTGCCCTGGTGTTCTTGCTTGCACACAATTCACCTCCTTCAGATGATTTTGGTAAAACTGGATTCACTAGCTGCCTGCTGGTGTGTGTTTCCAACTTGTTAATGACTTCCCTTGTCTCCTGTTCATGTCTTCACTTTTTATCTGTTGATGTTTTACCTTTGTACACTCAATAGCAATGCTAATAGTGTAATTGCCCCTAACTGAACCATTTGCACACCACCCACAGAAATAACTAAAGCTACAACTATACCCCTCCACCTAAGGACCACTGCATATGGGATACCAGTGATATCCTATCAACCCTATGCTAACATAACATCACTGGTTATTCAGCAGCAGAAACATCATCAACTGGGGTGAAGATAGCGCTGTTGGAGATGAAGAATAGCATTTTGTTGAGTGTATACAGTTTGGAACAGAACATTTCACATCAACATATTCATTGAATTTCATTGATGAAATAGGGAATGGAATTCCCAAGTTCAGCTCATAGTAGCTGAGTAATAATTCAACAGAGCTGAATATATTGAGAATGTTAAGTCATCCAATGTGGAGACAACTTTGGGATATACATTCTCAGTTTCTTGCAATTCCCTCTTCCATGAATGAAGCTCTATGTGTTGAACGTGTTGGTGAAATTGGTGAATAGGAAGCCAACACCAAAGCCAGAAGACCTGCACAACCCAATGAAGTCCAAGGAGGAGCTGCCACATGTTGTGTGGCTTGTACATGCTCATCATCAGATGATTCTGGGGATTGAGGTGACACATCAGCAGATGCAAGAAGGAAAGTAAGAGGAGAGGAGAATATACAACACATAAATAGATGTTCAATACATCCGACCAGGTAGGTCTGTGTCGATCACACCTCAACCCCCAGTTTCAGATCCCATGAAATGCAGTAGCTTCTCCTTGAAACCCAGCAGGTCAGCTCTGGAGGGCCACCGCCAGTGTGTCTGGTGGCAGCATCTGCCTTGAATTGTTTCCTCTTCACCTGCATGGAACAACTATATTGCAGCTTAAGGGTCTGCACACTTAATAACTTGTGGTGTGCTTGCATTTTGACAGGTGTGTGTGGAATTTGCAGTTTAGGATAACGGATCGTTTTCAAATATGGGTACTCAGCTTGTATCTTATGTAAATACACATACATATTACTTCAATGGACCAACAGATCAAATGAAATCAGTAAAATTACAAGCCCTTTGATAGCTCCACTGATAAGCTTAATTCAATTTTATGTTTTTAATCACTCATGGAAGACCGTCGGATGCCAAACATCTTTCATTTTCTATTATCTTTCCGAATGACCAGCATGACGGTAATCAAGTAAAAGAATAACAGTCCTAAGGACATGGAAACCAAAATGAAACCAATAATACTGAATGCATGTGTTGTTCACAAGTTGTATGTGTATTCATAACAAATAAAGCAAGCTATATCACTCCACTCTGGAACTAAGCTCAAATTAACTCTCCAAACCAACAGACACTATGGACAAATGATACTCTCCAGAGCAGAGGTTTCGAAACTTTTCATGTTTACTTACATGCCTAATTTTGCGGCACAGTAATTCATTTTTTTTAGTAAACCGGAGGTTCAACTAACCCCTTATTAACATATGCCCCAGCCAGGTGCATATTAACATATGCCCCAGCCAGGTGCATATTAACAGATGCCCCAGCCAGGTGCCTATTAAATGTGCAAAAAAAAGAAAAGGCTGCCTCTCCTCTTATCCATAAAATATTGGTGTAGTCTTGGTGTCTGGATACCACTGTGGTGCCCAAATGCCTGTGATCACGCCAAAACTCCAGTGTAACTTCCAAAATTTATAAATTTGCTTTATTCAGGACCATAATCCATATCATCCACTCTTTTCACACCAACATGGTGCTTTCTCAGCAGTTTTTGAGAAAGCACCATGTGGGTGCGAAAAAGCGTTAAGCGTTTGTCTCTGTGATCCGTGCTACTCCATTTTATTGTGGTGTGTCCATCTTTTTTCAACATATTTGATATCTTTTGAACCTGGATGATTTTATTATATTTATACATTTTGGAATATATACTGGAGTTAATTAAAATTTTTAATTAGTCAGATGCTCATTAACATAAGCCCCAGCCAGGTGCCTATTACACGTGCCACTGTTAGTTTGCCTATTACATATGCCCCAGTTTTCCCATTAAAATATTCCCCAGTTAGGTGCCCATTAACATATGTCCCAGCCAGGGGCTTATTAAATATGCTACTGATAGTTTGGGTTTCAAATTCCGATATTGAATCAACTGATGCACATTAATTTGATGGTCTGTAATTCAGCTATTCTCCAGGGTTTGGTAACAGAAGGGGTGGTAACCTAGACATCCTTCTATCCCCAAATTGCATCTTCCAAAACATACCTGTTACTTCCTCTTTCTCCTCATTTAAAGTTCACCCTATTCTGTCTTTATTCTCTCCGTGTTGCAGTGATTTATCACTTCTCAGGGCCTACTTTACAGTTTTCTGTGAATTACAGCTGCATAAGCTGCAAATGTCCTTCACTCAAACTACCCCTTTTGGTGTCCTCCAATAGACTGCCTGGCCTGGCCATGCCCCTTCTGTCAGTTCTTAACACTATCTTTTCTCCCCTAAACTCTCTCCATTTCTTATATCCAGAAAAATAGATTTTGAATCAAAAAATATTTGAATTGACACAGTGTTTGATGGATTAAACAGATCACTTAAGAAATACTGAGGATCTCCGTCTTTTATTTCAGAAAAATGGACTGTCTGTCAGCTATTTATCGAGGTGTGCTTTCTTACAAGGGAGCAATGGTAACACAGAGGCTTGAAGGTTTCAGCATGCATGTTGACCTGGACTGACACAAATAGAGGGTGCTCCCATCTGAATAAACACACTATATACATATACAATTACCCACCAAGTCACCAATGTCCAAGTTACTTTTTTTCAGCCCCCAACTATCATACGTTTTTAATTCTTGAACAATGGTAAAATCATCGTTCTACCCACATAGCCATAATTAAAATACTATGGATTTTAGAAATGTTCTATTTTTTCGTTAAGAGCATGTGAGAGTTGTATTGCTTTTTTTACGTTATCTCTAGTGGTGGTTGTAAAATTTTGTTTTTGAAAAATACAATTATGAATAGACATTTTCCATGTGTTTGTCTGATTTCAGCCACCCGTAATATTTTGGTATAGTACCTAATTTACACATATCTATTTAGTTACAGAATCCTAAATACCTGCTTCATTACATATATTTTCTGTCTAATTTCATCCCATTAGACTCCACTTTAGAAGAATGTAATGAGTGTTCTGGCTAATTACACAATGTCTGGTCAAAAAATAATTTGTAGTGACCTGTTCAGTTTACTTGTTAATGTATCCAGTAGACAAATAACCTCTTCGATTTTTTTTAGGTGTGAGGCCTAGTTTCAATCTCTAGAATCAGTGTGTTACTAGCAGATAAGAAACTTGCACATTATAGAGAGATATGAGGTATATTTTTTGTGTTAGTCAAAGTGGTGCATACAAGCCTTCTCATTAGCGTTTAGTTAAGACTGCCAAGCTCTAAAAATAAATCAGGATGAGACAACGTGTTTTTTAAGATGTGTAATGTTATTAAATGCATACTTTTTTGGTTTGTCATAAATACACATATTTTATTAAGTTATAAACTTTAGCTAACTTGGGTCTGGGTTAGTTCCCAAACTAGTAAAAAAAATCAGTATCTCCATTTATTATATAGCGTTTTATAGACTAATATTTGTGGATCGGGTTCAGATCAGCAGTGCATTTCTAGAAGGCTGATGTTGATTAGACACAGACATTGTTTTGTTTAGTGCAATACAGTTGGATACAGTTTGAACATGTTTTTGTAACAGTAATGGGTATAATATTGCCCCCAGGACTTAGCCAATAATGTATCCCCCACAATCTACTGCCCACCACACAGCCATCTGCCCCTCCAAACTTCCAATACTTCCTTCTATACAGCCATCTTCCCCCAGACTTAGCCAATACTGCTATTCCCAACCCCAAACTTAGCCAAAGCTGAACCCCCCAGTCGACTTGCTCCACCCCCTCTTAACTTACTCATCCCCCTCCCAACTTTCTCCTCCCCCTCCCGGACTAGTATCCCTGCTGTATAGTGGGGGCAACCGGTGGATGTCTGTGCAATGTGTGCAAACATTCTGCCTGACACTTCCTTCTTCATTGACGGACCACCAGAAGGTCATGTGACCTCCCGGCTTCCATCACAGAAGTCCCAGCGGAAAGCCCGGGCAACATCGGAGGATGTCGGCATGCAATTGGCAGACATCCACCAGCTGCTTGCAAGCTGGATCCAGGTGCCCTGCAGCTATGAAGCTGGGTCCCAGTCTTATATTCAGACCTCTATTTGAGATCTGATTCGAAGACAGAGCTCGAATGTAAGACAAGGGGCATTTTTCAGAGCATTTGCTCTGAAAAATCCTCGTCTTATATTCGAGCAAATACGTTAAATACTGAAACTCTGGTCCAGGGGAGGGCTGGCAAGGGAGTGTATGGATAATTGCCCTCTGCGCTGCCCTTTAGCCTAGCTCAGTGGGTTGGTCTGAACTACTTTTCACTCCTTAATGCCCTAGTGCCTAGGAGTCTAATTACAGCCATCCATTTGCTACAGAACTACAACCCCCTGAAAAATGGCAGGGGATTTTGATAGTTGTAGTACAGAAACAGCTAGAGGGTCAGAGTTGGCCCTTTCTATCTGCCTATCCTTCTATCTGCCATATTGCCTCAATTATCGGCCAGGTGTTAAGATTTCAGGATGGCTAGTGGGGAGAAAAAATAATCTATGAGTGCTCAGCTCAGTCTGTTCTCAGTACCAGTGTGTGAACAGACTTTGCTGAATGAGCAGAGCACACGGTGGGCATTTGTTCTCCCCTCTTGCCATCCTGAATTGTGCCGATCATAAAGGGACATATGGTTATAGTTTTATCTGTATCTTCTCTGTCAGTATATCTGTCCTGCTTGTATATCTGTGTCTCTGGCTCTCTATCAGTCTCTGCATCCTATCTTTCAATATAACTATCCTGCCATTCTAGGCAGTGCGGTATTTACCGCGAGGCATCCTAGGCGGACGTCTTTGGCAGCAAATTTCAGGGGGCGGCAACGCCCCCCAACAGTAAAAAAAAAATAAAAAAACGCACGAGCAGCCTGATCGCAACCCCCTTAGGGGGTGGAGGGATGACAGGTCACGTGACCTATCTACACTCACGGCGGAGATCCGAACAGGCAGCATGGTAGGACACCATGCTGCATGCCACTAGCCACCAGGGATCAGGGTAAGTATTTAATAACATTACACATCTTAAAAAACACGTTGTCTCATCCTGATTTATTTTTAGAGCTTGGCAGTCTTAACTAAACGCTAATGAGAAGGCTTGTATGCACCACTTTGACTAACACACAAAATATACCTCATATCTCTCTATAATGTGCAAGTTTCTTATCTGCTAGTAACACACTGATTCTAGAGATTGAAACTAGGCCTCACACCTAAAGGGGCATGTAATGGGGGTAATGGTGGCATGTAATGGGGGTGATGGGGCATGTAATGGGGTGATGGAGACATATAATGGGGATGGTGGGGCATGTATTGGAGGTGATGGAGCATGTAATGGGGGCAATGGAGGCATGCAATGGGGGTGATTGGGGTGATAAAGATATGTAATGGGGGTGTAGGAGGCATATAATGATATCATATCTAGACTGATTTTAAAAATACTGGGGCAATAAAGTGGTGCCGGTGGATCTGCCGATGGATTATTGCTTAGTGGTAAATGAAATAAATGATGACTCCATATTCAGGTAGTCCAGAACACGTCAAGCAGTATGCCGTTATTTTTTTTCATTCATTATTCATTGCGATGTCCAGACGTTTTTAGTGTCTTTGGCTATTGGATATGTAATTATTTATTTTCCCATCAGTCCTACGTGATTGAAATTATTCAAAACAACTGTTCAACAAACCTTTTTTAATGTTGATTTCAAAAGCTTTTGGAACTGTGTATAAACTGGAAGAAGCAGAAGGAACATTCCTTTGGTTACAGTGGTGTTCACTCCAATTTTCTCTAGCATTTGCACAATATTTGCTAACACTCCATCTTTCTGCCGAAATTATATCTGGGTATTCTCTGCTGAATGTTGGCAATTTGAGAGTTGTTATATTTAGATTTTTAATTAACAAAAATGTTTCTTTATTTGTTTGACCTTGGAACCACTAATTTGGCCCACCTGATTTCATCAGAGATAGACACACAAGACCGTTTTTCGAACATAAGTACAGAGATTGATAGGCAGACAAGGCAACTGGATAGAAAGATTAAAAGTGTTACCTACTTGGGCATTTAGAAGTAAAAAGTGAACCCATTGAGAGAGATTACAGAGCAGCCTGGGAGGCCATTGTTCTTCTGCCCTCCCCCTTGTCATCTCTCACCTTCAAGTGTAATAGGGATACATGCAACAGAAATACATTCAGATCACTTGTCTGCCTGCTTCCTCTAGTCATGTGTTTAGTAAATCAATCAGGAAACAGAAAGCAGGGTAGTATGCATTCAATGCTTGTTTACATGTAGCAGTATCATACATGTAGCTGGCAGCTTTTAACATGAGGGACATAAATAGGATTTCCACCCAACCCATATTTTACCGACAAGCCAGTAACAAAATGACTAGAGGCTAATGTTAAGTCTATGGAGATTTAGTGAAAGGCATTGACAATCTAATTGGCCCATCCTTTATCATTAGAAAAGGGCACATATATGTTATGGTATAGAGATTGTTAGACAGACAAGTAAACTGGCTATAAAGAGAGAAAGTGTTTCTTTAAATAGCACTGTTAACAGCAATAGTGGTAAAAATGCCTAATGAAAGGATAGAGGAAAACATTTTTTCTCACTTACCAATATCCTTATAAAGGATGCTGGAGGTTTCAGATGTGCGTCCCTGCTTGCTACTGGCATTTCGCCCATGTGTGGTGGGTGATTTGCGCATGCGTGATGCACTGGCAGTGGCCGCGATTTTGGATATTGGGGGCGCTTGCCATGTTTCCGCGAACCGCCATTAACGGAAATGTGCAGTATCGCTCGGATCCAATATATTTTGCACTGTGTATGTGGGCAGCATCCTCTAGGGGTATTCCCTACATGCCTTCATTAGGAAATTTCTGCAGTTTTGTTGTTAACAGTGCTAAACCTATTTAAAGAAACATGTTTTCTTGTCTACAGTTGTCCTTTAAGCACTGGAACATTTATATGTGAAAAGTTATGCAGAAGCAGCTATGGCTGCCATCTAGCTGGCCGGCAAAAAATTGTCATACGATCTGGCAACCCCCCTGGCAAAAATTGTGTTTTTTAAAGAACAAATATGGCAACCCTAGCTTCAGTTGTTTGAGTCAAGTCAGACAGCAGGGCGAAAGTAGCACAGAGCTCTCACTCTTCCTCATTTCTGTGGTTTAAAAAGCAGACAACAGTAAGCAGGCCAAACTCAAAAAAAAATGGGACTGTGGGCAGAAAAAAACAAATGCGTGAGTGGGACATATTAAAAAAAACAGATATAAGGCATAAACTCAGATTCTCAGGGTTAAATTCGCAAGTTCCAGACATGGCCATAAAAACGTGTTAACAACAAATGATATTAAAAGCTACTCGTTGAAAACGTGCATATTCAAAATTAGTGGTTGTATGTCTCCTTTAATCCTGAAACATGACAGGATGATGGTGAAATGAAGCAATCTATATTTAGAAATGTATAACAACTGTGAGGAAAAGAGAGGACATTAAATAGGAACAATTAAACATTGGCTTTTATTCAACAGTGTTAAGTGAAAGATGATCAATGATACATGAATGATGTGAAAATAAAACGGTTAACAGCTCCAATGTGTTTTGAAAGCTTGTCAAAATCAGCTATTACATTACAACCAACATTCTATACAAAGTGCTCCACAAAAAAGACAAAAACAATATATGTTTATATTATGTGCTTTGAGAACCTACGTTTCATCACAGAAATACACAGAAAATCAGACTTTTTCCACAATGTAATGTGCAAACACCAATCCCCATGCTGACAGGCCTATTAAATATTTAAAAAGAGTGGCAATCTTTAAATGCTTATAATTTAAATCACTGGTAGAATAGGCTGCTTTTTTGATCGTTAATAGATACCGGAATAAAAGCAGTGAACAATAGTGATAACTTTAATTGTATTACAGATCATATATACTGTCAGGAACTGTCAGGGGCCATGGTTGTTATTTGATCCTGAACGCTCAATGCAGGAGCTCCGTTTGCTGGAAATGGAGACACAGGGCCTTGTGCTGGGTAACTGCAATCCCCCGGTGGTTTGAGACCCCAGGTTTATGCAGCCGTGTTCCCAGCCCCAGTGAAGCAGCTGTTTTATCAATTGGAGCTTAACCCCTTAGTGACATAACCTTTTGACCTTGTCTTTCACTTGGTGACATGGGCTGTTTTGACATTTCTGGGGTGTTTGTGTTTAGCTGTAATTTTCTTATTTCTCACATACTGTACCCACACAAATTATATTTTGTTTTTATCACCGTAAGGTTCATTAGGTACCATTATATTCATCAACTCTTATAATTTACTACAAAAAAATAATAAAATATGATGAAAAATAGCCAGGCTCGGGCAGGCACCAGTATATGGATAGGCTTGGGCTGGTACCAGACTAGCTAGACATAGGTTCTAGTCAGGTGTTAGACTAGGTAGGTGTTGGACTAGTGCTGGGTTTGGGTAGGTGCCGCTCTATAGCCAGACTTTAGCCAGAGGTGGGTGCTGCTTTGGGTGCAATAAGGAAAAGGTTTTTCGACTCTGTGGCCGAGCAGGGAGGGACGTCACTCTGTGGTTGGAGACCACTATGTGGCTTAGACAGGACAAAGAGAAAGGAACAAATATATAAACCAAGTGCAGGAACTAGTATAAGCAAAAAAAAGTCATAAGCAAAATGAGAAAACAAAGCAAAAGCTGGAGCGAGCATAGACAATAAGCAGGGGAGCAAAGCGAAAGGGAACAAAAAATAACTGGATACAGCCTGGGTGAGTCTGCCAATGGATATACTTTTTGCGTGTACACAAAGTTTCTGTCTTCACAGTACAGGGGAAAATTATACACAAAAAAGTACCAACCTTTGTAAAATATGCATGGATGGAATGATTTGTCTTTAATAGGTAGACCTACATGCTGTTGTTTAGAATACCCTTTTTGACTACAGACTAGCTAGGATACTTTAATTCCCCCTTAACAAAACAGTTTAATCATTACATGGCAACAGCATTTTTAATAGATTACAGGGAAAAAAGACAGTTTGAAGAGTATTACAGTAGTTAAGCGAGTGCCTCTTTACAGAGGAATGGGCTAATGTGCACAATGTTCCTTAGGTACAAATGACAGGATTTGGCCAGGGACTGAACATGGGGGAGAAGAAGGGAGCAAAATCAATTACAATCCAAAGACATCGATGGGTAAAATCCTAGCATATTTGATGGTAACGGGGAAGTCAGGTACAGGAATGGCACTCGAGGGAGGTTTCCGCGTTTCGCTCCTCGTGAGCTTCGACCAGGCGTCCAGCGAAGCTCACGAGGAGCGAAACGCGTAGCGGTCTGGACTCTACCTGCTTTTTATTATATATGTACTTTGATTTTATATTTAAAGTGTTAATGTTTTATCTGTGTCTGCTGGAAGGATCAACGTCTATACAGCCGTGTGGCGCCCACCCTGTGTGATAAAGAGATCCCCCATGTAAGCAGCTAATATTATTTTTATTTCATTTATACCACTTTATTACTAATTGGATGTCTATTGTCACATTCCTCTGAGACCAACACCTCTGAAGTCTGACTGTACCAGGATCCATTTGAAGTGCCATTTGCCTCTGGGAGTCTGTAAGTTTATCCCCTTAGGGGGGATCTACACAATCTCCCTGTATTCTTTGGAAAAAGGATCCACATATTTCTTACAAGAGATTCACTTATATTTATTCACATAAGGTGCACCTACTATACAGTTTGCTCTTAAGCGCACTTTTTTGTATGTTTTTGTTTATATTGTATTTTGTGTGGTTTAGGGACACACTACCATAGTGCTGCTGAGAGCTTTGAATACAGCGCTGGATACACCCTTCTTTTTTAACATAGAGATCTAAGACTATAAATGCAGAGAAGTGAACTTTAGATTTGTCATAAAGTAAGTCATTTTACACTGATTCAGTAGAATATAAGGGTCTAAAGTCAGATTGAAGAGGATCAAGGAGGTCATTTGTGGACAGTAAAGTGGACAGTAAACAGTTAGGCACATGTACACAATCCTCTCCAGCAACTTGTACGTTTTCACGTACCACCCCATGTGCAGGCTCAACCAGGCTGTATTGAGTTATTCCTGGTCCCTTTATTATCTTGCCTTGTTTTCTCTTGCTCTGATCCATTCATGGTTTTCTTTTCTGCTTGATTTTTATTATTGACAGAAGTGTAGGATTTAAGGTTTTTCAGTATAGATTGGCCATGCTTGCATGTCAACAGTATAATTCCAAAGGACAGAGAGAGGTTGTTTAGAGTTGAATTAGGACTGGACAGAGGAGAGGGGATAAAGAGCCTACAAGGTGAAACAGTATGTGGTCTTACATGCAAGTAAAATGCTTAGTGTTCCATACTGCAAACTCTCCTAATGGAGGAGTAAATAAAATTGTAGTTAGATATTCAGATATTCAGATTATGTTTTGGGGAACAGAAAGTGGTAGGAGGCAGTTGCAGTAAAATGTGAGGTCAACCTTGTTACTGAAATGAGAGGCATGGTCTTGGGCCATCCGAAGGGCAGAAAGAGTAGGGGAGGGGGGCAGAAAGGTGTTCAATTTTGCTATTTATGTTGAGATTGGTGTTGCTTGGATTTTCTAAAAATCACTCAACAGTACTGGTATATTTTTGGAGGTATCGCATTTGTTTGATCTTCCACGTTTTGTGATCACTACAGCCTCATATTCCTGTTCTCAGCATGTCTGGTATGTGACAGGGTCTTCTACTGCTGTTGCCCATCCACTATAAGTTTTGATGCCCTACTGTGCAACATTATTGTAAATATTGATTATTTCAGTATATGTAAATCTGTATTTAACTTAATAAGGCCTCATTGGTAAGGTCTGTTCAGCCACAGAACCGCACTCACTGGATTTTTTTGTTTATTGCAGGGCCTGAGAAATCACATAAGTGAGGGGCCATGGCTCCTAAAATCCCTGTGCTGTCTCAGATTGCATAACATAGAACTCTAAGGATGCATTGGCAAGTCTGGGGGCAGAATGGCAAGTGTGGGGGCACATTGGCAAGTTTGGGGGTGCATTTACAAATAAACAGAACAAAAATAAGTAATGCATTTTCAATCTTATTTTGAATATATTTGAAAAACGTTACATGTGAAGGAATATTTACTAGTAAAATGTTGTTCCTATAGGATCCTCTTATATGTAGGCTTTTTCTTTTTTTCCTAAATTAATATGCAAAGTTTGCAGGGTCGTTTTATAATCAGGGTCATCTTTATTTAATATTAATGTGCTATAGCTGTTTCTATTACTCTATGTTATTACTATATATATTATTATTATTATTATTATTAATTAAAGCTATATAATATAAATGTCAATCCGATGTGTCATTTAACTACCAATCGTAGTGGGAAACTAAGCTTGATCCCTGTGCATTATTATAATTATATTCTAGAGAGCTGCTTATGAGTTACAAAACACAGATTCAATATAATCCCTCTCTGTTACCTTATTCTTACTGAGCTCAGAACTCTCCAGGAATATAATCTATACAGCAAAGAGTTTCCTCCAAATATGAGGTGACAGAACTAAAAAAAATAATGAACAGAAGTCTGAAAAAATGCAGAAGACCCTGGTAATCTCTGCCTGACCTGGAAACCACCCAACATGGTAAAATAAGGATAAGATATAGATGTAGAAATAGTGACAGGTCTAAGGTAGAAAAGAGGCAATCTGTTTCTAACTGCAGGTTGACACAGACGTATGGAACATGCAGTCTGTGTATTACAATGCACAATGTGACATCTTTACCCAAAGCTCTTAAAGTAATGTAGATTTTAATAAAAACATCATAATATTCTGTTTTACGTCAACCTTAATACTCCATGTTTAGGATCTCCAGGTTTCTTCCAGAGAGCTGTTTCCAGGTGAAGGCCTTTGAAGTGGTTGCTAGGGGAATGTGTGAGTTATCACTCCATCTGGTTATCACATGTATAGGTTTTGCACATGCTATTAACCACTTGAGCGCCAGGGGGTGGTCATGAACCACGTTCACAAATTCAAAACCTTTTTTTTTTTTTTGGAAGAAAAAAAACCCCATTAGCATAAAGTGGCATTAAAGTTTCATATAGTTCTTTTTTAGCGCATTTGTGAGTAAATAAAACCCTAAAAAAATTTAAATATTATCCAAAAAAACGTAGTATGATTTTTACCGAAAATTCATCAAGATTGAAATCCGGGCACCCTCTCTTAACATGTTTCAATGTTAAAAGAGGTGCCCGGATTTCAATATTTTTTAATGCGGATAAAAACCTGAGCAAAATATTATTTGGAGTGTTTAGTCAGATCCTGTTACTTCCTATTGCTCCCTAAAGAGCTGGAAAGGTAAAATGCTTATTGCATCTTACAAAAACATATCACCCTTTTTTTTCTATGATGAATGAATAATTGGTCATTATAATTGTACATAAAATAAAATATATTTTCAGAAAATTTACTTTAAAACCATTGTGTTTACTGCATGACACTCTTGACAAAAACCTATGTACTAATATTTATATTGAGGCATTAAATATAGGACATAGTGTTTGTTCTAAGGGATGTTATCAAATATGGTATATGCATTTGTAACATTTACATAATCAGTACTGTGTTTATTGACATTTTCATTAGGGAGCTTGTGACCCTAATTAGACTTTTATAAACATTAACCCTTATAGTGTGTATGACGCAGTAATGCACCATACTTAATCATACTAAATGATAAACTTGCTTCCAGATCGGTGGAATAATGATTAGCATAGTTTACATCCAAGCATTTGACCTGGGTTTGATTCCTGGCAGGTGCGATAACTCACATTGCCGACTGTAGAATCTAATAAAGGGTCTATTCAATAAAGAGAGAATGGCAGGGAATTGGATGTCAAAATTAGGCCAATGTAGTTGACTTGGAGATTATTTCCAACTCAGCTACTTTGGTCTTAAGTAGCCCTAGCCATAATACAATAAAATATTCCCATCCCTGGGCCTAACAGTCCAACATAAAATAAATTAGTTCTCCCTGAGGTCTGGGGGCTGCCACATGCCCTCAGAACCCCAGAAAAAAATACTGTATTTCCCCCTGAGTCTCCCCTGAAGTCTGGGGGCTGCTGATAGGCGACAGAACCCAATAAAAATAAAGAAAGCCCCCAGGCTCTGGAGACTTGCAAAATTCACCTGAGGAAGCCTTTCACAGTAAAATGCGTTGTGACGTATTTCCACCCATAACAGGAAGTATATGCTTGACGAAAATTCTTGCAGGAGGTTAAAACCAAGACTGTGGATACGAGCACCTCATCTCACCTTATGGAGCTTATTGTTTTAAACCTACAATGTAAGATATTTATGCAACTTATTTAGATAAATTAAATGCTTGTATATAACAGTATTATACTATGTATATACGTTTCTCTTGTTTTTATGTGAACCCTGTAATATCAATATATTAAATACTCTTAGTGACAGGTGTATTGAGCCTGCTGCTAACTCACATTTACTTTTTTACACTAGAATTTGGTCTCAATCTTTTTTCACAAAATGCCTTTGTACCCCATAAAAAAATGGCCCATAGGCCCCAATTGCAAATAAATTATATCCCCCCTTACATCTGTGGGCTGCCCAAAGACCCACAGACCCCATATAAATATTTAAAATAACAAAACAAGTCATAATGTGTGGAATTTGGGTGGATAACAAGAGAGCAACAAGGGGTGCGAGGGGGGAAGAGACAGAGACAAGTGGAGGGAGGGGAGAAGAGACAGAGCAACAAGGGGAGGGAGGGGGGAAGATACCAGCACCTGGATCCCCCTCTCTAACAGCGGGGATGTCTTATAATCAAGGTCGTCTTATAATCTGACCTCAAATTGAGGTCAGATTATAAGACAGGGATCCAGGTCCCCAGCAGAGCTGCAGACTGAGCACAGACTCCCCCTGCTGCCGCCCGGCACGACCGCCGGGACTTCTATGATGAAGCCGGGTACTTCCGGGTACTCACCGCGCAGACATCCTCCGCTGCCCCGCTAGCCACCAGGGAGAATCGGGCAGCTGGGGGATGTCTGCACGACACGACCGCCGGGACTTCAATGATGAAGCCGGGTACTTCCGGGTACTCATCGCGCAGACATCCTCCGCTGCCCCGCTAGCCACCAGGGAGAATCGGGCAGCTGGGGGATGTCTGCACGATACGTGCAGACATCCTCCATGCTGCTTGACACGGCAGTCTATTATGACGAACCAGCTGTCCATCATAATAGACTGCCGTGTCGGGCAGCATGGAGGATGTCTGCACGTATCGTGCAGACATCCCCCCGGCTACCCCCACTAGCCACCAGGGATCGAGTTACAGGTGAGGGGGAGGGAGGGGGCAGAGAAACAGGGGGAGGGAGGGGGGCAGAGCAACAAGGGGTGCGAGGGGGGAAGAGACAGAGACAAGTGGAGGGAGGGGAGAAGAGACAGAGCAACAAGGGGAGGGAGGGGGGAAGAGACAGGGGGAGGGAGGGGGGAAGAGAGACAGGGGGAGTGGGGGGACATAGCAACAAGGGGAGGGAGGGGGAAGAGACAGAGCAACGGGGGGAGGGAGGGGGGCAGAGAGACAAGGGGAGGGGGCACAGAGTAACAAGGGGAGGGGGGGCAGAGACAAACAAGAGGGGGGAGTCAAAGGGAGGGGGAGAGAGAGACAACACTAAGGGGGGGAGAGAGACAAAGCTGGAGGCAAGGGAAAGAGAGAGGCAGCATTGGCACATAAAAGGAAATAAAAACAAGAAATGCATTTTTTGGTATAATTTTTTATTAAAAAAACTATTTACATGTGAATATATACAAGCTGAACTTTTTTCGTATATAGGTTAGTCTTATATTCAGGCTTTCAGTTTTTTTCCTAAAGGAATATCCAAAGTTTGGGGGGTCGTCTTATAATCAGGGTCATCTTATAATCGAACAAATACGGTACTAGTGAGTACAATATGGGTGCAGTCAGAAGATCTAGTGGGTGCAATATGGGTGCATGTTGGAAAGTTCTATGTGGGTGAAGTGGCAAGTCCTTGTGAGTGCAATATGGGTGCATTGACAAGTCCTAGTGGGTGCATACCAAGTACTTGTGGGCACAATATGGTTGCATGGCATGTCTTAGAGGGTACTATCTTGGTCCTGTGGCTTGTCCTTTCCTTGGACCAGGAACAAGAATTATGTGGAAGGATCCATACAAAATGTAGTCAAAACAATTATTAAAACATTTAGTTACATGGGCAACACGGAGGGAGGTTTCTCTTAAACTTGTGGGAGATACGGGGCTGATTGGACATTAACACCTAAAAAAAAAAACATAGTTGGTAGGGGTTGCAGAAAAAATACATACACATTAAAAATCCAGGAAATAGAGGGGCAAAATATTTGCTAAAGCATACAAACATGTATCTATATGCATTCAGAAACATATATTTTATGATCTATCTATCTATCTATCTATCTATCTATCTATGTATCTATCTATCTATCTACATATACATACATATATATATATATATATATATATATAAATAGTATATAAAAATATATTTATATATATATATATATATATGTATATATATATATGATGAATGCATGTGTGCATCAGCATGAGTGTGTATGCTTCTTTACTGTATATCTACTAAGTCAGTGATGGGCTCTTTTGGACACCTAGCATTGTCCCTGTGTATAACTTTATGTCTTGGGCCTGCCCTGGACAACCCAGTATAATATCTGTATAAACATAACCCTGGTCACTGTGACCTGGGTGGCAGGTTGGAGTAGTTAAAGTATTTCCACTACTGCTCTGTCATAAAAGGGCACAGAGCAAGCCATTGTAATAAAGAGTTGTTTTGTTTAGGATCAATCAATACCTGGTTATACCTAGACACGTATTCAGAAGTCCTTTCTTCTTATAACCAATTGCATGTCTAATTGGCTAATTGTTACAGTTATAAAGATGCAAAATGTTATGAATCGTATTGTAGAGCAACAGAACAGTTACTTAATTAACAACTACATGGGTTATTAGGGGAAATCAGAGTGATTTATTACTGCATTTAAAATGGCTGTTTCTAATGTGTTGATCTCTACATATAATTAATGAATTGGATACTGGAATTGGCACACTTTTTCTATATTAAAAATGATAGATACCTAGGCCAAGTAGAAAAGAAAAGGGATAGGGGTGGTTGAAGGTCGCAGAGCTGACAATTGATAGTGGATAATGACAACTGTGTATCCCCCTAGGGATTGGTGGCATCCCAGGTTTTCCTCATCTCAGCTCCAAGAAAAACAACAAGGTGTGTGAAATGAGAGAGGTAACAACTCTGTGCCCTGTAGGCTGAAAAGGGCAAGTTCTGTCAGGTGTACGAGAACAAGGCCTGACCTATCTGAAAGCTGGCACGAGTATATGGAGAGCAACTGGTATACTGCCAACGCCTTAACCTTGAATATTAACTCTTTGTAGTCTATGAAGGAAGAAAAGGAATTACATAACAAGACTGCATTTTGAGCAGTAGGAGGTTTTATTTATATCAAGCTGTTGGGGGTAAACAAGAGTGATATGTCATGGTGTAGCAGCATGTATTAGGAGGGATTGTACAGAGAAAAAGAAAAAAGTTAAAATGTAAAATGATTTTATCTGAAACAACAGAAGGTTATATGGTATATTAGCAATACATCATAAATGTGTTATTACATGAATATGAATTAACATATGATTTTGAATTATGTGTTATGATATATATATATATATATATATATTAATATCTTCACAAATAAACATGTTAATGAGCAAGCATCATACATGACACGGATTGATTTATAGGATTCATATAGCAATTATCTGCACCAGTTTGGCATCCACTCAGAACCAAGATGTATAGACATGGCATACATGCAGATAACTCCAAATACTGGCGCTATGTATAAAGCAGACTCCTGACACCACCTCCGCCAGTTCTACACTTCGGGGTTTCTCCTGTTCACAAATAAAGCATCTGAAAATGTCCTGATTAGTGTTGGAGAACCTCCAGAAAACACTGTTTGGTGGTGGTTCTTCTCCAGTGCTGTAAAGTGTCGGGATGTATAAAAAGTGTTATACGTAATGAACCGTGATTGGGCCTTTTTTCACTTCCTGAAACTATGTAACCTGCAATATCTTTTCCATAATGCCTGCCAATATTTGGCGCAATCAGTGTGTGAACCGTGTTTAAACATGACCCCTATATATTTGAGACTGATAACAAGGTTGAAAAGGTTTAATTAATTAATTAAGCAATTTTCTATTGTAATTAAATAGCACGAAAGCTCAAAAAAGACATATATATATATTGCATACACATTTTTGTACGTAACAATATCATTTTCAACCTATAAAATATATAACTTAATTTGCTTTTTATCCAATAAATATGGCCCTGTCATTAAGATACTTTGATTGCCTTTTTGCACTCTTGGTTATTTAATTATTTATATTGGTCACTCTAGCACTGAAGTGGTTAAAATGTATTTTTTTTTATTATTTTAGGTTCAGTAACCTGATATTGGCCAGCAGGAGGAGTTAGTGAGAAAAGAAAGATTAAACTCAGAAAAAAAAGTCAGAAACATACACATACACATATATACACACACACTCACCCTCCCACCTCTAGCCCTTCCTTCTAGAGAAACTCCTTTTCTCCTTCCAGAAAGGTTCTGGGTGGCTGAAAGAAGTAGAAAGATTAAATACTAGACTACTGCTAAAAATAATTAATACTACAGTGAGAGAATCCTAAGAAGTATTTATTTTTCTTAAGCCACCCATCAAACTACACCAACAAATAACCAAAAAATAAAAAAAAATTCAAGAAGAGGATACACAGAAGGATTTATCAAAAAACTATCACAAGATCTTGACTGGACAAGAAGTGAAATTAAGAAAATATTTCAAGGGCTCTGATTTAACGTAAGAATAGTCCTGGCAAGGTGAAAGCATGCAACGTTAACGTGTGAGAGAAATGACATGACTCCAGAGACACGCATGTTAATCAGCTACAGTTATATAATGAAGCAGTGATCAGTTGTGACAGCTCTTTGGACTAAGAAGAGAGACAGCACAGAGGATCTGGCTCCAGCTTTAGCAAAAAATATCCTTTAGCAATTACAAGAAAACTACTAATTACAGGACCATCAAGAGTTTTTGGAGAACAGGTTTGTGTTTTTTGTGTTGGTACATTTTTTAAACTGATTTCAGCAACATAAGTGGGATATGATGGTCAGTATGTGGATGTCGTAACGTTGCACATGTGAAATTCTCATTAGACTTGTCTATCTGATATTTTTGTCTGTCGAAACTGACTGTCCCAATGGAAGATACAGACTTAACCAAGGTCGCTCCATCTTTATGGCTTTTTACTTTCAACCGTGGATCTGATATAAGGATAGAGCAATTCAGTATCAACTAGCAGTCTGGATGGTCCGGGCTAAAGGTAAGAGAAAAAAACAAACTAATAATTGTACTTTTTTAATCAAACATCTCTTTGTAGCTGTGCAGATTAAATAAAAGCTCCCCCATCAGAACGGTCCTGATATCAGTATATTGGAATACCAAAAACCGCTCTTCTTATGTTAAAACACTTTAAGAGCCCAATTAACAAGATATTTTACAAAATAAAAAATGTTTCTTTTATGCAGTTACAGTTGAGTCTATTGTGGGTGTTGAGGTAATGAGATCAACTCATTTATCACCCATCACAGACTGTTTGTCTGATCTATAAATCATCTATCTTTATATATACAGCAATAACATCCAGTAAGTACTTGTTTGAAATAAGAATGACTGCATATCATTTACACCTGTACTTTTGCCACCAATAGATTGTCTGTTCTGTAGGAGAGGAATTTATTTTGGATTCTATAAAATAAATAAATCCTGGATGGTAAATTAATTGAATTAACAAAAAAACATGGATTTTGTTCTCTGAGCTAAAACAAATATGTTTCTATTTTTCAGCAACTATTGGAAGTATGTACTGTGTTTTTTTTATTATTTTTATTTGGTATTAATCCCGGAACAATTATCTTTTTGTTTATATCTGTTGTGATGTTTTCATTTGACTGGTCTGCTTGTTTATATATACATACTATTTCATTTGTGTATGTTTGTAATGATAGCAACAGAGAGCTTTTATATTGTGATTTTGTTTTATCATCTGACTTTTGGTGCAGGACCATCCAGCTGCCACACACCCACTCAAACAGGTTCACAGATACAACTGCTGAAACAAATTCAATTTATTTTGGAAAGTTAAGATGGATACAAAGTTGTTTTTTACCCTTAAAGTACAAAGAGAAAAGAGGAACATGCAAAAATATGGCAGTGAGAGTTATTGTGTATTTAGTACTGCAATATATTCCCTATCACACACAGTTAGCATTAAAATACTATGCCAAATTTGGTAGAAACACAGCAAGAATGTTTTGACAGAAATAGGAAGACAGATACATAGGTAACAAAAATAGAACAAACTTGCACAAAAATTCTGGCATTCTTTATGAAGGCTTAATGTGCTATCCAAAAAGCTGACCACTGTTTGTTTTCCCCGCATTAGAATGGACTGTATCACCTAAACATTGCTTATAAGAATGTAGAGAATAAAAAACATGATTGAAAATTATCTATGATCTGTTTTAGCAGAACTGCAAGCAAATGAATACATTAGGAGAAAAATATATATATTTTTGAATGTGGCATTTTAAATTATATCACCTATGGCTTGATATGCAAATTACACATGTCCTATTGAAA
This sequence comes from Pelodytes ibericus, assembly GCA_036172795.1. NCBI lineage: Eukaryota > Metazoa > Chordata > Amphibia > Anura > Pelodytidae > Pelodytes > Pelodytes ibericus. The sequence goes on along the minus strand of CM069863.1, from coordinate 52,368,886 downwards.
ACCAGTTCATTTGCATGTCAAGCCACAGGTGATGTCATAAGCAAGAGACTTCACAGACACAGTTAAAGCAAATTTTTCTGCTAATTTAGGCATTTGCTTGCAGTTTTGCTAACACAATGTATATAGATCAAGTAAAGTTTATTCTGTACATTGACACTATAACCAATGTTTAGGTGATACAGTCCCTTTAATTCATTAAGGGCCAAACATGGTCTATGTTGTTATAACAATCTGGTACATAAATACTTATTCCGATGTGGAATGTGCTACTTAGTGACAGCTGGGTCATAGTTCAGTTTGTAAGGACCACAGAATGCCACTTGACTTCCTTCAAGGGGTTAAGAAGACTTTTGGACCTGTCTCTTGCTTGAACATCCATATGCAAGATATAGATAAAACTATTTTGAATAAAGCTGTAATTATTATAGAAAATTGATTTCTGCAGTCATATTACTGGAAGTAAAACTTTACAGTACAAGTTATACCATTTTTTATAATTTCTAATATAATTAAAGAACAACTTTGCTTCCTTAAAGTGATAGAAAAATAGATGAAAATGTGACACTCAATAAAATTATAATTTTTCCCACATGAACAAACACAACTTTACTCCTCACGGTACTCAAAAACAATGGAGAAGCGCGGAGAGACATGTGGAAAGAACATAAAATACACACAATAGTGTAAAATGTAGATCAACCAGTGAGAATTTAAGTATATCTATTCACTAATAAAATAAGGTAGGTCATGTAGTCCTTCCAGAACTATGTCTGCATAAAAGATCTATTCATTTGACCTTTTAATTAATTATCTGCATAAAAGATGAAAATCCATAGTTCAGTAGGTGGAGGTAAATATGTGCCACAGTTAGAGAGCCACTTACAGAATAGATAGCTTAACAGGGAGCATAAAACACCCAAAGGAAAAGTCCCAAAACAGCCTGTGGATCCAGGGAAATAGTAATCAGAGTCACTTTCGTTGGGTCTATCTGTCCCTGCTTCTTCATGAGATACATAGTGCACTATTGTATGTATTTTATTTTTTCCATGTGTCTGTCTGCACTACTCCATCGTGAATAGGCTCCTTAGAGGGCGCCAGGGTTAAAAATGGTGTGCCCTTGTTCCTAGTAAACCCAATGTGCATCTTGAGAGATACATCGGGGCAGAGTCAGTGGGAAGGCTGGCACATGGTGAAAGTGCAGAAGCAAAGGGGTTCAACAGAAGGGCATCTATATATTTAAGATGCCCTCTGTCTCTCTCTCTCTGCAGTGAGAGACAGTGACCAACCTGACTGGGCTGCCTGCTTCCAATGGAAGCATGGCACCTGTCGGTCAGAGGAGAAACTGGCGTGTACTATTAAAAGTACTAGGTGTAGTGAATTTTTTAATTGCACTTTTATATTAGAAACACAAGTGAAAAAAAACCATGGACTTCAATAGACAGATTGTAATTAATAACCAGAGATATGTGATAACTCATTAAATAGAGCCCAGTGTCTGAACCTTTACTGTTATTACATATTGCCAGGAAATCATCTTTTATTATTTAGTTACCTTGTTTTAATCCATCCTTATTCCATACATTGTGTAGGAACATTTGAGACTGTTCTAATAATCATCAATTATGAAGTCATTCTGCAAGACAATCTCTATTATGAGAGTTTTATCACACTTATGTTCAATTTCCTTTTGTTTTATTTTATTTTTAATCCAGGTCATTAATCAGAGATTTAGTGTAGCCTAGAAATACTTACGGTAATTGGATGAGAATTTCAATAATTATTTTTCTCTGACCACCCAGTATGCTGCTGGTCAGTGCACGCTATAGTCATCTCGGGTTTATATAAAACTATTTATACAAGGAGTTTAAAGTAATGAAACCTTGAGCTTTTTGCTGCTGTCTCACCCATATTTGCAAGTCAGTTTGACAGGCTAGCTTATTACACTATACTTAATGAATATACACAATCCCACTGTATATGAATAGTTTGGAGAAACATGGAAAAAAGGGGGTATTATCATATGATCACCTCCATGAAAGGATACAACAGATAAAAATAGGAAAGCAGATTTCAGACATTAAAGGGAAAGATCAAGATGTCAGACTCTGACCATGTAAATGAAAGGTAACACAACAGATGTTTACATTGAGGGTGGTAAAGGCAAATATTGCCAGAGAACTAAACATGCTTTGAATAAGCACATGCTATTTTGAATAAGAAAATCAATAGAGTTTGCATTTCTGCACCATGCAGCAAAAAAGGCTTAATGTGTGTGACAAGGGCTTCTAATCTGCTGACACGGTCAAAACTATATTCTCTCAGCGTTAATAGATTTACTGAGCTTGTTTCCGAGTCTTCCGTAATTTAAAGACTGAAACAAATCACAGATTGACCTTTCTTTCTTTTGGTAGACTTTATGACAGAAACAGGAGGCAATATATATGTATAGTGAAGATTCATTGTTAGTTTTTGTGACAGAACCCTCCAGCACTGGGGTTCTTGGAGAGAACTAATGGCTTGCCTCCTCCCTATAGATTTATGGATCCTGGCATTAAAAAGCGGTTTTAGATTTGGGGAGATGGGAAAAGTGGGCAAGATTGCAATTGGCATTGGTTACAGTGTGTCACAGGGGAGTATTGTCACAGTAACTGGACTTCAGTTCTAAAAGTGCTGCATATAAACTTGTATTTGTTATATTTCATGTTTAATGCAGTACAAGTTCTGTGTGGCTCACCCATTGTTCTATGTTAATTAGTTTTACTGTTAAGTGATTATGTCCATGGTATGCTTGTACCAGTTTAATGACTGGACTTAGTGGGGAACTACAGTGGCCTCCCCCTAGTATTGGATGCTTATCCCCCATTTATGTAATTATATCTGTATATATGTGTGCTGTTCCTGTAATAAATTGTCATTTTTACTGAACTCTAACACTGGTATCGTCTAGTCACTTTAGAGCAGATCACGCTAAATGTTCTTGTAAGGGATAACTAATCACAGCACTGGTTCCGTCTAGCGGTTTTGGTTATTGCCACAATAAGCTGCTCTTGGAAGAGCAGCTCTGAGCAAGGAAGCAGCACTTTTAACGGAGGTACTCAGTCGGAGTACCGAGGGTTCCGTTACAGTTTTTGCTCAGTATTTTCTACCTCACCATTTTACAAATCTATTATTTACATTAGGTGCTGTTTAAAAACTGTAGCAGTGGTTAGGTCATGTGGGTTGACCCTGGGACTAACTATGTATGACTTTGTCACATTGCTTCTCCTCAGACTGATCACGCAACCCCTTTAACACTCCAATATTAATTGCGCCGAATAGTTACAGACCATTTCACTTATTATAGTTTATTAATTATTTGTATAACATCGACAATTTCTCCAGTAGTATTCGCTAAGTAAAAATAACTAAAATTCTTAATGTAAGAGACAAAGAAAGAAATATGATAAACTAAGAACAAGGGATAAAACATGTCACTTTAATTTGTCTGCTTTGCTTCTGAAATTGACTTATCCTTTAATATATTTCACATGGTAATATCAGTAGGTCACTCTGCTTCTGAAAGCACCTGACCCTATAACACATTACATTCAACACTGTCATTAGGTCAATTTACTCTTGCATGTAACTAATCCTTTAACACATTAATAATCAGGTTATTATTAGTTATATCATTTCTTGAACTTCTAATCAATTACTGGTATCAATCATATTGGTTTTTCCTCTTGAAAGAGCCTTATTCTCCAGCAGGCAATGTAACTTAAAGTTTCCCCTAATATCCCATTACATATATCAATATCAATGTCCCTACTGACCGCACTAAACTTTTATAAATTACTGCAGTACACTTTTCCATCACCTCTATTACTTTGTATGATGTACCCAGCAATTACACAGACCTTGCTTTTTTGGTATAAAAAAATTAGCTTTTGATGTTGGTGTTGTCAGCCATCCAGACCACAGTGTATTTTCCTCTTCTAACAAAAAGTAAATCTAGAAGTGCAAGCCTAAACTGCCTCTATTTCTCTTGTTTATATAGTAACATTAAATCAGTAGCAACGTGTGTTTGCAGTGGTTTACACGCATAGTTGTGCTCGAACGTTGTATATTACAGCATTTGCACTGCTATTGATCAGGTAGAAAAAAAATCGCATAGGAGCTATTCATATATTCATTATTTTAAATTTATGATTGGGAATCCAAATGTGATTTTACATAGATCCCATAAAAATATGTGAAATTAAATAATTTATAGAGATGAAATATAAATATATAAGGACAAGCAAAGTCTTTTGCAGGTACATATGTGTCTAAAGCTAACTAGGTGTACTGTACCATTTGTGACTGGCCAACTGTATACTGAAAGTAACTGTCAGAGGCTAACTATGCACTAATTGTCATTGTATTGCACCCAATGAGGCTGGTTAACCATATAGTGATTGATTTACAATGCCCTCTGTTAATTTTATCATCTACAATCAAATGATTCTCCCTACCAAAAAAGCAAATAACATTCGTTGACAGGTCAACCTGTAATCTTCAGATTGAAACATAGAAGTTTCAGATAAATGCACAGAGGAGAGAAACATTTCACTTTCACCCATATGTGTGATGTCCATTAAAAATACATAATTTTAATGGTTTAGTGGTAATTTTAGAGCAGAAAGCATCTGACGCTCCCAATAAATAACTACAGTTAATTAGGAGGAACAGAATAGTTAAGGAAGTGCCTATATTATATTGGTTTGGCAGTGAATCATTATGAATCTTGGTTTGTTTTTCCATTAAAAACTATTTTGTTCCCTTGGCTGATTCTGTAAGTAAGTTGCACTGAAAAATCTCTTCCTGTAACACCCTCACTTCTCTATAAAGTACAGGGCACAACATCCAGAGGGCTGCTGGGGAGATCGAAAGATTTCTTCTCACTAGCCCTCTCTCTGCGTGCAGCAGGCAACTTGAGGTCTTCTCAGGCTCCCTCTCATGTTCCCCGCTTGTCTGAGGAAGTCAGAGCGTCAAGGGTCACTTGACCTTCTGGTGCTCAGACTCCAGAGGTGCACGGGGAGTGTGAGATGCTGGGGTAAGTCATGGGTGTAATGGGCAAGACTTATGTCAGTTGCTGGGGCTTTTCCTGTGTGTGTGCAATCTAGGTGCTGTGGTATTCCCTATGTGTGCAGTTTGGGTGATAGGCAATTCATATGTGTGCAGTCTAGTGTGCTGGGGTAAGTCTTGTTGGTGAAATTTGTGTCCTGGGGCAAGTCTTATGGGTATTATCTAGGTGTTCTGGCAAGACATGTGGGTGCAATTTGGGTGCTCTAGCAAGACCAGTGGGCTCAGGATGGGTTTGGCAAAACCTATAAGTGCAATCTGCGTACTTGGCAAGTCCTGTGGTTCTCTGGCAAGACATTTGGGTGTAAGCTGGGTGTTGTGGCAAGTCCCCTGAATGCAATATGGGTGTTGCAAGGTAGTGCAAGAGCAAGTTTTGTGGGTTCAATCAGGTGCTGTGAGTGCATTGGGGAAGAATGGGGAAGGAAAGAAAATAAAAACATGGAATGTATGTTTTTCCCAAAAATAATTTTATTATCTAATAACTATACCTTACCAATGCCTGTGAATGGAAGGAAGGGGGCTTCGCTGGATTGAACTGCGCAGGGCACCTGAATACATAAAGCCACATGGGTCCCCCCAAACTAAGATTTAATGTGCCGCTTCACATTAAAAACTTAGGCAACAATGCTTTTATATAGTGCACTCCTTGTTTTCCACTTTTAAATTTATTTAATACTCAATATTCCCTTTTCCTAAATGTACAAAATGATAACATGCTAAAACAGGTTAAGGTGAACAGTATCTTGTTGAAGTCTATAAATCTTAATGCTTAGATAGAGAGGAACCTGCAAAAAAAAGTCCATGGGGATAAATAGTTGAAAAGGCACAGACAAACTGTTCAGTACCCAGAGAATTTGAATTCCTGGCTCGCTATTTTTAGCTAATACTCACCAGGCTGCAAGTGAAGCCAAGGTCTGAATCTTAAGAGTTTACAATAACAATGGAACAGAATATTCACAAGGTTACATTACACCCTACACTGGGATAACATGCACTTTATAGGCCTTTCTCTGACAGAACATGTCGTGTATGGTGTCAACAGCTTAAGTACACAATATAAAAGATATAGAGGTCCTAACACAGCTGTATTCTTTTTGATCTCTGCAATTCCATCACTGTATCAAATAGTTATAAGACACTATATCTCAGCGTTGGCGAACCTATGGCATGCGTGCCACTACTGGCACGCTGAGCCCTCAGCTGTGGCACGCGGTCAGGTTCAGCTCTCACCGCTTATCTGCTCCGTTGCCCTGGAGGTGCAGGCATCAGCGTAGATTGGCGCCGCCAGTCATCTGCTTCTTCTCCAGATGATTGGCGCATGCGCGTTCTGTGAAGAAGCGTTCAAGTCGGAAAGCAATTAACTGTTTGCTTTCCGACTTGAACGCTTCTTCACATAACGCACATGCGCCATTCATCTGGAGAAGAAGCAGGTGACTGGCAGTGCCCGTCTATTACACTGATGCCTGCACCTCCAGCACAACGGAGCAGATTACCGGTGAGAGCTGAACCTGTATGTGTGTGTGTGTGTGTGTGTGTGTGAGAGTATAAATGTGTGTGTGAGTATAAGTGTGTGAATGAGTATAAGTGTGTGTGTGTGTATGGGTATAAGTGTGTGTATGAGTATAAGTGTGTGTGTGTGTGTGTGTGTATGAGTATAAGTGTGTGTGTGTGTATGAGTATGAGTGTGTGTGTGTGTGTATGAGTGTCTGTATGAGTGTCTGTATGAGTATGAGTGTCTGTATGAGTTTGAGTGTCTGTGTATGAGTACAAGTGTGTGTGTATGAGTATAAGTGTGTGTGAGTATGAGTATAAGTGTGTGTGTGTGTATAAGTGTGTGTGTACAAGTATACGTGTGTGCGTGTATGTGTGTGTGTATGTGTATGAGTGTCTGTGTGAGTATAAGTGTGTGTGTGTGTGTTTGGGTATACGTGTGTGTATGAGTGTGTGTGAGTATAAGTATGAGTGTGTGTGAGTATAACTGTGTGCGCATGAGTATAAGTATAAGTGTGTGTGTGTGTGAGTATGAGTATAAGTGTGTATGTGTATGAACGTGTGTGTGGACGAGTATAAGCGTGTGTGAGTATGCAGTGTTTGCACTTTGTGGTCTGCATTTGTGTTGGTCAAAAATTGGGCACTCGGGTCCAAAAACGTTCGCCACAACTGCTATATCTTATGGATAAGTATAGAAATGTGTGGGATTTTATGACTCAAAAAATCATCTATACAGGGGAGAAGCATAGGTATCAACAGGTGCAATGATTAGTTATATGAGGTAGAAGGAAGAGGAATGGAGGCCACATGAATTATGAGATACTGAGGTAAAGTCAGGTGAATTTAATGAAAGAAAGAAATATACATTTGAAAAACATGTTTTATATATCCCTTGGCTTATCTTATTTTTTAACATCGGCACCCTTGTCTACTGATATTTAACAGTCAAAATGTAATATTAAACATTTAAAACACATTTCTTATGCATACCTCCCTTACTTTCTTGACTAACTTGAGAGCACTGGACATAAGAGCTCTATCAATATTGGTAAAAAAAATAAGTGAAATAGTCAGTTGCTGATAAATGTGGAAAAACTATTACAAATAGGAAAAAACACATAGCAATTACACGTGTCACTCCCCATACACCTGGCAACAAAAAACTGAAAAACGTGTTTGTGCAAGATAAATGGAAAATATACTTATATCGTTATATGAGTATCCTCTCATTAGATCAACTCAAAAAAAGCTATGAAAAGAAATAAAATAAATATGGTAATATTTTCATTTGAACTAAATAAGTTTCTTTAAGGTCATGTAATAATTGGAGCAGAAGATATGAGTATATTTTCCATCCTGTTCAAAAATATTTATTTCTGCACTTTTACCATTGAAATTCACGATTTGCTTCACTGCTCGCTAGTAAAAGAAATTAAGTCTATGGTCCCTTAAAGCTTTTATATAAAGTATAAATGTAAGGTATTTAAAAGTTGGACATGATCAAGTTTTCTGGGTAGATTGTATCTGAAGTACTTGGAGATGTATCCAGAGGTTATAGAAAATATTAAAAGGCGTTATATGCATCGGTTTAATGGAGAAATAGGTTGAATTATATGGATCCAAAACAGAAATGTTCCAAATCAGGTAAAGGAGATCCTCGAAGGGTTAAGTAAGCCTAATAAAATCATGGCAAGCCCTGGCTGGCATAATGTGTGTGTTGATTTAAAAGATGCTCGGGCCAGTTCACACAATAAATGAGCCACACATGTTTGCATTGCTGGGAGACCGAGGCAGGGCTTGGACAGATGGCTCAGCTTAGCCGGGAAAAGCCTTCAAATCCAAAACACATTGACTGAGTAGCTCAGTGGGGGCGCCGGGAACGTGTGTTCCTCTCCACTGCCCTCCAGATGGTTTCACAAGGCAGGAAGTGAGGTGGCAGGGGCCAAATATTGTGGAAATGATGCCCAGAAGAAGAAATTACCAATAGTATTTAATGAAGTATCAGGTAATCCAGTGTTACCTAATGTTTGCTACTGTCTTCCCTGTTATCACAGTAGTACTCGACAAAGTATTTAAATAAACGATAAACCTCTGCCTTTATATTACTACCTGAGGTTGTATATATGCGCTATCTGTAGGTAGTGTGAATTCTTTTATGATTTGGAGACATGTTTGGCAATAGAAGACACATTATTTGAAATCAACAGTAGTTGATCCACGGATTAATCTGACAGTTGTAGTTATAAAGGAATTTCCTACCCCACCCCATCTCATATCTTGGGCAACATTTGCAATAGCTTAGGGGGGTGGGTGGTTCATATTGATCAACTCAAAGTAGAATGTAAGGAAAGTTGAAGTTGATGGACATATTTCTTTGTAATACTTCAGTTATTAAATAGGAGCATGTTTTCTCAGTATCAAAACATTTAGAATTAATCTATGTACCGTATTTGCTCGATTATAAGATGACCCTGATTATAAGACGACCCCCCAAACTTTGGATATTCCTTTAGGAAAAAAGCTAAAAGCCTGAATATAAGACTACCCTATAGGAAAAAAGTTAAACGTGTATATATTCACATAGCTTTTTTAATAAAATATTATATTAAAAAAATGCATTTCTTGTGTTTATTTCCTTTTATGTGCCAATGCTGCCTCTCTCTTTCCCTTGCCCCCAGCTTTGTCTCACTCCCCACTCCCCCCTCACCTGTCTCTTCCCCCCCACATGTTTCTCTCTGCCCCCCTCCCTCCCTTTGTTGCTCTGTCCCCCCTTCCTGCTCTGTCCCCCCTGTCTCTCTGCCCCCCTCCCTCCCTCCCCCTGTCTCTCTGCCCCCCTCCCTCCCTCCACCTGTCTCTCTGCCCCCCCTCCCTCCCTTCCCCTTACCTAGATCCCTGGTGGCTAGAGGGGGCAGCCGGGGGATGTCTGCACGATACTTGCAGACATCCTCCATGCTGCCCGACACGGCAGTCTATTATGACGGACAGCTGGTCCGTCATAATAGACTGCCGTGTCTGGCAGCATGGAGGATGTCTGCACGTATCGTGCAGACATCCCCCAGCTGCCCGATTTACCCTGGTGGCTAGTGGGGCAGCATCGCCGGGACTTCTGTGACGAAAGCGGAAGTACCCGGCTTCTTCACAGAAGCCCCAGCGATCGTGCCGGGCGGCAGCAGGGGGAGTCTGCGCTCATCGCGCAGACATCCCCTGCTGTCAGAGAGGGGGATCCAGGTCCCCTGCAGCTCTGCTGGGGACCTGGATCCATGTTTTATAATCTGACCTCAATTTGAGGTCAGATTATAAGAAGACCTCGATTATAAGACGAGGGGGATTTTTCAGAGCATTTGCTCTGAAAAAAACCTTGTCTTATAATCGAGCAAATACGGTAATTATTTGTAAAATGTTGTTTCTGGATAATAATTTTATATTAAAATATATGATATTTTATCATGTAAAAATGATATGGATTATTGTACATTTTTAGACTTTCTACTTATTTAAGTAGATCAGGCTTCAACCTGTCTAATAAAGTTAATTTTCCAGCTACCTGTATGTTTTGTCTGGTCATTGTACAATGGAATATGCTGGTGATTAATAGAAAAAAATGTATGATAGCTGTGTGAAATTTCTTCCTTTGCATATTATTGACCTCACTGTCTATTGTAATTGACTATATTTAATAGTGCAAAATGCAATGCTGCTTCAAGAGTGAATATCTATACTAGTTATAAGTTCATTCCTCCCCTCCGTGAGCAAAATACGACTTAACATCAGCAAATTACTACATTGGTACTGTAGTACTGGTTATAAACCTAGTACAAATATAGTAATTCTAGATCAGCCTTGTCATTTGTTCTCTATTTCCGTACACATTAGATAAATCATATCATGTTTACTCTATATCCACCTGTTTGATAGCCAGTAACAATGGATAGCTCTACATAATATATTGATCTTTTAGAAGAGGCGGAACAAGACATTTAGGGTCATTGTGCAGAAACAATTTCTGTACTCCCACACTAGGCCAATAAATGGCTAACTGTGACTGTGATACTTGACAGAGTGTCTGTCATGGACCTCCTTAGAGGGATGGGCCCTCTATTGTTCAACCACAGAAAAGGGTACCCAAGTATTGAAATTTCTGGAAAATAATTAGCCTACGTGCATCCAATGTGGAAACAGATGACTGTCCCAACTTCTAACCAGGTCATCATGGAGGTCATATGAGAAGCGCTAAACTTGCAGGAGCGTATGCTCCATTTGTGCTAGGTGCGCCATGGTGTATATTTCCAGGGTTTGTGTGCTCTGAACAGACAGCACAAAAACCCCGGGAATACACAAAATACATCTAGGAGACAGACGCCAGCTGCAAATTCAGCATCAGAGTCACTCACCAGCACGAAAAGTATACAAATTTGAGTGACTCTGATGCAAAATTCGCTGCTGCCCTCGGCCCCTAAGATATATTTTGTGTATTTCCGGGGTTTGTGTGCTATCTGTTTGAAGACCACAAACCCCAGAAATAAACAGAATACATTGTGCCCCTGAGTGACAGGTGTGCGCCGGACTGGCAACACACCTGTCACTCAGGGGCACGATACACCTCTGTAAACATGAGCAATGTATTCACAATAACATGGCCACTCAAACTTATAGAGTCACCAAGGTGTACTGTTTTAACAATATACAGAAGTGCGTCAAGTATTTTACTTATGTTAAGGAGGTACAAATAATTAATATTTTTCAGTTGTTCTGTTTCTATCACATTCTTGTGAACTAATGCTTGACATATTCAAAAAGGAAGTGCCATGAGGTGTAAGGTGAAAAATGTAGTATAACTTTGAAGACAAGTTTGGCTTGTTTTTGTTTTCTCCACCGTACATGTATTTTATTAGCTCAACTTGTGCAGGTCTCTGCAAAGTTTCAGTAACACTCACAATTAATTTATGCTTCTTTATTATTGCCCCCCATCTTTTTCTTTTAGTCCTCTACATGTACATCTTCATTGGTTAACCTAATTTCAAATTTAGCACTATAGAAAAAATTCAAAAAAGAGAAACAAATACAATGTAAAATCATTATATATTTATATATCAAAATGTGTGTATATATATATATATATATCACTTCTCATTAGGAATGCTGTTGTAGCATTTTAAAAGTGGTCCCAGTAGTTGCTGCACTGAACTTTTCTTGCCCCATTAGTACATTTTTTGTGCAAACAGAAACTGTAAAATCATATGATGATGAAATTGTACTTTATTTTAATTTTTTTTTTTTTCGTTTGGTAGAGTTTCAACGAACTTCTGAAAACCACATTATTTATCCATACTCCTGTCAAATAAAAATTTGATATAAAGACATGCTGGTTAATGTCAAACTCTTTTTGGGTATCTGCTTTCAGCGTCTACTTTTGGGTATCTGATTTCAGAGTACGCTTTTATGAGTTTATTGTGTGGTTGTTGAGTAATTTTCATCTGTAAACCACTGGATGTATATTTTGAGTGGAGTATTTTAAAAGGATCCTTTTGTGCTGCCGCCATTTTGGAATCTCTATTGGTCATGCATCGACAACAACTGTAAACATACAGTTTTAATGCACTGTAGTAGTCTTATATATAACAACATGTATAAATATAGGTATATATATATATATATATATATATATGTATATATATGTATATATATATATATATTTATATCTATATTTAAATAAGTTGTTTTTTCAAACTTTCCTGCTCTGATAGTACATCTTGTTGTTCAATCTTATGAAAGTGTGAACTGTTTAAAGGAATCCGATTTTATAAGCTGCATAACATCATTCTGAAACATTTTTTGGCTTCCCAAATGCAAACAATAGCCTGTGTCTTTAACAGAGATTTATCATTAAATACTGCCCTTTATTATTATTGGTACTGAACACTGATATTTGAGAGCTGCTAACAATATCGCTAAGGGTGAAATATCTTCTTGCAGAACTAGCATTACATGTTGATAAAAGTTCTGCCTCAATAATCTTTCATAGTGCAAACTATGTCTAATATTCCACAGATATGCAAGTATGGTGAATGACCAAGTCTCCACAAATCCTGCCCACTTAAAGTACAAGATCTATTAAAAAATGATCAACACATTCATTGAAGTATGTTTTTTGAATAGCTAAGTATATGGAAAGATAGGTAATTCCAGTTTAATAATGCTCCATGTTAGAAATTGTAGTGGGTTTTTGTTTATGAAGACATTTGTTATGTGTTGTTGTTAGTGTTTGTTTATTATTGCTTATCTTTTTATTCAGTACCACGGTCAGTGGTCGTGACACACATGGTCAAAAGTAACGACTGCTGTGTGAACATTGCAAATCGAAGTATCTCTTGTTTAGACAAGGGCGCAGGTTTTTTTTTTTTTGGGATGATTCACATAACTATAGACCAACAGTGTTAAGGGGAAGATGTCTGTATTGATGTACAACTGCATGCTAGAGTTCTTTAAATGCACTAGTACCATAAACCAAAAGTAGGAAAGACAACTTTGGCAAGGATTACATTGGGAATCTTAAATTTAAATAAAATTAACCTAGGTTTCAAATTAAGAATGCAATTATAAAGATCTTTTTTGCTCACTTTCTTATCTAAAATGTCTATCATATATTGGTGACATGTTATCATGGATCTAGTATGGGACAAACCAAGCACTAGTAGACTTCCTTCAGTGTCTGCTTCTGTGCATGATTTGTACTTGTGCTCCTTGATTGGACAGTTTGGCATTTGCAGACTGACATTATGACACTAGAGGATGCATGTCTGTTGGCAATAGGTCACAACCCCTTGGTCTAGTATTGATTGGTTTCTCTCCTACATCAGTGATATTCACATAAATGAAATACTACAGAATCATAAAAAGGGTTTAAATCAGATAAAAATTTACATTTTATTACGGTAATAGCTGATTTATTTACTGGACCTTTAAAGATTAGAAATAATATCTTGGCTCCTGGTCCTGATGGATTTTCAAACATATTTTACAAAAAATTTAAAGCGGATATATCTCAACATCTCACAAATACTTTTAATGAAATTAGAGATAGGGGTAAGATGCCCTCAGAAATGCTTCAAGCGGCAGTATCACCAATACTGAAGCCTTTAAAAGACCCATCAGACCCAGCAAACTACCGACCTATATTATTAATAAACTCTGACACAAAGATCTACTCTACAATAATAGCAAATCGACTTAAGTCAATAATACCACTGATTATCCATCAGGACCAGGTGGGCTTCGTAGCCGGCCGCTCGGCTAATAGTAACACAAGGAGATTGATAGATTTGTTGGGATATGTGGGTGAGAGGGGGACTCCCCAGCTGATCCTGTCACTTGACGCTGAGAAAGCGTTTGACAGGGTCAGCTGGGGATTCATGAGCCGAACCCTGGATGGATTTGGCCTTGTTGGACCAATAAAGGAGGCAATCATGGCTTTATATCATGGCCCAACAGCTAGAACGATGGGTCCTGGCATCTCCGCGGATTGGTTTGCGATAAAAAATGGCACACGACAGGGCTGCCCCTTGGCCCCAATTCTCTATATTCTAACCTTAGAGGTCCTTGCAATAAAAATCAGAGATAACACTCAGATTAGGGGTACGCGGGTGGGACAACGAGACTTTAAAATATGTTTATATGCTGACGACATTATTTTGACCCTGGCAGACCCAGAGAGCTCCCTGGAAGCCCTTATGACAGAAATAGAATCGTACGGCAAGGCCTCCAACTATAAATGAAACCTCAGAAAATCACAAGCAATGCCTCTAAATCTTGATGTAATAGCGATAAACCAACTAAAGGCGATATACCCCTTTGTTTGGACCACAATAGGATTCGAGTACTTAGGTATATTTATTACACCAAAAGTTGAAGACCTAATGGCCACAAATTTTGATAGACTATACAAATATTCTAATGAAAAACTATCCAGGGACTGGAGGACCAATGGAATATCATGGCTCGGTAGAGTAAATGTCATAAAGTCTTACCTTTTGCCTAAATGGACATATTTGTTTCGGATGGCCCACCTTAGGATCCCTATCACAAAACTGAGAATGTTGCAGAGACTTCTTTTGAGATATATCTGGGACCACAAGCGCCCAAGAATTGCAATGTCCCATATATTAAAACATTCTGATAGAGGCGGTCTCTCAGTGCCAAACGTTGTTAAATACTATCAGGCGACACAATTGCTACATCTGCGGAGATGGCAGGACCCCTTAGCTAAAATGGAGCCGTGGTACTATGCCGAGTTGGCTGAGCTTAACGTAGAGGAAATCCCACTGGCTCTTTGGGCCAATACGGAGTTCACAAAACAATTAATTCAAAAGATAAAAACTCCGCACATAAGGGACTTAATGTTGGACTGGCTGGTATTCAAAAAAAATAATAAGTTGGCAGATAAAGTCCTACCCTTCTGTCCTATAAAAACTCTAGAATTAAATATGGAAAATCTAAATCTGAATAGGTGGAAAGGGAAAATAATCCTAATAGCAGATCTGCTGGAAAATCGGAGCCTTAAACCCTTCCCAGAGATTCAGCGGGAATCACAGATTCCAGCTAGCGAAATCTTTAACTATCTTCGGATAAAAAATTATTTTATGCACCATTTGATAACAGATAGTGAAGATATTCACTTAGCTAAAATAATTACATTTATAGCTCCCAGTGTGAAAGGCATATCTACTTCTCGATGTCTTGACATTATAAATCTCAAGGATAAAGAAACAAAACCGAAAGCATGGACAAATTGGGAGAGAGACATAGGGGTAGTTAATGCAGAAGAAATCTGGGCCACCACAATAAAAGAAGTAAAAAAATCAATTCATTGTATAAATATAGTAGAGCTACACTATAAAATCCTACATCAATGGCACCTGGTCCCAAAAATAATGAATAAAATTAATTCTACGAATTCTAGCCAATGTTGGCGCTGTAACACCGACATAGGAACGTCCAGACATATATGGTGGGACTGTACGATACTAAAACCCCTATGGGAGGAAATTTTTAAAATCTTATCAGAAATTATTGGAAATTATATAGAGCCAGATATGGCATTGGCACTGCTACATTTTAATCTATCTAATTTCACATTCAAGAAGAAATACATAATTATTCAGATCTTGATGGCTACAAAAACAATAATATCGAGATACTGGAAGCAAAATCTAAGGCCCCCAAAGTCCCAAATATTAGCCCAATTGGAATATCAATATAATATGGAAAGAGGTATATCGTTCCAAAATAACAACAACAAAAAATTTGAGGAAAAATGGCTTCCCTGGATCAATTGGGTTAAAAAATACAACAAAATCTAAAAGTATGGGGGAGGGAATAACAGAGGAGAGGTAAAGAAGGGGAAAAGAAGGAAAACAGAAATCCGTAGGTGGGATTTTGCAGTACGAATCTCCCCGAAATTATGTTTACCCCTGAGGCTTTTTAAACATTACCTATAAGATATTACATCTTCACAACTGGGTCCTATAGCCCCCCCCCCCCCCCCCCAATGTCCACTGAAAAAAAAAAAAATAATAATAATTAGATAAAAGTGGAAATCTAGGCTCCTCGATATATGTTAGTAAGTCCTGTTATGTTAGTAAGTCTTGCGTGGTTTATTGCATGTAATAGTCTTAATATCTATCTAAGTCTAAAAAGCTTATAATGTATATGTAATGTTATATGTAATGCTCTTGGGCAGAATGACTATATATGCATTGTACGTAATGTCTTTTATGTTTAAAAAAATAAAAGGATTAAAATATAAAGGAAAAAGAAAAGAAATAATATCTTTATCATTTCTCACAAAACTGGACACTTAATAAAATCATAATTTGTTAACGGTTCCCAGCAATAAATATTGTTCAATACCAGCTCGATTAAGTATTTTGGATGGCAACTGTTATAGAAAGCATGTTAGTTCTTAGAGACACTATAAAAGGACGACTTCTTTAAGCTGTAGAACAATGGCTAAAACATTACTGACAAAAGTGTAATCTACCAACTTCTACAGTGAACATTCTAAAGTTCAAGAGGTTGAGGTCCAATTAAACTTATGCTTGCTTGCCAGTTAAATCACAAGAAATGTGGCTCCAATGCATCTTGGCAAATGGAAAAATTTACATACATTAAGAATATATTAGAAATACTATACAACAATTATGGTTATGTTACTAGTATTAAAGAACTGTTATTTATAAATATTACTTATTTTTATTGTATCTAAATAATAATGATCAAATAATTCAACTATAAAAGAAACAGATCCTAAAAATAGAATAGGAAAAAATATAAAAAGAGAAGAATGGTATTTTTTTAAAGGAAAAAGTCAAACTTATCCACAGAGATACAGTCATCTATAAATAGTATTTAGGGAATTCTTTAAAAATGTATGATAGACCTAGGACTGGTACAAAAATTAAATATTGGAGCCCTTTATGACATCCTGTTTTTATTTTCTATGAGTTTAAAATAGAAAATTGTCAATTAGATTACCATTGAACTCTCGGTACAATACAAAGGAGGATATGTTTTCCTTTCAGTTTGCATCCTTTGACCCCAGGTGCCCTTTCTTTGGGGGTCAATTTACAAAGTAATTTTAAGCATGCACCAGGACATTATAGTGAAAAATCTTGTACTTCTGTAGGAATGCTGCAGCCTGATTTAAATTAAAATTCCAACATAATAATGATCCAAAGCATGCCTCCAAATTTACAAAGAAGTGCGTAAGAAACAGAATCATTGCTTTCAGCTAGCCATTGCCAGCTTTGTTGCTCAAACATATAGAACATTTATATATAGATATACAAAGAGGATTTTTCCCAATAGGTTTGTAATAAGGCATCACATACACCGATCAGCCATACAATAATGACCACCTGCCTAATATTTTGTAGGTCTCCTTTTGATGCCAAAACAGTCCTGATACATCAAGGCATGGACTCCAGTAGACCTATCAAGGTGTGTTATGATTTCTGGCACCAATCCTGTAAGTTGTGATGTGGGGCCTCCATGGACTTGTTTGTCCAGCATATCCCACAGATGCTTGATTGGATTGAGATCTGGGGTATTTGGAGGCCAAGTCAACACCTTGAACTTGTTGTGTTCCTCAAAACATTTCTGAACAATTTTTGCTTTGTGTCAGGGCACGTTATCCTACTGAAAGAGGCCAATGCCATCAGGCAATACCGTTTCCATGAAAGGGTATACATGGTCTGCAACAATGCTTAGGTAGGTGGTACGTGTCAAAGTAACATCCACATGAATGGCAGGACCAAAGGTTTCCCAGCAGAACATTGCCCAAAGCATCACACTGCCTCCGTCAGCTTGCCACCTGTCAGTGGTCATAATGTTATGGCTGATCTGTGTATTTTATTCATGTAGGAAATTTTAATAAAAAGGAGCACATGTAGCACAAAGTGATAAATTTGAAGCTAATGGATCCTAGTACCTTTTTGAGAATTTGTTTGCAAGCTTTGAAGACCAAGTTGTTAGATCCCTTCCTCGTGGTCTTGAAAGCTTACAATCTTACTCTCAGTTAGCCAATAAATGGTATTATTTTAACGCTGTTTGTTTCCTGTTTTTCCAAGGCTAACACAGTACTATCCTTTTCATTAGTGTAGTTTTAGCATCAGAATGTTTTGTTTAGTCTAAATAAATATGGTATCTAATGTATTTGAAATTGGTGTGGTAATCTATGTCTATAAATGTACATAGACACACACAAACGTAAAGTAAATTATACAAAAAAGTAAACCTCTAAATTGCTCTGAGTTATACATTGTTATTTTAATAACCTAATTTTTTTTATTGACATAACATTACATCAGTATTAATCAGTGAAGTAACACCATTGCTACTAAAGAACTACAGATTATCACAATCTGCTAGATTGTTTCATGACAGAATTTATGATGTAGTAAAATTGGATATGGAACAGGCTCTAAGCATTTTCTGTTAATGATAGAGAGGTTACAACTTCATCTTTTTTTCACTGCCTAAATAAGTCTGAGTTAACAGAGTGTATAAACCAGATTCCAGACCCCTTTGAATGTTATTGTTGGATGCTGAACCCATTTGGCGTGTTGAAAACTCATGGGTAATATTTATGCGTTCCCGTGGATAGCCTCTGACCTTGGGTCATAAAAATCCTTGGCTTGTTTTATTTGGGAGGCTCTTCTGTTACAGGTGTTGGACACCTGCATTTTGCATTTTGTATATTCTGAAGGGTTTATTTGTTGGGAACATGCGAATGGAACTTATTTTAAAATACATGTTACCTCTTTCACCATTTTATGCTCTTAATAGTTATACATGATTGCCAACTGTCGCAGTTTGGTCGGAAAAGTACAGACACCCAAATCCGTGTCCCAGTTGTCCCACATTTCCATTATGCATATTGGTAATGAAACAAATACAGTTTATGCGCAATAAGTCGGAGCTAGAAGTGTTCTGTGGGCTAGGCCAGGGATGATGTCATGGCGACACCACATATCATCGGCAGAGTTGCTGTGTGAATCACTAGATTTGGCCTCTCTGATAGATGTCCCTCCTACCAGAGACGGCAGAATGTTGGCAAGTAACGTTATATATTTCTAATACATCTCGTGTCATTTACAATCATTAGGGTCTCTAGGAACAAAGAGGTGTCATCCAGAATTAATGTAACATCATGGCAGTGACAACTCTGTGAGATTAGTTCTTTCTATAAAACATTTGGGCATTCAACAGACGTTCAATAAAACTCTCCCCGATTGTCTTAAAAGATGGGCAACATATCAGAAATTGTTTGGATGTTACATTTCAGTAATGTAAACAATGTTGATGTGATTGCGGTAATACTAAACATTTTTTTTTCTACTTGATTATTAATAGATAAATATATTAGTGCAAAGGTTATGTATTCATATGATCAGCATCTATACAACTGTATAGTGAGAAAGTTGTTCCCCCTTGCTCAAAACATTACTAAGGTTGCATTACAATTACAGCCCTTGCTACAGACCATAAAAGGGAATTCTAGATTACATTAGACGAACAGAGACAGATTGTACAGGAGGTACAGAGCCCTGCTTGCAAAGTTCAACTCAAGAAGGAGTTGGGGATGGTGAAAGGAAGGTGCTGGCAGTACTATGGCATTGGGGCTCTGAGACAGTTTGATAGGTCTGCTCTAGGTGAATTTTGAGGAACTTGTTTAACAAGATTAAAATGTGCTTTCCTACATGTGTACATTTCATTAAATTATTTCCATTGCAAATTGTTCGTTTTTAGCCATGTAATAAACATTTATGTCAACATATAAATAACTGGATATGTGGAGCCTTCTTATTTGATCATTTTACACATTGTTGATATACTCCTATCAGCCATAACATTATGACCATTGACAGGTGGCAGCTTGATGATTTGGGCAATGTTCTGCCGGGAAAACTTGGGTCCTACAATTCATGTGGATGCATAGGCGTGCGCAGCCTATTGCATTAGGGTGTGCACCCTAAAGCACAAACACACACGCCGCACACGGCGTCCCCCCCCCCCCCCCCCATTATCATATTATTTTCCCATATCATGACATCACATGTTCCACCCCTTTCTCAGCATTTAAATTAAAAGAGAGTTAACAGAGTTACATGTTGCAATAAAGCCCCCTATTAAGAATGGTGGAGAATAAGTAACATAACTTAAGTCTCAATATGCCAGGATTATTCCCCTCAATACCCCAGGATTATGCTCCGCAATATGCCAGGATTTAGCCACCCAATATGCCAGGATTATTCCCCTCAATACCCCAGGATTATGCTCCGCAATATGCCAGGATTTAGCCACCCAATATGCCAGGATTATTCCCCTCAATATCCCAGGATTATGCCGCTCAATATGCCAGGATTATGCCCCTCAATACCCCAGGATTATGCCCCTCAATGTCCCATTATTATGCCCCTCTTTATCCCAGGATTATGCCCCTCAATATGCCAGGATTAAGCCCCTCAATATCCCAGGATTATGCCACCCAATATGACAGGATTATGCCCCTCAATATGCCAGGACTTTCCCCCAAAATATGCCAGGACTTAAACACCCAATATGCCAGGACTTTCCCCAGCAATATGCCAGGACTTTCCCCCAAAATATGCCTGGACTTAGCTACCCAATATGCCAGGACTTAAACACCCAATATGCCAGGACTGTCCCCAGCAATATGCCAGGACTTTCCCCAGCAATATGCCAGGACTTTCCCCAGCAATATGCCTGGACTTAGCCACCCAATATGCCAGCCAGGCCTTCTTTCCTTTACTTACCTCGTCGCTGCTGCTGCTGCTGCTCTGTCTCCGGTGCTGGGCCGCCTGTGACTGAGAGGGAAGCGTTGTGCGCTCCCCTCCAGCCAATGCGCTTTCAATAAAGTTTAAAAAAAAAAAACTTTACTGAATGCGCATTGGCTGGAGGGGAGCGCACAACGCTTCCCTCTCAGCCACAGGCGCCCCAGCACCGGAGACGCAGCGACGCCGACGAGGTAAGTAAGGAGGAGGATTTTTTTTTTTTTTTTTGGAAGCAGGGTTCCGGCGCCCCCAGCCAAGATGCGCCCTAGGCAGCTGCCTAGGTCGCCTTACTGGTGGCGCCGGCCCTGGATTAGGGTGTGCCCAGGCACACCCGGCACACCCCGTGCGCACGCCTATGTGTGGATGTTACTTTGACACATACCACCTACCTAAGCATTGTTGCAGACCATGTACACCCTTTCATGGAAACTGTATTCCCTGATACCATTGGCTTTTTTAAGCAGGATAATTGCCCTGCCATAAAGCAAAAATGGTTCAGGAATTGTTTGAGGAACACAATGAGTTCAAGGTTTTGACTTGGCCTCCAAATTCCCTATATCTCAAGCCATGAAGACCCCACCTTGCAACTTGCAGAACTTTAAGGATCTGCTGCTAACATCTTGGTGCCAGATACCACAGCACACCTTCAGATGTCTAGTGGAGTACTACCACACAAGAATCGTGCACTCATTTATACAAGTTTAATAAAATAAATACAAATTATATATATATATATATATATATATATATATATATATATATATATATATAATACAGTATACTGCGCCAATAACTGTGATGGAGTAAGCTAGCACTTGTGCACAGCTAGTGTCTCACTCCTAGCAAACCAGTGAAAACAAATACAATAAAGTGAACATGTGCGCTAGTGACCAACACTAGAAAAAAAAGAGCATTACCCTTTTCTATGAGACGAAATGCTCAGATATTTTGCAAAGGGAAAAAAACAAAAACAATAATAGTGTAGTATATCAGTGCAATGATATAATAGTGCAAAGTGCATAAATGGTACACTCACATTTACATGAGCAATACCCTGCTCAAGATAAATAGCGTGGGTGAGCTCAGATAAGAGCAGGTAGATCTTGTAAACCAGCTCCAGAGGCAGCCCAGATATCCAGATCACATGGGAAGGAGAAGGCAGGATTGCACAAGTAAGTATTTTAATATATAAGCAATAAAACCAACAAACAGTAAGATCTTACATTTAAAAACGTTTTAAAAGTCCCAGATGCTTGTCCATAAAACCAATAGTGTTGTCTGTGCACTCCTATTATCCTCTCACACAACACGTTTCCCCTCTTGTTGAGGCTTTTGAAATATAAATATATATATATATACACACTAGTGTACAGTTATTAAATATAACTAGGCTGGACGAGCATTTAATGGTGCCTCTTTGGAAAACTGTGACTTGATATGCTGCCACAAAGTTCATATGTATAATAACGGTCAGCTTTGGCAAAGGGCAGGTGTAACAACAGTAGTCCTTGAATCATGGTGCCATTGTTAACCTCTGTGTAGGAGCCTGCCTTGTAACACATGTACAACATTCTAGAGATGTCTGGATTCCATCTTCCTGGTATACATTTAGTTCATTGTTTAAAAAATCCATTAATATATTTACCTGAGCAGCACCTCCTTGAATTCCTGTATTATTGTATCCATGACTAACCTGTGCGTAGTACCGAGTGGTAAAAGCAAATACCCTACACATTAGTTCTTAGCAAGATGTTTGACTCCATTCCTAGCCTAAGAATCTTCTAAGCTTCCAGATATTTAAATGTTTTTGTTTTTTTTACAATGTTTTTTGTTTATGTGAATCCTGTGTTTTATCAACTCAGAATTGGCAATCTAAAGGATTTCATCTTTATCTTGTAATGGCTTCAGCTTGGTGACTTGAAAACTATCCATGCCTCATCCTCAAATCTAGACTCAAGAGTTTGTCTACTCATGTATGTTCATTTTTCACTTTATGCTTTCTTACATTTATTTACTGCACGACTGTGTAATGCTGCATAATGTTGGCACTCTGTAAAATAAAATATAAAGTCAATGGATGTATCTCGAGAGCTGTGGCAGTGGAACAGAATGCTGTTATTTCATTTTTTTCATAGGATAATTTCTAGCTTGAATTTGTAGTTTATGTTCTGGGTCTTAATTTAACAATTTCAGAATGTTAAAAAAAACAACACTGATTTTAAAAGTTACTGCATATATATCTACAGTACATCATCTTTATACTCAGTATCACCTGGGTCCAGCTTCACTATGCATGTTCTTCTAGTACTTTTCATGTCTAATATTGTTTAGATTATTTTTTGCTAGAGTTCATCAGAATGTTATCTACGGGAAAATGTCACCATAGATTACATTTTAGTCTACAGCCATAATATTAATTTCATCTCTCTTGGGAGCGCTTTGGCATCTCAATGAAAAACTGTTATACTTGCAAGGCTAAAACTTAATAAAGAAGAAAATAACCACTAAGTTGAGCATTAATAGACCTGAGCATTCTAATCCCATTACTAGTTGGCTCGCACATAAGGCATTTAAAAGGGGTAACTTAATCAAATGAGCCGCTCAGAGGAAGGAAACAAGCCAGTTAGGATATAATAATTTACTCAAGTTGTTGGACAGCAAGAGCAAACCCATCTCATTTTTTCATGTGATGGTCAGCATAAGATAATATAATTAGCCACCTGATCATACTTCCCATGTGGAGGTGAATTGTCCTGATGTAGCCCCTAACCTGCTTAAAGAAGCCTCCGGTTTCAATGTATTGCATTATTAGTTTAATAGCATCCTAGTTTTTAACCTTGTGAGCAAGGACCCTGCTGTCATGTGTATCAGCTTGTTTCTAGAATTGTTTGAAGGCCCCTTAAAGGGCACCTGTCGTGCAAAATGAACATGGTATCGCTGTACACAGAATATTTTTTAATATACTTTTATACTGTAGCCATCTTGCTAAGACATGTGTGCACCAGGGGCGAATCGTGCTTCTGAGTGACAGGTGTGCTGCCAGTCCAGAGCACACCTGTCACTTAGGGGTATGATGTATCTTGTGTATTGTGTGCTGCGAACAGACGGCAGCTGCAAATTTGGCAAAAGAGACACTCACTCTGTTGCCAATTCGACCAGCACTAGAAGTATATGAATTTTTCGTAAACTTGTCTTGCTGGTCAAATTGGAAACAGATTGAGTGACTCTGTTGTCTCATTTGCTGCTGCCGTCTGTCTCCTTGATGTATTTCTGGGGTTTGTGTACTCTATGTTTGGAGTACATAAACGCCAGAAATAGACAGCGCGGCGCACACCAAGCACATGTGGGGCATACGCGTCTGGTGCACATGTGTACATGTACTTGTCACCAACTATCTGTAATCTCTTGCTATGGCAGGAAAACATGGATAAAAACTACAAGTATACCTGTGCATCGTGGTGCACTCAAAAATACTAACATCCACAATACTGAGAGATCAGATCCAGTACAACTGGGACTGAGAGGAAATTGTGTTTGAATTAATTTCTAGTCCACAATACGTTCTATGTCAAGTGCTACATAAACTTTAATTAATAACAGGCAATTTATATGTAGAAAAAGGTTGATCAATTTCATTTAGATTGAAACTTTGGAGTGAAATTAATAAACTAAAATAGGCTTTCAGCCTATAAATTCTACAATCACAAACTATATTGCTCCTATTCATTGTTCTACCCGGAATGCCTATGTGATAGAAGTAAACTACCTCAATGTTGAAGTCAAAAAAAGGTAAAAAGTAAAAAGATGGGCAAGCATACATCCATGCCCAAATGGCGATGTCTCCATCCCACAATACTCGCCATTGTGGGAAGCCAACTCTGACGTCAGAGGTCGAGTTTGACTTAGTCTCAAAAATAGCTTTGATCAATTCACCTCCCATTATAGCCTACAGAAGGCTATAATGGCAGGCGACTTGATCAAAGCTGTTTTTGAGGCACCCGAGTTTGACAAACAAACACTTCGATCATTTTGCTTTCCATTATATTCAGTGGGAAAGATTCAAACTCCATTATTTCGCCTAAGTGAAATTCGACCTCTCGAGATTTTATGGGAATACCAATGTTAAATGCTTTCTATGGATCTCGATCGCGGGATGGGCGGTCGACTATGACTTTGGCGAGGGTTCAACTCAGATGACGAGTTTTCTTTAGTGAATGTCTGGACGAGGTCGGGTTAGGAGGTCAAATTTACAAAAGTCCTAAAGTGAAAATCAACCTTCAAAGTTGACCTCCTCAAGCTATTCTTTCATCTTAGTGAATAGACCCACAAATGTTTATACCTACCAGAAGCTATACTAGTCATTCATAAAATTTGAGGATGTATGCTTTACTTGCATTTATTGCTTACATTTTATTTTTTTACTTGGACTTTTCCTTTAAGAAGTATATCAATGAAAACAAAGTCATGAGCAGCTTGGTTTTTTGCAAGACAGATTATTTCAAACAAAACTACTTGCCTTCTATGAAGACAACTTGGTCCAGGGAATTGTGGCAAATGTGGTCTGTACAGAGTTTGTAAAAGTGTTTTATTCCTTGCCACACAGAAGGTTACCGTACAAACTAAGTGTAACAGGCCTGAGAGAAAACATCTGTATTTGTGTGGAAAATTGGTTGAAGGATAGAAGGCAAATTGGAAAAGCACGGTTCAGTTACTAGTACAGGAAGGAACATTGTGTGCACAAATATACACACTCACACAGGAACATATGTAAATACACACATACTGCATGTGTATACATGTGTATACATAACATTGTACAAAATACTGCATTTGAAATTATATTTGTGGTTTACTGCAATCTATTGAAACAATTATCTTTTACATTCTGCTTCCTGTTATATCAGAAACAACAAAACAAAGAAATCAAAAACAACAAACTAATTCCAAATAATGTCAGTAAATATGTGGAAAGTATTACATATATATCTGTGAAAGTTCTGGAAATTCATTTCAAACCTACACATTTTGCCTTTTGGCAATATTCACTAGTGTTTCATGTCAGGTAACCAAAGCAAGAAAGATATACACGTGATAAATGGGTAAGAAACATTAAAAAAAAAAGTACAACTGCAAATCTTTGGTCAGGACTTATCTTGAAAATGGCATATTATACTGATCATAAATTGACATTATACCGTATATACTCGAGTATAAGCCGACCTGAATATAAGCCGAGGCACCTAATTTTACCACAAAGAACTGGGAAAAAATATTTTACTCAAGTATAAGCCTAGGGTGGGAAATGAGGCAGCTACTGGTAAATATTGCCCAGAATCTGACATTTAATATTCCAGGATATTTTTCCCCCCAGACACCGACTCGAGTATAAGCCGAGGGGGGAATTTTTCAGCACAAAAAAATGTTCTGAAAAACTCGGCTTATACTCGAGTATATACGGTAAATTAAATAATTAATTGAGTTATATAAAGACCTGGAAACACTGTACAGTTCAATAAGAAACATCTAAGGATTTTTAAGTTTGTTTTACATTGAAGAAATCATGTCATTCACAGTATAGCAATGCAGTTTTATTTATTTAGTCTTGAAGGGAATATATTATTAAGCAGCATAGCCTGGGGTGGCTAATCCTATGAATTCAATGATGCATTACCTTAAATTCTAGGAGGGTGTAGATCATAAAAACTCATGAGGATTACATACCCTGTATGAGCCATTAGGTAGCTGGACAACAGTACAGACAACAATAGAGAATACAAATTAAGGTAAAATAAAAATATTGGTATCTGTGTAGACAAATAGAACAACTTTTTTCCCCTCTGGTTGTGTTAATTTTGAGATAACAAAAGCAACAGAAGATGCTCGGATAGGAGAATAATGAAAGTGTTTATTGTGCCAAAAAAGAAGGACTGTATTTGGTTCATGGCAAGCTCGGGAACCCCACCAGAAAACTGTTTAATTGTTTAAAAATATGAGGAGTGCCTCTGTTATTGGGTATGCTACTAGCAACTTGATCTAATGTTGGGATAGGAGAATTGCAAACAAATGTATAGATTAAAGGAAAAATGTAGTTTAAACCCCACTATGGATATCTGTGGTGTCTGGTGTTAATGACATCACATGTGGATTAATAGGCAAATGCAGTCCTTTAAGTGGGAAAGGTAATGTCACAAACAAGAGACACCGCAGACATCTATATTAGAGTATATTTTTCTTGCAATTTTGTATTTGCTGCTTTTGAAATGTATAGATTGTTGCTAATATCACCCTAAGCTGCGTGGATATAGCTTTTGCATAAGTATTGAACTTGGAAGATACCTGGATTGCCTTTGACATTCATAATTGAGTTTAAAGTATATTTTCTTGTAATCTCTGCATTTGCTTACAGTTCTGCTATTGCAATTTATAGGGTTTTTTTTTTCCTCTACATTGCACAGTACAACAAATGTTTAGGTGACTGGGTCGCTATAATGTCATCAACTCAGTGCAAGTAATGACTGGCAGACAGAGAAACCTCGAAAGATCACACCGGAAACAAGTAAATAAAAGCCCTATGTCTTGGGTTTTTTACTGTACAGTGTCAACTCAGCTGTATTTCTACAACCGAACAAGATAGAAAGCTAATGTAAAAAGCTATCAATTTTTGACATGAACAATTAGACAGCTTTAAGTTTACTGGCACTTACTTTGTAAGAACAAAACAGTATTAGGTATAGAGTTTATGTGGTACATGGTTATTAGAACACCAATTTCTGTATTTACAGTAGGGAAACTGATATTTCATGGAAATGTGTCTTCAGGCCTCAGCTCTGTGTTTGTGCCAAACGGGGATCTATTGTAGACTGCTGGGGAGAGGGGATTCCTGATTTATACAAACTGAGAAGACTTGAAGACTAAAACAATTATAAACGTAATGACATTGTTTTAATACAGGAAGATATACTATGCTACTTGAGGACATACTTACACATAACCATAAAACATAAATATGGTTTCACAAAATATTGCTGCTAGATTTATTTTTAGACAATCCCTAGCTATATTACAAGTATTATGGAGTACTTCAACATAAATCTGGTTTTACAAAATGTCGATGATAGAGTTCATTTCAGATAATCTCTAGTTATATTAGAAGTATCTTGGAGTAGCAAGAGGTCTAAACATATGCTGTGGTGTGAGCAAGCATTTAGACATCCTGCTAATCCACACAAATACCAACATCCCAATGATGAGCTTCATAAATCTCCTTCCTAATCCCCCCAGTCACTCCACATGTGGTGGAATGTGCTGTAAGAAATACAAAAAAAAAGTAAGAATCATCTCAATTGTTTGTAGAGTCTATAAAACATGATAGGAAATGGGAGGGTACAACAAACAAAATAATTTGCGGTTTAAAATCTGGTAAAATATAATAATGTTGTGGTCAGTATTCGGATGTCTTAATTTGAATGTTATAATGTTGACTTGCACAGATTTATGCCACTGACTGTTCCCTACTTGTGTCTGTTGAAAGGATTAGGATTCTACTACACCTGTTCACAAGTTTTAGCCACTGCTGTTTATTATTCCTTTCTTCGTTGTGTTGAGAATAAAAAAGATTTTTAGCAACATTTACATAAAATATGTGCATATATATATATTTTTTTTAATTAATGGTGCTTTCATTAGTTTTATGTATGATATGACTATATATGTCACTATACAAGCACTTCAAGCACATATAAATAGGTCAATGGGATTAATACAATTTAAATCCTCTAACAATCCGTAACTTTGATATATGCAAGCGAGCATTTACACCTATGAAGATAATGATGTGTAACTGTATTTATTATATACAATAATTTTATAATACATTTTGCAATATAATATGAATATCACACATGCTAGCTGCATGAGAAAATCTCAAGCGAAAGTATTTCAGATTAGTTTATTATTTTCTATATAACCACTGTTAGCAAGGTTTAAAAAAAGAAAGTCACTGGATTCATTCATCGAATTTGTGGTCATTTGGGACATTGAATACAATTCAATATAATATAATATATATATATATATATATATATAGAAGCACAAGTGAACAGTTAGTTTCCCCTAGTATGAGGATAAACTGGCATGTACTTTTGATAGTACACGCCAGTTTATCCTCTGACCGACAGCTGCCATGCTTCCATAGGAAGCAGGCAGCCGTCTGGTCAGTGACCGGCTAGCGCAGAGAGAGCAAAGCCGGCCTTTGGGGTGTGCGACCTGGTCGACCCCCGCATTCAGCTGTGAGAGCGGGGCTGACGCTTGTCAGCACTCAAAAACCAGGAACTGTTGTGTCTCGCATGTGAGACACAGCAGATAATGAACACGCGTGTATCTATTAAAACAGTGTTTAATGCTCCTTTAAGTTTAAAAAAACGTGTAGCGTGCAAATTAGCGTACCTTGAGACGTATTTATCAAGACAAAATAGTTGGTATTTCAGGGTTCAGGGAAAAGTGCTAAAATAGTAGTATAATCCATGGAAACCAATGGAAATGTGTCAGTTTGCTCCAAATTTCGCACTTTTTTAAAAATAGCACCTGTTTTGCCTTGATAAATTAGGCCCCTTGTGTCCTGTGATTATAAGAGATCTGACTACAGAGGTCCATATAAAAATACAAAATGTATTGCTCTTTAAAATCATTGATGGGGAGAAAAAAAAACGTCTCACACATTTCGCATGAACTTGGATCTATTTTTAACACAAGACACAATTTTGCACACCACACATTTTTTCAAACATATTATCCGTTAGCAGGGAACACTGTACATGCTGTACCTGTAAGCTACCAGTGATTAATCAATGCCAGGACAGTAGACACGTTTTCCAGTTCTCTGTGTTATTGCTATTACCTTGTTAGTTTACATGGACGTATCACAGAAATGTTGCTTTTACTGTGAATGCTGTTCATCTGGATATCAAGACACAGGTTATGTCATCCACAGGAGACGCCACAGACATAATTAAAACACAGGTTCTTCTCATTTATGCAGTTCTGCTAACACAATGTATAGATCATTTTAAATCATTTTATATTCTCTACATTAACAGTAAAAATGTTTATGAGATGCAGTTCCTTTAACACAGTTCACTAATTAGTGATTTAGACATCTATGTGACAGTGGAGGATTAAAAAAAAAAAAATTGTGATGAGTGAAATTGTAGTAGTATTAGTGAATTATTAGTATTAATGAAGAATGATGGAGAAAATGCAAAGATTAAAGATTTAATTTAGAATATGAGCACACACTGACCTTTTTTGTTTCCTTATGTTCCACTCAATGTATCAGTTATAGAGATAAACATGTCTTTAACATTAATATACGTTAGTACCTAAAGAGGCCAGTTCATTAAATAAATGCATGTCATCTATGTCGGTCTGATGACATATACACTTGAATCAGTAATCAAATTGCTCCATGTCTGGGAATCTTTCCAAACCAATTTTATGGCAAAATTAAACACCAAAACTGCAGTAAGCATAGATTTTTTTATTACACATTTGTGGATGTTAAAAGTTTATATATTTCAGTATATTAACAGAAATAATATACTTTAAAATGGTACATATCTATTGGCTCTAAACATTACATATAAATATGTTCATTTATGGAAAGGGGTTAACATAACACAATAACTGTTAACAGATGGACGGAATATGTAAGAAAATGTTTACTACACTTTTAACTTTCTTATATAAAAGGTCCCATGAATGCTTTTGGCTACAGAACTTTTTTTTTTTTTTTAGACAATATCTGATATTTAACATTTAAAAATCAATAAACACATTCACTAACATAACATCATATCTTGCTAGGTGGCATTTTTGCACCAGATCAACCAGTTAACAAATAAAAAAAATAAGTACAGATTATTTATAAAGAGGAGTGTTTTTGTAAATATTCTGATAGTTGTTTTTTTTTTTTTAAGTTGAAACTGGCACATGCAGAATAGCATATTTTTGTTTTAAATAAACATTTATAAATGTAGTCTACATTTTGACATCCCATAAAAACACAATTTTTTTATTAAATAAAACAAACTGGGCATGGTATCAAATGGCTCCACTGATGCGATTTTAGAGGGCTATGCACAGTGATAGGCTTGTTTGGCTGGATCAATAATAATTAGAAAAATGTTAAGGAAACAAAGACTTGGGAGAAATCATTATGTAAAACTACTGCAGGTAATGATCAGACAGAAAAAGTGTGTGTGTGGGAGGGGTTATAATATATTAATATTATTAATTCACAGTCATTTGAGTTAAACATTTGCTTGCAATCCTCATAAGTATAGATTATACTGGACATTCTCATTGCAAATACGGTTTGGCATCTTTAAACTATTATGGCATTTGTAAAAAAAAAAAAAAAAAAACAACGAGCACAGTGCACACAAAAATAAAACATTCAAATATAAGTTAAATATGCACATATAATATACATATATTTACATTGTTTACATCCCATGACTAATAAAGCTAAACATGTACATTTTTCTTGTCATGATAATGAGAACAATAATACACAAACAACTTAATTTGGCAATTTCGGCTGAATGACTGTCCATTTGTTTAATGGCTTTATTTTGAATTACCTTTATCAAATGCATGTAGAGGCTTAACCCAAATGTGAGCTCAATATACGAATATAGGAGACAAGAATTGGATAAGATCTGTTGTTTAGAGAATGATTCTTAGTAAATATTCAAATAGCAGATGTACTTTTCATCTGGCCTTTGCTGCACACTCAGTTAGCAACCTTTGATGAACCTTTTATTGGTTTAGCACATGAAGTCTCAATAATAACAACATGAAGATCTAAACCTGGTTCTAATTATTTTTCGAAATGTTGAAGAGAATATGCCTTAGAGAACCACATCAATTAAGAACCAATTTTTTTTTTCTATACATCTGAATGTTTCATGGTGTTAGAGTAATACAGAGTTAAAAAGGGACAAGAGTTGCCCAGAATCCCGACTCAATACTTTAGACCCAGCAGAACAAGGACTGTGTGGAACGCATTTAGCAAGTCACATTTGTGTGTGATGATGCGGTCAGTGAGATAATGGCAAGTGTACAATGCATTTTACATACCAGAGGAAGATAGGAGTTGGGAGATATTTTAGATGTGACATTGTGCTTGTCCTAAATAAATGTTCCATACACTCAGCTTCAATCTGTTGTGTTTGCTTACAAATACACAATATTACTTAGTAACTAACATTTTCCCAGTCTGAGATTAGGTGCTTCAGTTTTAGACTTTTGTCTGTGTGGTGCTTAAGTAGGTGTCATTACTTATTTAGTAATGTATTTGCTATGGTAGAACTTACATATTTCTCTCTTGTCAGGCATGGGATGTGCTGTGGGTTTGAACAATTAACACACACTTTTATATTACAGATTTGTAACATAGAAACATAGAATGTGTTGACAGATAAGAACCATTCATCCCATCTAGTCTGCCCAATTTTCTAAATACTTTTATTAGTTGCATGCTTAAACTCCTCTATCACTTCCACTGGAAGGCTCTTCCATACATCCTCTACCCGCTCAGTAAAGTTATACTTCCTGAAATTACTTTTAAACCTTTGTCCCTCTTATTTAAGACTAATGTCCTCTTGTTGTGGTAGTTTTTCTTCTTTTAAATATAAGCCTTTACCGTGTTGATTCCCTTTATGTATTTAAATGTTTCTATAATATCCCCCCATCTCGTCTTTCCTCCAAGATATACTAGTTAAGATTAGTGTTGAGCAAACCCGAACCGCATGGGGTTTGGCGATTTAATGGAGCGTTTTGAAAGGGGGCCTGGATCCCCCTCTCTAACAGCAGGGGAATGTCTGTGTGATGAGCGCAGACCTCCCCTGCTGCCGCCCGGCACGTCCGCCGGGACTTCTATGATGAAGCCGGGTCCTTCTGGCTTCATCATAAAAGTCCCGACGGTCGTGCCGGGCGGCAGCAGGGGAGGTCTGTGCTCATCGCGCAGACATCCTCCGCTGCCCCGCTAGCCACCAGGAGAATCAGGCCGCTGGGGGATGTCTGCACGATACGTGCAGACATCCTCCATGCTGCCCGACACTTCCGTCTATTATGACGGACCAGCTGTCCAGTGGGCTGCCCCCACTAGCCACCAGGGAAAGAAACAAGGTGAGGGGGAGGGAGGGAGGGGGGGAGACACACACAGACAAGGGGAGGGAGGGAGGGGGGAGACACACACAGACAAGGGGAGGGAGTGAGGGAGGGGGGAGACACACATAGACAGGAGGTGGAGAGAGGGAGGTGGAGAGAGAGAGAAGTTTGGGGGGGAGGGAGGGAGAGACAACGCTGGGGGGGAGAGAGACAGCTGGGAGAGGGGGAGAGAGGCCGCATTGGCACATAAAAGGAAATAAAAACAAGAAATGCATTTGTATAATATCAATTTTTTATTAAATATTAAAAAGCAATTTACATATATTCAAGTTAAACTTTTTTTTCCTATAGGGTAGTCTTATATTCAGGCTTTTAGTTTTTTTCCTAAAGGAATATACAAAGTTTGGGGGGTTGTCTTATAATCAGGGTCGTCTTATAATTGAGCAAATACGGTATAAGCTGGAGTCACATACACGCACATCACATGAGCTCTTCTTAGTGTAGGGAGAGGATGCTGCAGCTGTGAGGGACAGATTTAAAAAAATGCTGGTGTTGAATCTGCAAACTACAGCGATTATTCAAATTACAGTGATTATTTTAGTGGGTGCTATACTACATATTTGTACCCTGCCCTGAGCCCAGTGCCACAGAGAGTGCAGTGCACTTGCAACTGCATGTGTGCCAGGCACATGACTTTAATCCTGTTCTGTTAGCTCAGTGGGCAACATCTAGGCATTTTTAAATACTGCAATTTGTTGGTGTTAAATATTACATTTGCGTCCTGCACTTCATATCTGAAAGTCAAATAGAACCGTCAAATACTGTGCTTACAGCGCACTTTGAAGAATTCGAATATTTTTGGGTGGTAAATAGTACATTTGCGTCTTGCGGTGCACTTCATATCTGAGAGTCAAATAGAACAGTCCAATACTGTGCTTACAGCGCACTTTGAAAAATTCTAATTGTTCTAAATAGTACATTTACAGCCTGCACTTCATATCTGAGAGTCAAATAGAACAGTCCAATACTTTGCTTACAGTGCACTTTGAAAAATTATAATTGTTGTGCTAAATAGTACATTTACGTCTTGCGGTGCATTTTTTGCAGTCCAATAAACAAAAAAACAAAAAAATACAAATAAAAAACAGTGTTGGCTACCTCCTCCTCCTCCTCCTCCAGCGCCGCTTCCACCTACACTGCCACGGTCACCGCCTCCTCAACCTATGGGTCACTTAGTATAAACTGAAAGAGAATACCCTGCACTCCAACCATCTCTCAAATGGATAATTCTGTTGATCCTCCTGGCAGCCATGCTTTAGATTTAGCTAAAATCAAAGATTCCAGCTATTTTATGGCTCAGCTGTATTTGTAATTTGTATGTATTTTATGTTATTTTAAGTTATTTCCCTATCCACATTTGCTTGCAGGACACTTGCCCTACTCTTACCCACATTTTACTTCCTTTTGCAGCCCTCTAGCCCTTTCCATGGCTTTTTTAGAGGCATTTTAGTGGCCAAAAGTTTGTGTCCCCATTGACTTCAATGGGGTTCGGGCTCGGGGTCAAGTTTGGGGTAAAAGTTCGAGCACGGACCCGGAAATTTTTTCAAAGTTCGGTCGAACCTACCGAACCGGAACATCCAGGTGTCCGCTCAACTCTAGTTAAGATGCATTAACCTCTTCATGTAAGTTTTATCCTTCAACCCATGAACCAGTTTAGCAGCCCTTCTCTGAACTCTCTCCAAAGTATCAACATCCTTCTGCAGATACGGTCTCCAATAATGTGTACAATACTCCATGTGAGGTCTCACTAGTGCTCTGTACAATGGCATGAGCACTTCCCACTTTCTACTGCTAATAACTCTTCCAATAAACCGAACATTCTGCTAGCATTTCCTGCTGCTATATTAAATTGTCTACCTACCTTTTAAATCCTCTGAAATTATTTTTCCTAAATCTCTGTCCTCAGATGTTGAGGTTAGGACTGTATCAAATATTCCTATACTCTGCCCTTGGGTTGTTATGCCCAAGATGCATTATCTTGCACATATCTACATTAAATGTCAGTTGCCACAGTTCTGACCATTTTTCTAGTGTACCTTGTTCGGGATACTATACCACCCAACCGGTATTTTACCGGCAGGCCGTTAAAAACTGGCTTGCTCCCAATGTTAAGGCTATTGAGGCAACAGCAAAGCTGGTATTTTTTAGTGGAAAAGGTGGCAACCCTAGTAGGTCCCCAAAACAGCCCTAACCCATCAAGGCATGAACTCCACTAGAGCTCTGAAGGTGTGTTGTGGCATCTGGCACCAATATGTTAGCAGCACAGCAGATCCTTGAAGTCCTGTAAGTTGTAAGGTGGGTCCAGGGCCGATCCTAGGGTCACGGGCGCCTGGGTGCAGGTTTTCTTTTGGCGCCTAAAAGTGGGAGTGGTTATATTATGAACTCTTCCCCTTTAGACATGTCTGTTCCAGACGCCATTAGAGCACAAACTTTATTTTGATGTAAAGGACAAACACAAAATTTTATTTTAAATAAAGATATATATTTTGCCATAATACTGTGAAGTGGTTTTATGTATTTCTATGATGCTCAGCCAGCAACATGGGAGAGTTTTTGCTGGCTAGCAGAATGAGTTTTTACTACCGTTCCCATGATGCCCAACCAGCCAAAGTCTGGCTGAGCATCACTGGAAAAGAAGTACACAAGGAGCGATAAATAATATTCCACCATGCCAGTCACTCACGTGTCTCTCTCTCCCCATGCCCCCATGTCTTTCTCTCTCTTTCCCCATACCCTCATGTCTGTCTCTAACTTCCTATACCCACATGTCTGTCTCTCTCTCTCCCCACTCATACCCAATGTCTGTCTCTCTCTCTCCACTCATACCCAATGTCTGTCTCTCTCTCTCTCCAATCATACCCAATGTGCGTGTCTCTCTCTCTCCACTCATACCCAATGTGTGTCTCTCTCTCTATCCACTCATACCTAATGTCTGTCTCTCTCTCTCTCCCCTCCTGCCCCCATGTCTGTCTCTCTCTCTGTCTCCACTCCTGCCCCATATCAGGCACTTTTCAGTGCTTTATTTTTTAAACATAAGCTGCGCCGGCACAACAAGCGCGAACCAACTTAAATGTACGTAATCAGCGTAGATAACTCTCGTGAGTCTGTTTTATACATTGGCGCACACGCCAATTGCACCAGCGTGCGCCGTGTTTATACATGTCCCCCAATGTGTATATGTGATTATATATGGGTGCACATACATAATTAAATACAGTCACATAATCACACAGTCATATGCAAGTATGCAGTTACATAGACAAACATATATACAGTCACACACGCAGTCAGTCACATACACACAAACACACATATACAATCTCATACACATACATACACATAAATATACAGTCACACATGAAGTCAGTCACATACACATACATACAGCCAGAAACACACATATACAGTCACACATGCAGTCAGTCACATTCACATACATACACACACACACACACAGAAATGCTGTCGCCCTCCCTAGTTAATTACCTTTATGTGCAGGGAGGAGGACGTTCTCGATGGCAGAGCCGGCACCAGGAATTTCAGGGCCCCTTATTGAACACATTTTCTGCCCCCCCCCCCCCCCCCCCGACAATATCTCCCACTCGGCCCACCTACCCTCACAGGCATGTTATCCCGGTCTAGTGAAATATGGAGGGTGTTTGGGAGCAGTTGGTCAATATGCCATTCTTTTGCCATTTAATATGCTAGTATTTTCCCACTAAATATGCCATTTAATATGCCAGTATTTTCCCCCTCAATATGCCATTT
This sequence comes from Pelodytes ibericus, assembly GCA_036172795.1. NCBI lineage: Eukaryota > Metazoa > Chordata > Amphibia > Anura > Pelodytidae > Pelodytes > Pelodytes ibericus. The sequence continues at coordinate 52,331,942 of CM069863.1, read as the reverse complement.
AATATGCCGGTATTTTGCCCCTCAATATGCCATTTAATATGCCAGTATTTGCCCACTAAATATGCCATTTAATATGCCAGTATTTTCCCCCTCAATATGCCATTTAATATGCCGGTATTTTGCCCCTCAATATGCCATTTAATATGCCAGTATTTTGCCCCTCAATATGCCATTCTTTTGCCAATTAATATGCCAGTATTTTGCCCCTCAATATGCCAGGAATTTGCCAATTAATATGCCAGTATTTTGCCCCTCAATATGCCAGGATTTTTCCCCTCAATATGCCAGGATTTAGCCCCTCAATATACCAATTAATGTGCCAGGATTTTGCCAATTAATATGCCAGGATTATGCCAATTAATATGTCAGGGTTATGCTTATTAATATGCCAGGAATTTGCCAATTAATATGTCAGTGTTATGCCAATTAATATGTCAGGGTTATGCCAATTAATATTTCAGGGTTATTCCAATTAATATGCCAAGAATTTGCCAATTAATATGTCAGGGTTATGCTAATTAATATGCCAGGAATTTGCCAATTAAAATGTCAGGGTTATGCTAATTAATATGTCAGGGTTATGCCAATTAATATGCCAGGAATTTGCCAATTAATATGTCAGGGTTATGCTAATTAATATCCCAGGAATTTGCCAATTAATATGTCAGGGTTATGCCAATTAATAGGTCAGGATTATGCCAATTAATATGTCAGGGTTATTCCAATTAATATGCCAAGAATTTTTTGCCAATGAATATGTCAGGGTTATGCTAATTAATATGCCAGGAATTTGCCAATTAAAATGTCAGGGTTATGGTAATTAATATGTCAGGGTTATGCAAATTAATATGCCAGGAATTTGCCAATTAAAATGTCAGGGTTATGTCAATTAATAGGTCAGGGTTATGCCAATTAATATGTCAGGGTTATTCCAATTAATATGCCAAGAATTTGCCAATTAATATGTCAGGGTTATGCAAATTAATATGCCAGGAATTTGCCAATTAATATGTCAGGGTTATGCTAATTAATATGCCACGATTTTGTCACTCAATATATTAGGATTATGCCAATTAATATGTCAGGATTTTGCCACACAGTATGCTCGCTTGCCACCCTCCTCCCCCCCTGCCCCAGTACTTACCTCTGCTCTGTCTCCCGCCTGGCCCAGGACGCCTGCTTGATGGTGTCTGCAGAGGCTCACACTGGCATCTAGTTTCTTCTGTCGGATGTCAGCTGACATCCGGCAGAAGAAACTAGATGCCGGTGTCTGCCTCTGCTGACACCATCCTCCCTGCAGCCAATCAGAGTGCGACGGGGGCGGAGCTTGCACCCGTCACGCTGTGCTTGGTGTGATTGGGAGGTGCGGTAACCGCTGGCGCTCACCTGCGGCTCGCACCTCCTTGTCACACTAATCACAGCGCGACGGGTGCAAGCCCCGCTCCCGTCGCGCTCTGTGATTCAGGCGCCTCTCCTCCCGTGCGCCTGGGCGCAGTGCACCCCGTGCACCCGCCCAGGATCGGCCCTGGGTGGGTCCTCCGTGGCTTTGACTTGTTTGTCCAGCACATCCCACAGAATGTTCATTGTTTTATTTACTTAAACTATTTAAACCTGTTATCATTGTTAGCTGGTTTGCCTTGCTTTTGAATATGTTTGTTCCTTCTAACCACTGCATTGTAAGATCAGTCCCAGTCCATTAAAGTGTATTGTAATGTATTTTTTTTTTACTCTTATCTATGTAAGAGGTAAGGTTCTGTTTCAAAATTAAAATGTTTTGAGGAAGGATTTTATTTGTTTTGTTTACTATTGCTTTATTGTTCATTTTGAATGCAAAAATAATATTACACTGTTTAATATTTGAATCACTAAAACAATTGATATGGTATTGGAGGGAATAATTCATAGTTCCCAATATTTGAAAATAGATTAACCTCTACCACTTCTGCTGGAAGTGGTAGAGGTTAATCTATACATCCACTATGCTCTCAGTAAAGTAATACTGTCATTAGTCCCTGGCCTTAACTTATATCTAGGATCGCCTTATGCTTAAACTCATTTACTGCATTAACCTTAACCTCTACCACTTCTGCTGGAAAGCTATTCCATGCATCCGCTTTGATCTCAGTAATGTAATACTTTCATTAGTCCATGGCTTCATCTTATATATAGGATAGCCTTATGCCTATCCCATTAATGCTTAAACTCCTGTACTGTATTAACCTCTACCACTTATGCTGGAAGACTATTCAATGCACCCACCACCCTCTCAGCAAAGTAATATTACGTTTCTGACCACTAAAAAAAGACATTAAAATGTTTTATATTTCCAGCCTTTTCAAAAACTCGCGTTAATTTGTTAATTTCTTGTTTTTTTTCCCTTTCTCTGCACCCACATTGCACCTAAAGGACTTAACACAGCACCATACAGTACCCACAGCAGTTGGCTTATTCTCATATTGCACCCACAAGATTTGGCATGTCACAGTGTCAATTTGCCCCAGAACATACCACACTGTCACTTTTCCCCACTGAATTGCACCTGCAGAACTTGCCCCCCCCCCCCCCCAAAAAACATGCCACAGCATCATTTTGGCCACAACCAATTTGCCCATTAATATGCCACTATTATCCTGGCCCTTAATACGCCACTATTAGCCTGGTTTGTGCCACTATTAGCATGGATTGTGCAGGCTGATGTGAACGGTAGGTCGCATAGCCGTGCACATGGTCACGTGACATTGCGCAATGACATCACAGGGTCCCCAGTAGCATTACCTTATTTGTCTGTCAATCATTGTCTGTACCTTATCTGTCAGTATATCTATCTGTCTGTCTGTCAATCGATGTACCTTATTTGTCAGCAAAGCTGTCTTGAATGTATATGTGTAGCTATCTCTGACGATATGAGGTGGGCTGGTGAAGTGTCAGCCAGGGCAACTAAATATTTTTTTCCCTACGGGCCAACAGTTGCCTCCCCTGCTTATTGCCAAATAAGTAATTGTCAAGATAAACTATTGCCGGTGTTGTGCACTGGATCCCTGCAATAGAGTGTATAGAGGAAGGTTAGGGGAACTTATATTTTATATAAATAGAGTCCAGACTAATCAGGTGTGCCCTTTTGTTCATAGTATGAGTGAGGCTTAACATGCAGTCAGGTGCTGCTGTTTAAGGGTCTCCACCATGCAAGAACAAACATCCAAAATTAGGACAAAAAGGTACAAGCACACACAGTGGCTGCACAAATTCCAGAAATGAATTACATATAAACTTTATTGTAGAAATTGTATTAATAAATAAATCAGAGAGACAGCGTCTCACGCGTTCCACCTAAACAAGCTTGATCACAAACCATAAGACATGTCTGTTGGAATTCACCTGCAGAAACATATTATACATTTTGTCTAGTTTTAGAGACATGATAGTTAATAGTTATGGATTTTTTTCTCTGTAGAAATGTACTAATGTCCCTGTTGTACCTTATTCAAATATTTTTATTAAAGATTTTTCAAATAACAATATAAACATGTATGCAGTAAGATAAAAATAATAAATTTATTTAAATAATATATTTATAATATCAATAAATATTAATTAATACAGAAAATATATAAAATAATTAAACAGGGGATAAACTCTATAAGTACAAACATCCAGTGGGATACGAGTAACAACTTATCAGTTTATATACACTATCTTATTATATACAATCAAAACTATACAACATATTAGCAATCATCATCCGGTAAGGAACGAACTACGAAATAAGATTATAATTGATTCTGATGTTTTCTTCCCATAAAAGCCACTCTTGTTTCAAAAAAAAAATGTTTTTGGTGTTGGTAAGGGGAAAGCTAGTTCACAACATCTATTTTCAAATATGTATTGAATGACCTCATTTATGTGTGGTTATTTAATAACTTTCCAGTGTCGGGTAGGGTTGCCACCCAGCCGGTATTTTTCCGGCAGGCGGGTAAAAATATGGCTTGCTGCCAATGTTAAGTCTATGGAGGCAATAGCGGTATTTTTTTGTGGAAAAGGGGGCAACCCTAGTGTCGGGTGATAAGTGTTGTTGCAGAAATGGCCTAGTGTTGTACCTTTGCCTGCAAATACAGCATAGTTATTCTCTCACCTGTCTTTAGCATACTTCCCTCCTAGACTAAATTAGGGGGTATAGTCAAATATATCAGAATGTCACGTAATTCACCAACAACATGCTGGAAACTGCGAAGGGCATTATCATGTAGATCTGAGCCAGAGGCTGAGATGGTCTCTGTATTCACTGCTGGACCACCAATAAAAAAATATCTACCCCTCCTCATTCCACTTGTAGAGATAGGGACGAGGGATGGTAGGTACTATGGAGTTTAACGGACACTACCTTAAAGTTAAAAACAGGTACACATGTAGATGACACGTTCATTTGTTTTATGGTCAACTGAGCATAATGAGAAATGTTGTGTATTGAGACACTCTAATAGCCAACCATGGCACTCCACCTGCTTTAATTACATTTCCTGTGATGTTCATTCAGCTTATGGCAGGATGAACATTATGGTAAATTTACTTCAAATATCTGGAGTGCCTAAGCCAATGGTAGAAAACCAAGACACTTCTGCTATGTGTATTGCACAGATGGAAACTGAGCATAATGGAATATGTAGCCAGTAATGGCTAGCCATGTCATTCCTGCTTTATTGATTATTAGAGATGTCCCATGATGCCTATTGCTGGCTGAGCATCAAGAGAAATGTAGTCCAGACAGCTCCCGCACTCCCGGGAGTGCTCCCGTTTAGTTCCGTTACTAGTTAAAGGTTATGGATTTTGGTTCATGACATACGATACTGGATTAGAAAGCAGATGTGGTGATGCTAGTTAAAAAATAAAAAAAATGTAATTTTACAGAAATTAAATTAAAAACAGATACACACTTCCACCTTTTATAAATGACACAATATAGGTCTACAAGAAAACATTTGCACGTAAATGGGAAGGTGGTTAAAAGACGGAATGCAAGACAATGTTTACACATTTCACAGCATGATAAAAAGTATGGGAGACATATCTCCTTTATATGTAAGGGGCTTTAGGTGGGTCCCTGACAAGCCCAGGTGTTCTTCCTGCTTTAGGGGGACAGTTCTTGACATCATTCAAAGGATCTTCATATCTTATTATTAGCTGGACTTCAATCACAGCAGTTCACATTCAGCTGGAAATATCTTCAACAGATCACATCAGGTCTTCAGGATCTATTGCTAGTTGAATCACTGTGTCCCGCTACTCCAGCCTGCAGGGCCGTGACTGCGGAATCTCCAGCATAGTTGGTATGGGGTAAAGAAATGTTCAGCCTATCCCAGCAGGGTGGCTGATGGGACCCATGCTAGCAATTTGTCAGTACAACTATAAGTGACTCTACTGGGTGACTTATAGTCACAAATATTTGAGCTTTAGCTTGAGGAGGTCGACTTTGGAGGTTTAAGCTATAGACCCATATGTATACATATATAAACTGGAAAAAGACAGTTAAGGTAGACATTTGCTGAGAAGGAAACATGTACATGTGTATATGTTTATTTGTAATACTTCTATGGAGAAAAGTTAGCTTTTTTTTTTTTTATTTTTATAAATCTTTGGTGTGCTGTCACCTTCAATGTAGACTTAAACCTTAAGGAATTAGTTCATAAAAACACTAACTGAAACTGGACATAGTTCAGAGACTGGAAAGGAAATTAATAAAAGAGATGGAAGATTTTAGTTATGAGGACAGGCTGTTCAAATTGTGTTTGTTTTCTCTGGAAAAGAGGAACACACAAGGGGATAGAATTAACATATACAAGTATGGTCAGTGACGATGCAAAGAGATTTCTGATGACCTCCGCATGCACAGGACAGGTAACACAAGGTCATTTCTTAAAGGAATATATTTCTTTTCGCTTCTTATTTCTTTTTTTAATTACTTATTCATTCATTTTTGTAGAGTAAACTGTTATTTTGAAGTATTTAGGCGTATATAGTGCCAAAGTGATTTCATAGCCAACAGGCTTTAATCCTATTTCTAAGTGTTGCCTCTTTCAAGGTTTATATTTTTTAGAATAGTGTTGATCAACTGGTGGCTCCTGACCCAAAAGAGGGCCATGAGTTGGTGTGGAGTGGGTCACGGACATGGGACACGTCCTGAGATGGGTCATGTTTGACGTTTGGGTTTGATGCGGCAGGTACACAGGATGAACATTGTCACAACCTCAATGTTGCTTTGTCTACCATCAGCCCAGACTTTGAGACACTTATTAAGAGCAAAAAGCATCCTGAGCATCACTGATTAGTTCTACTTTGTCTCTTAAGTTTTAACATTTTTTTTTATTTTTTTTATTAGGTTTTTAGTGCAATAGTACTTGAAGAGTGTGAAAAAGTATTTTGTTGTGTTTGTTTCATTCATGTTTTAGTGCATTGATTTATGGAATAAATTACATTTTGTAAAATAAATTATTAAGGATAAATGTGGGTTGAGATCCACTGGTTTAGAAGATTCTAAGATGTAGAATATTAATGAGCAATATATGATAGCACTTTTTTATTTTTACAACAAAGATTAATTTGGCATTCCCCATTTTTAAATGTTAAATAATGCAATTTCTGTACATATATATATTTTTATATATATATATATATATATATATATATATATATATATATATATGTATTCATATATGTATATATATATATATATATATATATATATATATATATATATATATATGTATATATATATATATATATATATATATATATATATATATGTATATATATATATATATATATATATATATATATATATATATATATATATATATATATATATATGCATTTACACTTATATGAACATTTGAGGTATGTTTAGATTTGTGTTTTTCTCTTTAATTCATCTCAGGCTCCTCAGATGCATTTTACTGTCTCTAATGTCAATAATGGAAATGATACTGAATGCATTAAGGTTATATAAGGTTATTTTATAATAAAATCGAAAAACATTTTCAATTTAAAAAAAAACAATGACTATTTTTTAAACACTACACAGATCAACATAACATTATTTGATAATATTATTTAGGAGTTAACTACCTAAAAATGCAGGGCATAAACTTAATCATAATCAGAAGTAAAGACTCCAACTTTTACACTGTTGAGATTTATAAGGTATACCTTGAACACCCTGTAAGGACCTTTTTTATATAAACATTATTCATATCGCTCATATTATTCCATGTATAATACATGCATTATCTTTTCTTTCATTTAAATTTAGCTGTATGACCTTGTGGTAACTCAGTGAACAAATGGTTAGACAGGGCTTCCGAAAGGACCTAACTGAATCAAAGTCCATACCACAGGTGCCACAGTCAGGGCCGGACTGGCTTATCTATTCACATTATCCCTACATGCTGCATCAGCCTGTGTTCTACACCTGCAGAGCCACTTTACTGCTGATTTTAATCACCTATTTATACCTCTCCTTTTTTTTTTACTTGCAACAGGACTATCTACAGCAGAAAATTTCTTACATATATCATTCATACCTACCAATTTTGCAATTAGCGATATCGTGGACGTACGATTTAATGGTAGATTAGCTTATGTGTACAGCATTATAGCTACACCTGCTTGCTTTGTCTCTGCCCTGCAGGATCACAGTTTTTTTTATATCTGTCAGTGTAATTGTTGTAAATATTGTGTTTGTGCTTTATTGTAATTTTTTTTTTTTTTTTTTACACTATTAGACGTGCTCTCACCTTTAGGTACCCCACTTATATGGATCTTTAATAAATTACCAATTTTTCTATGCCATTTTGAGTATATTTGTCATTTTTTATGGTCAGAGTGCCCTTTAATACAGACCCGCTTTTTGGCACTGGAGCCCTCTCTGGGGTTTCCAGCTCTGCTAGTGTTTTTGTAGTGTGAATATGTAACTTTTAGTATGTAAGTGTGTGTATTTCTGCATGTGTGTACATCCACCTCCCTGCAAACAACATTTTAAAAAAATATGTGTGTATGTGTAAGTGTGTCTCCATGTGTTATTGTGTGTAAGTGTGTCTGTAAGTGTGAATGTGTGTAATTGTGACTGTGTGTCTGTATAAGTTTAACTGTGACTGTGCAAGTGTCTCTGTATAAGTGTAACTGTGACTGTGTGTAAGTGTGACTGTATGTAAGTGTGTGTATTTATGCATGTGTGTACATCCACCTCCCTTACAAACTGCATTTAAAAAAAATACGTGTGTATATGTAAGTGTGTCTGTATGTGTGACTGTGTGTCTGTAAGTGTGACTGTGAGTAAGTGGGACTGTGTGTAAGTGTGACTGTAAGTAAGTGTGTCTGTATAAGTGTAACTTTGACTGTTTGTAAGTGTGACTGTATGTAAGTGTGTGTATTTCTGCATGTATGTTCATCTCCTGGACTGAACCAGCACCTCCCTGCAAACAGCATTCAAAAAAAAATCTGTGTGTCTGCGTGTGTGACAGTGTACATGTTACTGTGTGTCTGCAATTGTGACTGTGTGTATGTCTGCAAGTGTGACTGTAGGTGTGTCTGTGTAACTGTAAGTGTGTATTTCTGTATGTGTGAAAAGTAGCAGTGCAGCGTCCACTGTGTGCCAGACTTCTCTCGCAGCCAATGTGGTATGGCCGCCTTTTCCCTCATACACGATGCTGGAGCCTTCTTCTGTGTTGGGGCATGTCCTGTGAGTGAGAACTAAGTGATGGGGTAAGTCCTGAGTGCTGGGGCAAGTCCTGTCAGTGCATTTTAAGTGCTGGAGCATGTCATGTAACTGCAATCGGCTTTCTGAGGTGCTGGGGCAAGTTGTGTGAGTGCAGACTGTGAGCTGGGGTAAGTCCTAGGTGTTGGGGCAAGTCCTGTGAGTGCAATCGATGTGCTAGGGTAAGTCTTGCATGGGGCAAGTCCTCTGCGTGCAATCTATGTGCTAGGATAAGTTCTGTCTGGGGCAAGTCCTGTGAATGCAATATAAGTACTGGGATAAGCCATGGGTTGGGCACATTCTGTGAGGGCCGTCCGGGTGCTGGGGTAAATCAATATATCCACCCAGTATTTTCACAAGTTTAAATCTCACACACTGCCCTGATATATACCCCATGCACAAGAATACACTCTTCAAATGTGCTTTGAAATGGTTTTCTATTTTATGAACAAGAAAAATAATGTTATGCTATGGGGCTGGTATAATGGTGCTGTGCTATGGGGCTTATAGGGTTCCCACCCAGCTGGTATTTTACCGGCAGGCCAGTAAAAATGACTTGCTGCCAATGTTAAGTCTATGGAGGCAGTAGCAAAGCGGGTATTTTTGTGGAAAAGGTGTCAACCCTAGGTTGGTATACTGATGTAATGCTATGTGGCTAGTATAATGATGTCATGCTATGGGGCTGGTATAATGATGTCATGCTATGGGGCTGGTATACATTTATTTCCAGGGCTGGTTTTTATCCCCAGTCCGGCCCTGGCCACAGTGGACACGTAGAGAATTCCACACTGTGGCACTGAACACAGAAATTCTCTCAGACTGCCTCTCACACTTCCTACCCGCCGTCAGATCGTTTGGGGCCAAGTGACCACCCAGCACTCTACAGACTGCAGAGACTCATGGGAACTGTGAGCGGAGGTCTAAGAGGGCCTCTGTGTGCCTGGCAGTGCATCCAGCTGCCTGCCACAAGACACCAGTCCAGGGCATGGGTAAGTACTGTGGATGCAATCTGGTTGTTGGTCAGGCGTTAGGGATGCAGTCTGGGTGCTGATCAGGTGCTAGCAGGGCCGGACTGGGCCACCAGGATACCGGGAAAAATCCCGGTGGGCCGCGTGCCCTGCGGCCGCTGTGGCCACTTTAAGCAATTAGGGACACTACAAAAATGAGAAGGAGAGAGAGAGACTACAGATATGAGAAAAATACAGACCAACATGGGCAGTTCCCCTCCCAAATAAGACTATGGATCCACTCCTGTCGCGCTTTCTCAGCGCTGGGTTGGGTGCTGGGGCATGTCCTGTAAGTGCAATCTCAGTGCTAGGGAAAGTCCTGGGTGCTGGGTCAAATCTTGTAAGTGCAATATGGGTGCTGGGTCAAGTCTTGTGAGAGCAATATCTGTGCTGGGGTATATCAGTACATACTGGAGGTACATTCAGATGTGCTTTTAAATTAATGGTTTTCCCTTTTATGAACAAAAAAATGAAAGTATGCTATGATGCTGGTTTAAAAATGTTAAGCTAGGGGGCTGGTATACATATTTATGTTCCCAGTCTGGCCCTGGGTGCTAGAGATGAAATCTGGGTGCTGAGCAAATGTGGGGGATCCAATCTGGGTGCAACCAAAAACATTCTCCTTATCTGGTCTATACATTAAACAGAGAAAGGGATGTAAAAAAAAAAAAAAAAAAAATCAGGCATAGAATATGAGTTGGAAAGAGAGACAAGCTGTTATTCAGTTATTAATGCCTGATTTTTACAATTCTCTTGTTGATTCACTGTTAGAGAACAGACCTTATGGTATCATTTTCTGCATACAGGGAGTGCAGAATTATTAGGCAAGTTGTATTTTTGAGGATTAATTTTATTATTGAACAACAACCATGTTCTCAATGAACCCAAAAAACTCATTAATATCAAAGCTGAATATTTTTGGAAGAAGTTTTTAGTTTGTTTTTAGTTTTAGCTATTTTAGGGGGATATCTGTGTGTGCAGGTGACTATTACTGTGCATAATTATTAGGCAACGTAACAAAAAACAAATATATACCCATTTCAATTATTTATTTTTACCAGTGAAACCAATATAACATCTCAACATTCACAAATATACATTTCTGACATTCAAAAACAAAACAAAAACAAATCAGTGACCAATATAGCCACCTTTCTTTGCAAGGACACTCAAAAGCCTGCCATCCATGGATTCTGTCAGTGTTTTGATCTGTTCACCATCAACATTGCGTGCAGCAGCAACCAGAGCCTCCCAGACACTGTTCAGAGAGGTGTACTGTTTTCCCTCCTTGTAAATCTCACATTTGATGATGGACCACAGGTTCTCAATGGGGTTCAGATCAGGTGAACAAGGAGGCCATGTCATTAGATTTTCTTCTTTTATACCCTTTCTTGCCAGCCACGCTGTGGAGTACTTGGACGCGTGTGATGGAGCATTGTCCTGCATGAAAATCATGTTTTTCTTGAAGGATGCAGACTTCTTCCTGTACCACTGCTTGAAGAAGGTGTCTTCCAGGAACTGGCAGTAGGACTGGGAGTTGAGCTTGACTCCATCCTCAACCCGAAAAGGCCCCACAAGCTCATCTTTGATGATACCAGCCCAAACCAGTACTCCACCTCCACCTTGCTGGCGTCTGAGTCGGACTGGAGCTCTCTGCCCTTTACCAATCCAGCCACGGGCCCTTCCATCTGGCCCATCAAGACTCACTCTCATTTCATCAGTCCATAAAACCTTAGAAAAATCAGTCTTGAGATATTTCTTGGCCCAGTCTTGACGTTTCAGCTTGTGTGTCTTGTTCAGTGGTGGTCGTCTTTCAGCCTTTCTTACCTTGGCCATGTCTCTGAGTATTGCACACCTTGTGCTTTTGGGCACTCCAGTGATGTTGCAGCTCTGAAATATGGCCAAACTGGTGGCAAGTGGCATCGTGGCAGCTGCACGCTTGACTTTTCTCAGTTCATGGGCAGTTATTTTGCACCTTAGTTTTTCCACACGCTTCTTGCGACCATGTTGACTATTTTGAATGAAACGCTTGATTGTTCGATGATCACGCTTCAGAAGCTTTGCAATTTTAAGAGTGCTGCATCCCTCTGCAAGATATCTCACTATTTTTGACTTTTCTGAGCCTGTCAAGTCCTTCTTTTGACCCATTTTGCCAAAGGAAAGGAAGTTGCCTAATAATTATGCACACCTGATATAGGGTGTTGATGTCATTAGACCACACCCCTTCTCATTACAGAGATGCACATCACCTAATATGCTTAATTGGTAGTAGGCTTTCGAGCCTATACAGCTTGGAGTAAGACAACATGCATAAAGAGGATGATGTGGTCAAAATACTCATTTGCCTAATAATTCTGCACTCCCTGTAGTAACAATTAGAAGGACATAAGAGCATGTTTGTGTGACCTGATAAGTCCGTAAATGTGCTCCCAAATAGTGTGAACTGGGTATTTGCTTTAGCATAAATTGTCCCATACCATTTATGTTCTCAACCATATGCAGCTTCATCTGGAAAAGAAAAAAAAAATCTAAAATAAATGACTGTTTGGAATAGCAATATGTGGTATAGTTTTGGATACCTTGCCAGATGTAAGGAGGAAGGATCACAGGAGGTGGGATGTAAAATCCAGACAAGGAAGTGTCAAAGAGGTCAGTTTCCTGGAGAAACCATTAACTGACAGACAATCCGAAAGTGAAGATTATCAGGACAGGCTTACACAGTGCTGCATTATCACTGACAATAGCTCAAGGCAGGGGTCAGTGGATTAAACCCATAGACACATGACCTGTTTTTGTTACAGAAATCTAAGAATAATAGCCCTTGGTGGAAGGTAACCACTTGTCCTCATTAGTGCAACAGATTAAAGAGGGACTAAACCCTCCTGACATGTTTTAAACAGACAAGGTAAAAAGCCTCACGAATGAGGCTCATATGGACGGTTTCCTTTCTCTATCAAGGTGAATCCAGACTATTAGGACAAGCTCAGTTTCAAGTCACACAATGTTGTTTTTGTTCCTGTTGTTAATGCATCTTAGACATAAGGTATAAATTAGTCATTTTATTATGCTTGGATTTTCACTTAAACCTTTACAGCTGCTGTCTTGTTCATGATCTTATGAAACAAGCAATCTTTAATACCGTGGAAAAGAACTGTAACATTTCTGTAGTTATAGCCTCAACCCATCAATTATACGCTTTAATCTCAAGATTTTAAGGTCTGTAGTGTATGTTATTACATTTTTCACAGGGCACATTTTTTGTCAGATAATGATTATAGGAGTGTCTGTATAATCTGCTATATGGATGGGTGTATACATGTCTATGTGAGTGTGTTTATATATAGAGAGCTATACATGATGGCTTATTTCTTACAAAAAGAGACCTTAATTGTGCTTCTATAAAGGTTTAGGTTATGTACACTTATATGAGGTGGTGATAAACTCTTTGTTTGCTGTACAATGGAGGATTTTCTATGTTTGTTTAATATTGCTTTGTTCAAAAACCTTTAAACAATGTATCGGTTTCTCTCACTCTATATACCTGGAAGTGTGAAATCAGTAAATCAAAAATGGTAGGAGCAGGTTCACAGTGCCTGATGAAGAATAACTACTAGACACCATGTTTGTGTGACCACATGCCAGGCAACTGTGAATGCTTCATCTGTACCCAGGTCATGGAAAGAAAGGGTTTGTCCATAGCCTGCAGGATGAAGGATCGGAGATTCAGAGACACAGGTGAAGTAGGTAGGAACCTGCATGATGACAAGACCAAACCCATAAAATGGAAAACACAGGGTAAGCAGACAAACAGGCCAAGGAACTAGACTAGGGATACATGTAAAAAGTCACAGATATAAAGCACAGCGCTAGCAGCAGGATCTATAATAGATGTTGCTCCTTGTGGTTTTAAATCTACAATCTGGCAAGAAAATCATAATTAACTAAACTTAAACTATTGTTGACAGAGACAAGGTGCTCATCTGTAGTATTCTTTCTAGTTTTAGAGACATGAGAGTTATTAGTTACATGTCTTCTTGTACCTGTGTCAGATTAATACACTCATCCGTCCTGGGCTCCTCTTCCTTCCCATGTCCGTCTTTGTATCCTCTTCTTTCCCATGTCCATCTGTCTCTCCTCTTATTTCCCAGCTCTCTGTCTCTCCTCTCCCATCCCATGTCTGTCTGTCTCTCCTCTCCCATGTCTGTCTGTCTCTCCTGCCATCCCATATCTGTCTGTCTCTCCTCTGCCATCTCATGTCTGTCTGTCTCTCCTCTGCTATTCCATGTCTGCCTGTCTCTCCTCTGCCATCCCATGTTTTTATGTCTCTCCTCTGCCATCCCATTTATGTCTCTCTCTTCTCCCTTCCCATTTATGTCTGTCTCCTCTCCCTTCCCATGTCTGCCTGTCTCCTCTCCCTTCCCATGTCTGTCTGTCTCCTCTCCCTTCCCATGTCTCTCTCTATTTTCTACCTCCTATTATTGTCTCTTTGTCCCTCTAAACATGTCTCTCCTCTTCCCAATAGCTGTCTCTTTTCCTCCTCTCCCCCATCTGTGTTCTCTCCTCTCTCCCCCACCCATCAGTGTTCTCTCTTCTCCTCCCTTCAGTGTTCTCTCTTCTCCCCCATACGTGTTCTCTCCTCTCTCTCCCCCATCAGTGTTCTCTCCTCTCCCCTCCCATCAGTGTTCTCTCCTCTCTCCCCCCTCCCATCAGTGTTCTCTCCTCTCTCTCCCCCCATGAGTGTTCTCTCCTATCCCCCCCACCCTCATCAGTGTTCTCTCCTCTCTCCCCCGTGTTCTATCTTGGTTTTGTGCTGCCCTAGGCAGACAAAATTTGGGCACCCCCCCTACCCACGATGCACACCCACAACATGACCCATAACCCACGTTGCACACCAAGGACATGCCCCATCACCCCATTTACATGCCTCCATCACCCCATTACATACACATTGCCAATATTATTTGCCATTAATATTCCCCAGCCAATTTGCCCACTAATATGCCAGTATTATTTGCCATTAATATGCCCCTGCCAATTTGCCCAATAATATGCCCCTGCCAATGTGCCCAATAATATGCCAGTATTTTTTGCCATTTAATATGCCCCTGCTAATTTGCCCAATAATATGCCAGTGTTATTTGACATTTAATATGCCCCAGCCAATTTGCCCAATAATATGCCAGTGTTATTTGCCATTTACTAAATGCCCAAGCCAATTTGCCCAATAATATGCCAGTGTTATTTGCCATTTACTATATGCCCCAGCCAATTTGCCCAATAATATGTCAGTGTTATCTGCCATTGAATATGCCCCTGCTAATTTGCCCAATAATATGCCAGTGTTAGTCGCCATTTAATATGCCCCAGCAAATTTGCCCAATAATATGCCAGTGTTAGTCGCCATTTAATATTTCCTGCTAATTTGCCCAATAATATGCCAGTGTTATTTGCCATTTAATATGCCCCTGCCAATTTGCCCAATAATATGCCATTGTTATTTGCCATTAATATTGCCCAGTCAATTTGCCCAATAATATGCCAGAGTTATTTGCCATTAATATGCCCCAGCCAATTTGCCCAATAATATGCCAGAGTTATTTGCCATTAATATGCCCCTGCCAATTTGCCCAATAATATGCCCCTGCCAGTTTGCCCAATAATATGCCAGTATTTTTTGCCATTTAATATGCCCCTGCTAATTTGCCCAATAATATGCCAGTGTTATTTGACATTTAATATGCCCCAGCCAATTTGCCCAATAATATGCCAGTGTTATTTGCCATTTACTATATGCCCCAGCCAATTTGCCCAATAATATGCCAGTGTTATTTGCCATTTACTATATGCCCCAGCCAATTTGCCCAATAATATGTCAGTGTTATTTGTCATTGAATATGCCCCTGCTAATTTGCCCAATAATATGCCAGTGTTAGTCGCCATTTAATATGCCCCAGCAAATTTGCCCAATAATATGCCAGTGTTAGTCGCCATTTAATATTTCCTGCTAATTTGCCCAATAATATGCCAGTGTTATTTGCCATTTAATATGCCCCTGCCAATTTGCCCAATAATATGCCATTGTTATTTGCCATTAATATTGCCCAGATCAATTTGCCCATTAATATGCCAGAGTTATTTGCCATTAATATGCCCCAGCCAATTTGCCCAATAATATGCCAGTGTTAGTTGCCATTAATATGCCCCTGCTAATTTGCCCAATAATATGCCAGTGTTATTTTCCATTTAATAAGCCCCTGCCAATTTCCCCAGTACATCCCCCCATCCCATCTCCCCAGCACTTACCTTTCCCTGGTGGTTAGTGGCAGGCAGCATGGTGTCCTCCATGCTGCCTGTTCGGCTCCCAGGCGGGTCACGTGACCCGGAGCGCATATGACGTCAGTGCGCCGGTCACATGACCTGTCGGCACTTTCGAGTCACACTGCACGGGAAGCCGAACAGGCAGCACGGATGTTTTTCTGTGCTGCCCGTTCGGTTCCCCGTGCAGCCTGTCGGCAGAGGGAAGGTGAGGGGGGATCTTCCGATCGCTTCTCACCTCCGTCTCTGCCGGCAAGCGTGTTTTTTTTTTTTTTTTAAAGCAGCGTTTCCCCCCCCCCCCTTCTTCTCGGGCCCCGTTGCCCCGTTGACCCCCCCCCCCCCCCCTTGGATCCGCCACTGAACCAGCTGAGACCCAGTTGCCTTTAGTGTGGACCAGTGAATCTGTAAGCAATTTGGCTGTAAACAGTGTAATGCCAAGTTTCTTTACAAATTAAAAAAAAAGGATCCTGTAGTATTCCGCTACCATCTTCATGTTGATAAATGAATTTTAGCGACTATCATGGAGATGAATAACCTAGGTGACTAGTGTATGTTTCTAACCATAGGTTACCAAACACATATCTTTAAAGTTGAATCTGTGGGCATTATGCATTTTTTAAAAGATACTCACCCCTCCTGTAAAACCCTATTTTATAGAGAGTATTGAAGACTACTTATCTCTATAGAAAAGTGCTAAAAATGCTCAAGTAACATTTTGTTACTTTATAGAGAATTTAAAAAGAACAGTACATTGCCTTAGCCAAATTGGTAAAACAAATGTATATAAAACAATGTCATTTAGAGCTACATTTTAACCTTTATAGCTGCGGCATAAAAATACAACAAATGTGGACACAAAACAAATGAGCCAGCATCCACCTGTCACAAACGGGGTTTGTTCAATATTGCTTAGCTCATTGTAGGCTCCTGTTATTGCTATTTATGGACAGGCAGTTGCCTACACATCTGTTTCTTGGGCCATCACGGTGGAGGCTGATGGAAGCTACAAATAAGTCATTTTTTCATTTGCCAGCACAGAGTTGGATTAAATGTTTTAACGTTTCTTTATCAACCACATCCAGCAAATACATATAGCCTTCTAGAGTATTTGCTTATGTGTATAGCTTTATAAGGTATTTTAGTTATGTTAAATGAGAATGACGTAATCTATCAGGATTTTAATTCTACAAAGTAACAGGTTATGAGGGTTTTTCAAAGATGATAATTCGTAAAACTTGCCAGGACAGTAATATATGCTTCACTGGGGATTTCATAAGGATTGTATATTTCCTGGCTACTATACATGGATGATTTAACCACTTTTACAGTTTAGGCAAATCTAAGCTCCACGTATTGTGCTTGCTATTAAAGGTGAATACAGAGTGTGTAATCTAATGAAAAGTAACAGTTTCTAGGTTACACAGGACCAACATTTATATTGACCAATAGAACGGCTAGCTACAGAGTTATTATGATCTCCTCCCTCTTTCACTTCAGGCCTTGATAATGAATGCCAAACAGTGTCCTTGCTTCTTAGCATCTTATGCTTATGTTTTTATAACGATAGCAGACTGATTAAAATCAACAGAATATTGATTGTGCTTTATGAGGCACTTCATTTTTAGTACAAGATAACAAATAAGTGCCAATATATTTTGTATTAGTTGAAGTCTGCTTTATTTATTTTTAATTAAAAAGTTAATGCAAAACTAAATTGGACGTCCTGTACAATTTTTGGAATCACCACATTGTAGTACCAACTGGACTTGCCCCAGCACCACATTGCAGCACCCACAGGACATGCTCCTTACACCATTATGCAGCACCCACAGGGACTGCCGTGCAACCCCAGGACCTGCCTTCTACCACAATTCCTAGCACTGTGGAAAGTGATGAGACGCATACCGGCCCTGTTTCAAACAAAGATAGGACTGTATTATACATTAAATAAAATATTATCTGTAAGCAACATATTATTTTCTGTCTGCTACATCAAAATAATCTGGCAGTGCCCCTCACGCCGGGATCTGCCCCTGTTCTCATTGGCACTGTTGATTTTTTGTACTCAAGTGCCAGTGCTTCTCGGTTATTATTTCAATGCCAATCACTAAAGGTGATATTTTAATATTTAGCAGTTTGGAACTATTTCCACAATGGCTACTCAACAGTTGGTGACTAAGCATCAATACAATTTATATGGAGTTGATTATATATATATATATATGTTTTTTATTTTTTTATTGCACCCACTGGTAGCTAGCAATGTTTACATACAAATCCCAATAAAGTTACTGTGAGTGAGGCAAACTTGTCAGAAATAGAGTTTGATTGATCTTACTAGCTGAATATCTCTCTACATGGAATATGTTTGGATCATGTTGAATAAATGAATGCCCATGCTTTTAGTTTTTTCATAAGTATTGCCATATTATTATAGCAGATCCAAACATGCTGTTTCATGTGAATCAGTTATTCGTGTTTTGTTTTTCTGCTACTTCAGGCCACATTCAATACAAAGTGAATAGAAAAGTTTGACATTTTTAAATTGTTAAACTTAAATATATTATATTTTTTCATTAAAGTAGTTGCCCTGTGTTATGTTTGCATTGAGTTCTGTTGGACAGCAGTTTAGAAGCTCAAATAGCTAAAATCTTAGTACATTACACACAACTCCTATTAGGGGGAATGGTTGCACAATTGGACACATTTTGGAAGTAACAGTGATCAAACTGAAATCAATTTATACTCAACACAGGATGATATACACTGTATGGACAAAAGTGTTGGGATACACCACTTAATTATTGAATTCAGGTGTTTCAATCAGACCCATTTCCACTGTTGTAAAATCAAAAACCTCCCCATGCAGTCTGCATTTACAGAAATGAGGGTGGTGCAGTGGATAGGATGCCACCTTTCAAGAAGTCAGTTTGTGACTCATCCCTGCTAGATATTCCACAGCCAATTATAAATGGTGTTATTGAAAAGTGTTTAGGACAGCAGCATCGAAGTAGAAGACACAGAGTGGGTTCATCGACTGCTGAGGTGCACGGTGCGTAAAAGTCGCCAATGCTCTGCTGATTCCAAACTTCCACTGACAGTAATACCAGCACAAAAACTGTGCAGCAGGAGATTCATGGAATGGGTTCCATGCAAGCCTCACATCACCAAGTATAATGCCAAGAGTTGAATCTAATGGTATAAAACACACCTCCACTGGACTCTGGAGCAGATGAAATGTGTTCTGTGAAGTGAGGAATCATACTTCACTGTTAGGCAGTCTGATGGGCAGGTCTGGGCTTGGTACAACATTACTTGCCTGACCACATTATGCCACCTGTAAAATTTGGTGGAGGAGGGATAATGGTATGGGGCTGTTTTTTCAAGGGTTGGGCTAGGCCCCTTATTTACAACGAAAGTAAATCTTAATGGTTCAGCATACCAACATATTTTGGACAATGCTGTGCTTCCAGCAAACAAACAATTCATTCCAGGATAAATAAGAAAATAAAAAAAATGCAATAACGAATCCAATGAAAATAACGTCTGTTTAAAAAACACTTTCTATTGTGGTTCCTGGTCCAACATATAAAATCAATGTGTGTCAAAGTCAGAGAGTAATCCATGAACAAAATTGTTACAGCCGAGCGAATGCTTGACGCATTTCGCAATACTGTGCTTTCTCAAAAGCCAACAAGTAAGAAATTACTAAACCTCACTCAAATGTACAAAAGAAACCTCATTAAAAATTCAAAACACCCGTTGTTCATGTTTCCAACTGCCCATACAGTGGTAAGATTCCCGCAGAAGAACTACTGACAGCATCAGGTGATCAGCGGCTCCATTAGTGCCTGAGTACAGTAAAATCTAATGATGGTTGGAAAGTTGGTATATATGAATATACAGGACAAATTAACAATTATATATTTATACTGGATGAATGAAAATATGTTACAAAGGATAGAAACAATGATGCTAACCAAGACTAAAGTTGTGTAACCAAATATAACACTTAAAGGGAGACTCCCACCAAAAAATGAAAAGGTTTTATTTTTTTTTAGTTTGTATTGTTGATTTCATGTCTTTTGTTTTCATTATGTAACTGTATTTAATAAAATATGCAACTAAACAAGTGTGACTGGGCGCCGCTATTTTGTGAAATATAATGTTTTTGGGTGCCACCCCCTAGTGACTTTACAGCACAAATTTCTCACTTTGGGACTGGGGACACAGAATGCAGTCTATAAGTCAGTATTCTGATCATAGACTTGCATTGAATGGATGGGTAATGTAACTATTACATCACAAGGGGCAGAGTTATGATCCTGTTTGACCAGGTGAATCTCCTCTCTTTGTGTTCGAAGGCGGGTAAAAGATGTTGTACACAGCCACCTAGTCCTGCCCACCAGGGCTGATCCTACGGTCACGGGTGCCTGGGTGCAGGATTTTTTGAGTGCCCCATGTGGGTGTGGCTATTTTACAGACTCCTCCCCTTTACAAATCTCCATTCCATCCAATGCAGTATTGGCTAAGTCTGAGGGGGCAGATGGCTGTGTGGGATGCATTGGCTAAATCTGGGGGACAGAAGGCAGTGTGAGGAAAGTGCCTGTTTTGTGTCAGGCAACATTGTTTGGTGGAGGTACCACTCCCGCACTGCAAAGTGTCAGAAGTTATGAAAAAAACACAATCGCCATTATACATAACAAACGGTGAATACGCATTTTTTTAAAACTCACGACACTTTATAGTGCAGGGTTTTTATACATGACCCCCATAATGTTTCAGACAATAAGCTGCAAATACCCTCTTACAACAATGCAATCGAAGGAGGAGGGAGTATGGGCGACCCTATCTATATAACAGGATATTCTAACTAGTGATATTATTATGAGCGTGGCCAGTAGTGTGTGGCCGCTACTACTCGCAAAAGTGAACAGAACGATTCATATGACCCACTTAGCTATACATTGGTGAGTTTCTCTTGCAGTAAGTGCCGCATTACCTCTGCAAAAATGTGTGGCAAATCAGAGAACATTCTTTCAGTATTTAAACAGATTAAATAGTTTGTATAATTGCTTATAGTTTGTATAGTTGTTCAAGTAATAAAAAATATATTTTTAAGAAAAACGTGTTAAGAAATTGTGATGAATTTCTTTCATTTTCTTTTTGCATAAAAAGTTAACTGCTGACAGCATACCACTAAACAGGCTATGGAGCAAAGTCACGGGGAGGTAGGAGGAGCCTGACCAGAGGGGGGAAAAAAGGCGGCTGAGTGCCGTATCATGAGCATTACAGCTCGTTCAGCAGAGATTTTATATATGTGTTTGTTTTAAATGACCAGTTTATCCCGCTACATGTTATTTAAGTGGTAGTGTCCCTTTAAGTATCTAATACCTGAAGGATTGAATTAGGGACAGGGGCGTAGCGTGGGGGGTGCAGGGGGGGCCGGCCGCACCGGGCGCAATATCTGGGGGGGCGCACTAGCCCTATGCAGCCGCGCGGCCGCAGCCACAACCGCGCGATACTTCCTGTCAGCCGCCGGATGTGAGCGGCAAATGACGGCGTGACGTCACATCCGGCGGCTGCGCGGCGGAGGCTCTTCTGAAACTGCATCGCGGCCTTTCTTCCCTGAGCTGTTGGAAGTGGAATTTGTAAAGGTAAGAATAAAGGGGCTTGGGGGACCTATTGTATTATGTATTGAGGAGGGGGTCATTAATGTATTGTAGAGGGCGAGGGGGGGTCATTAATGTATGGGGGACGGGGGTCATTTATGTATGGGGGAGGGGAGGGGGGTCATTAATGTATGGGGGAGGGGAGGGGGGTCATTAATGTATGGGGGAGGGAGGTCATTAATGTATGGGGGAGGGGAGGGGGGTCATTAATGTATGGGGGAGGGGAGGGGGGTTCATTAATGTATGGGGAGGGGGGTCATTAATGTATGGGGAGGGGAGGGGGGTTCATTAATGTATGGGGGAGGGGAGGGGGGTTTATTAAATGTATGGGGGAGGGGGGTTTATTAAATGTATGGGGGAGGGGGGTTCATTTAATGTATGGGGGATGGGAGGGGGGTCATTTAATGTATGGGGGAGGGGGTCATTTAATGTATGGGGGAGGGGAGGGGGGTCATTTAATGTATGGGGGAGGGGAGGGTCAGTAATGTATGGGGAGGGGGGGAAGTAATGTATGGGGAGGGGGGGAAGTAATGTATGGGGGAGGGAGGGAAGTAATGTATGGGGGAGGGGGGCAGTAATGTATTGGGGACGGGGGGGCAGTAATGTATTGGGGACGGGGGGCAGTAATGTATTGGGGACGGGGGGCAGTAATGTATTGGGGAAGGGAAGAAGGGAGGCAGTAATGTATTGGGGAAGGGAAGAAGGGAGGCAGTAATGTATTGGGGAAGGGAAGAAGGGGGGCAGTAATGTATTGGGGAAGGGAAGAAGGGGGGCAGTAATGTATTGGGGAAGGGGGTCAACTGTGTATTAGGGGAGGGAGGGGTCAGCAGTGTATTAGGGGGAGGGGGGTCAGCAGTGTATTAGGGGAAGAGGGGGGGATGGGAAAGATCTGACTTGGGAATTTGAGATGAGGCAATGATTATATTTTTTACATTTGTGGCCTAATGAATAATCTATATATATGTGTGTATGTAGAAGGAAATGTAAATAGGTGGGGCTACAGGGGTGAGGGAATTATATTTGTAATATATTTATTAGGAACTGTGGAGGGAAGGGGGTTGGATGAGAGCATTAAATATCATAGCATTAAATATTATATTTATGGGGTAGGAACTGTATTATATATTTTTAGTTTAGTGCAGGGGTAGGTAACCTTTGACACTCCCTTTGTTTTTTGACTACATCTCCATTAAGGCTTGCAAAGCATCATGGGAGGTGTAGTCCACAACATCTGGAGTGGCAAAGGATGTCTACTCCTGGTTTAAAGCATAGGTGTATAACCATTTGGCTTCCCCAGGCCAAAATAACCCCTTAAACTCTTAAAGGATCACTATAGTGTCAGGAAAACAAAGCGGTTTTCCTGACACTTTAGTACCCTGAGGGTGCCCACACCCTCCGGGTCCCACTCCCGTGGCGCTGAAGGGGTTAAATTCCCTTCAGTTACTTACCTTAATCCAGCGCCAGGCTCCCTCGGTGCTGGTGACCTCTCCTCCCTGTCTGACGTCAGCTCCCCGTCCGACGTCACTGGAGCTGAATGCACATGGCTTCGCGCGCATTCAAAGTGTCCATAGGAAAGCATTTCTCAATGCTTTCCTATGGACACTCTGCGCGATGGAGGCGAAATGTGCCTCCAGGCTCCAGCGTCGCAGATGCGCCTCTAGTGTCTGTCCGGAAGACAGCCACTAGAGGCTGCCTTAACCGCAAATGTAAACGTAGCAGTTTCTACATGTGCTTGGGGGGTAAGGGTTTCTTTAACTAATCTAGTAGAAGAGACTCGAGTGCTAAAATCCACGGGTTAGGGGGCGCAAATTACTTGCCTTGCCCCGGGTGCTGACAACCCACGCTACGCCACTGATTAGGGAACCTGATGATAGAGATGCTGAAATAAATACATGAATATACGTATAAATAAATGAACAGAAGAAAGCATATGGATGAATACTTGAATAGGGGGATAAATAGATAGATGAATAAATAAATAAATATATAGATATAAATAGAAATAAACTATTGTATACTGAAAATAAATACATATGAACTGTCAAGTATTGCAGAAGATATACACAGGGGAATGAATGAATGAATGAATAAATATAAGTGGACAAGTAAATTCTAAAATTTTTAAATATATGCATCTGTTTTCTAAACCACGTTGTATTTTATTAATCTAGGTCATAACATGTAGACATGTAGACCTTGTATAAATATACGCTCCAACAACATAAATGTGATGAGAACTATAGATATAACAATATAGATCAATCAAAGATAGTTTGATTCTGCAAGATCAAAATGAAAACATTGGTGTTAGAATTGAATGTGGAAAAAACAGCAAAGTAGAAGTTAACACTGCTATAATATAAAACTCCTGTATTTGTTTCTACAAGTGTTAATATAAAGTATAAATAAATGATATCCCTGGTAAGGTGCACATAATTATCAGATGACAGAATGCACATAAAAATGTACACAATGCACTACATAGATAGATTGATAATTGGAGAAAAAGGATAGCCAATTACAAGTGTACATAAATTCTTATAAAACCATTAGCAGACGTTTAAGAAAACACATGCGCCCATAAACCATTATTTATAACTGAAAAAAGATAGTGATATTATTAAATTAAGTTATTAAAGAAACATGAAAAATCATTCTATGAGTTCAAACCAAAATGCGTTCCGGTCCCCAAGGTGGATATCCAGAATACCTCCAGTTGATTGAGGTGGATTGCACAGTTAACTCGACTTGTCTGTATCATTTAAAGTGAAAGTATCTCAAATTGCCGTGCGTCCCACGTACTGAATGCTGCATTTGGTACACTGCATGAGCTAAATGAAACACTCAGTGCTGCAATTAATATATTGCTTGATCATAAAGATTTTATCATCGGTATGTGATACGAACTGATCAGATCTATCAATATAAGTACATTTGCAGATGTTATGTCCACAAGAGTACATACCCAAAGCTTTCAATTAACAATGACCTTGTTTTGTTTCACTTGTAAATAGTATAATGTGATAAAAAAAAATTCCCAAACAATTTAGCCTTTTGGGACAAATATTTGATATCACTACCAAGGAACTTTTTATATTCATCATTACTTTTTAAAACTAACATTTCTTCAAAATGTTTTTTTATGCTAGTAAATTCATTGATATATGGGGTGAAACATATAATAGTTAAAGCACCGAGACTAGTTCTACTGTATTTGTTATTTTGTTTAATTTGCTTGTTACTCAGAAGGCTAGCCCTGGATATAACATTCGCTATTATTTAAGCACAATCTATATCCTGCTCCTTGTACCCTCTCGGTAAGAACCTCTGCTTGCAGGATTTGAGAAGGCAGACCTGCTTCTTAAATAATATTTGATTACTACAGTTTATTTTTATATGTATAAGCTGGCCAACTATGATACTTTGTTTAACAATAATAGGGGGCAACTATTGTGATGTAAAATAGTGCTGCCAGACACCGATTTTATATAAGTGTCATTGAACACCTTTCCATTCAATACTTTCAATACTTAAAATAAAAAGAAGAAAGTTACTGTCATCAGTGTAACAACCCAAATATCTTACATTAGATTTGAAAGGTTTGGTGGAGTATATTTGTGTATTTTCCCAGTAGGCCATATACAGGTTGGCATATGAGGGCACAAACCATTCCCCCATAGCCGTTCCCTGAAGCTCTAAATAAATATTACAATAAAAGCTAAATAAATTATGTGTCAAGAGAAAATGTAAACACTCAAGAAGAAAATCTATAGTTTTATCTGCATAGTCACTGAAATGAATCAGACACCACTTCACTGCTATAAGACCCTGTGCTGTACACAGTGGTGTATTAAGGTTTTGTGCTACCCTAGGCCTGACTGTGCTCATAAACCCCACAACATTAATTTGTAACTCCTCCTCCTCTCCAGGTTGCACCCTTTGCTTGCATAATATCTCTGATACAACAAATTGCAGGCCAAGTGGTTGTGCAAACAGTGCAAGTGAGGATGCACCACAAACAATGGTAGCTCTGTCTCCCCTTTCAGTCCCCCCCTCCCCACCACTCCAGTCTGCCACCCTAGCCTAGTTGGCCTAGGCACAAATACAACACAGCCTTTTCAGGGGATATAGTGGAGTGTAAGCCAGCTATAAGATAAATTCCACCGTTGAAAGACCATGGGCATCCACAGAATTGTTTCCAGGGGGGACAAATCAACCAAATGGATGGCTGAGAATCATGATATGTGTATTCCACAGCAGTTGTAGTACCAATTTATAATCATATAATAGCTAACCTTTAGTACTCTAGTTGTTGAGAGTACTCTCTTTCCCATGATGCCTAACATACTGGCTGACAGTCATGGGAAATGCAGTCTTTCGTTTTTTTAAGCCCATATGCAAGACTTATTTACTGTCCTGTAAGTAGCTCTTTTGAACTTGACTATAGGTTGCAAATATATCTATTAATTCAGATAAAATGTCTACCATACCGCCAATGCCCCCACACAGTCCTATTTTTTATTCCCTTCCTCTGCACCCACATTGCACCTAAAGGCCTTAACACAGCACCATACAGTACCCACAGAACTTGCCATGCACCTATATTGCACCCACAGCACTTGGCTTGCACTCATATTGCACCTACACGATTTGGCATGCCACAGTGTCACTTTGCCCCACAGAACTAGTGAGTGTCACTTTCCACATGGTACATGTTATTTTGCCCCGCAGACCATGCCACAGCATCACTTTGCCAATTAAAATATGCCAGTATTTAACCCCTCGATATGCCAGGATTTGGCATTCAATATGCCAGGATTATGTTGCCACTCAATATGCCATGATTTAGCCATTCAATATGCCAGGATTTTGCCCCTCAATATGCCAGGATTTTTCCCCCCAATATGCCATTTAATATGCCAGGATTTTTCCCCTCAATATGCCTGGAGTTTGCCCCCCAATATGCCATTTAATATGCCAGTATTTTGTTCTCAATATGCCAGGATTTTGCCCCCCAATATGCCATTTAATATGTCAGGATTTTGCCCCCCAATATGCCATTTAATATGTCAGGATTTTGCCCCCCAATATGCCATTTAATATGCCAGGATTTTGCCCCCCCCCCCCCCAATATGCCATTTAATATGCCAGGATTTTGCCCCCCAATATGCCATTTAATTTGCCAGGATTTTGCCCCCAATATGCCATTTATTATGCCAGGATTTTGCCCCCCAATATGCCATTTAATGTGCCAGGATTTTGCCCCCAATATGCCATTTATTATGCCAGGATTTTGACCCCCAATATGCCATTTAATGTGCCAGGATTTTGCTCTCAATATGCCAGGATTTTGCCCCCAATATGCCATTTAATATGCCAGGATTTTGCCCCCCCCAATATGCCATTTAATATGCCAGGATTTTGACCCCCAATATGCCAGTATTTTGCCCCTCAATATGCCAGGATTTTGCCCCCCAATATGCCATTTAATATGCCAGGATTTTGCCCCCCAATATGCCATTTAATATGCCAGTATTTTGCCCCCCAATATGCCATTTAATATGCCATGATTTTGTTCTCAATATGCCAGGATTTTGCCCCCAATATGCCATTTAATATGCCAGGATTTTGCCTCCCCAATATGCCATTTAATATGCCAGGATTTTTACCCTCAGTGTGCTCGTTATGCCACCCTCCTCCCCCTTTCCCCAGCCAGTACTTACCTCCTTGCTGCTGTCTCCCGGTGCAGGTCCGTGGCTGTGAGGGAAGTGTTGTGCACTCCCCTCAAGCCGCGCGGATCAATAAAGTTTGTTTAAAAAAAAGTTTGAACAAACTTTATTGATCCGCGTGGCTGGAGGGGAGCACACAACACTTCCCTCACAGCCACGGACCTGCACCGGGAGACAGCAGCAAGGAGGTAAGTTTTTGATTATTTTTTTTTTAATGCAGGGGGTGCCGGCAGCACGGGTGTCACGCCCGCTGGTTGTGTCACCCGGTGCGGTCCGCACCCCCCTCGTGACGCCACTGCATATAGTGTAGAAGCAGTAACTTCTGGTAAACTGACAAATGTTTTCCAAAACTTTGATCAAAATAGAACTTTTTCTAATTTTTTTGGGACTTACTTTTGCAATTTGATTGCAATATCACAATTCACTGTTTAATGAAACTCGTTCCAAATTCTTAGCAAACAGTACATTTAGCAAGCATTGCATCTCTTATTACACTTAATAATGCTTAGTGTCTTGTTCAAGGACTAGAGCACTCAGAGATTAGGATATGAGGAACTGCAAAAAATGGACAATAACTGGTGTATAATTTAATACCACTAATTGTCAAATAGTTATGCTTTCAAATAAGTTCACCTTCTGTATACATTTGGTATTTTTGATGTAAGTATAATATAAACATCTACTGTGAGGTATTGCCATAGGAACGGACCTCTGACTACAGCAGCACCTTATTATTATCACTATGTAATAATACATGTACTGACCAAAAGGATTGGAGCACATGCACTTATGTATTCATAGAAACATAGAATGTGTTGGCAGATAAGAACAATTTGGCTGAATTTCTGCCTAAATTTAAAAAAATCTGAACACTTTCATTACTTCATGGCCTTAACTTAAATCTTCGCTTGCCTTATTCCTATACCATGCATGCTTAAACTCATTCACTTTATCAAAGTGGGGGGTGCTGCCACATATTAGAATAATGAAAAAGAATACAGGCCAGCCAGGTAGAATCTGTGCTTATATAGTACATCGAGAATAGTCTAAGTAAGAGTAAATCCCACCATATACCTGAGACTGAAAAATATGGGCCTTTCAATGTCAATGTCTATCAGGATTAAAACTCTTCCAGTTTAAATTAGTTATGACCAGGTGCGTTGCTATGTCTTCGGATGATCTGGGGCTAGAGCCCAGATGAGCTCGGTCACACACAGGGGCGTACCTAGAGCATTTGGCACCCGGGGCGGACCCTGAGTGTTGCACCCCCCCCCCACCCCATAATAAAAATGTAAGAAAACACCCACAAATTTTTCAGTGTTTGAAAATTGTACAATTATAGATACCAGGAATATTGTGCCACTCAGAACCCAGTAATATTGTGCCAGTCAGATACCAGTAATATTGTGCCTTTCAGATACCAGTAATATTGTGCCAGTCAGATACCAGGAATAGTGTGCCATTCAGAGCCCAGTAATATTGTGCCAGTAAGATACCAGTAATATTGTGCCACTCAGAGCCCAGTAATATTGTGCCAGTCAGATACCAGGAATATTGTGTCATTCAGAGCCCAGTAATAGTGTGCCAGTCAGATGCCTGTAATATTTTGCCAGTCAGAGCCCAGTAATAGTGTGCCAGTCAGAACCCAGTAATATTGTGCCACTCAGAACCCAGTAATATTGTGCCACTCAGAGCCCAGGAATATTGTGCCACTCAGAGCCCAGTAATATTGTGCCAATCAGATGCCCAGTAATATTGTGCCAATCATAGCCCAGTAATATTGTGCCACTCAGAACCCAGTAATATTGTGCCACTCAGAGCCCAGGAATATTGTGCCACTCAGAACCCAGGAATATTGTGCCAATCATAGCCCAGTAATATTGTGCCACTCAGAACCCAGTAATATTGTGCCACTCAGAGCCCAGGAATATTGTACCATTCAGAGCCCAGTAATATTGTGCCACTCAGAACCCAGTAATATTGTGGCAATCATAGCCCAGTAATATTGTGCCAATCATAGCCCAAGAATATTGTGCCACTCAGAACCCAGTAATATTGTGCCAATCATAGCCCAAGAATATTGTGCCACTCAGAACCCAGTAATATTGTGCCAATCATAGCCCAAGAATATTGTGCCACTCAGAACCCAGTAATATTGTGCCAATCATAGCCCAAGAATATTGTGCCACTCAGAACCCAGTAATATTGTGCCAATCATAGCCCAAGAATATTGTGCCACTCAGAACCCAGTAATATTGTGCCAATCATAGCCCAAGAATATTGTGCCACTCAGAACCCAGTAATATTGTGCCAATCATAGCCCAGTAATATTGTGCCAATCATAGCCCAAGAATATTGTGCCACTCAGAACCCAGTAATATTGTGCCAATCATAGCCCAGTAATATTGTGCCACTCAGAACCCAGTAATATTGTGCCAATCATAGCCCAGTAATATTGTGCCACTCAGAACCCAGTAATATTGTGCCAATCATAGCCCAGTAATATTGTGCCACTCAGAACCCAGTAATATTGTGCCAATCATAACCCAAGAATATTGTGCCACTCAGAACCCAGTAATATTGTGCCAATCATAGCCCAAGAATATTGTGCCACTCAGAACCCAGTAATATTGTGCCAATCATAGCCCAGTAATATTGTGCCACTCATAGCCCAAGAATATTGTGCCACTCAGAACCCAGTAATATTGTGCCAATCATAGCCCAAGAATATTGTGCCACTCAGAACCCAGTAATATTGTGCCAATCATAGCCCAAGAATATTGTGCCACTCAGAACCCAGTAATATTGTGCCAATCATAGCCCAGTAATATTGTGCCAATCATAGCCCAAGAATATTGTGCCACTCAGAACCCAGTAATATTGTGCCAATCATAGCCCAGTAATATTGTGCCACTCAGAACCCAGTAATATTGTGCCAATCATAGCCCAGTAATATTGTGCCACTCAGAACCCAGTAATATTGTGCCAATCATAGCCCAGTAATATTGTGCCACTCAGAACCCAGTAATATTGTGCCAATCATAACCCAAGAATATTGTGCCACTCAGAACCCAGTAATACCCACACACACCTAGACACCCTGACACACACACACACACCTAGACACCCTGACACACACACACACACACCTAGACACCCATACACAGTCACACTTTTTTTTTTTTACTTACCTTACACTTTGTCCATCATCCAGGACCTTCTGCCGGATGTCCGTCCACCTGACATCCGGCAAGCAGCTGACACAGCGCGACGGGGGCGGAGCTTGCACCCGTCGCGCTGTGATCTCTATGGCCAGGAGGAGAGGCTAGGGAGCGAGCTCCCTATAGCAGCCTCTCCTCCCGATCAGCCCTCACCCCCGCGTGAGGTTAATCCTCCGATTCTGGGACTATGTCCCAGACGGAGGAAAGCTCACCGGGGGATTTTTTTTTTTTTTATATTTATAGCCCTGGAGTCTCGGGGCTAAAGAATACTTTAGCCCCAGAGTCTCCATTCGGGGCTATGAAGGGGGGACTCGGGGCTATAGCCCCAGTAGCCCACCCCTAGCGACGCCTCTGGTTATGACTCATAAAATATATTCTCCACCTTGGTGAAAACACTAATTTAAGCAGATGTTTTATAGTATGGCTGTTCATTTGGAGACTTTTTATTATAACTACCAGCCTGTCTGAGATCTCCCTGGTCTTTACTATGTTACATCATTTGTCCTGGCTGCTGACATAGTTCCACCCAGAGGCAAAGACCTACATCCAAGCCTGATAAAAAGTGCTTTTAAATATTACATCCTGTTGCAACAACAAGGATCAGTTTTTGTACCCAACACTCATTAGTACTTACATAGAATTACATAAAATAGATTAGTATCATACCAATCTATTTTATTGTATTACACCGATCAATACATGGTTGTTTAGTGGTGGTGCAAGGAAGGGGGTAAACCATCATGCAACATGAGTAAAAAGCTAAACACAGACATATATATTTATACATATATATATATATATATATAACACTTTTTCTATTACCGTGTTTAAAGATAAAATAAAGATTTTTATTAAGATTCCTCTTAACCCTGTCTGTCTTTTTCTATCTGTTTTTCTCACCCTATTTCTTACCCTGCTCCTAGAGTATCTCCCCCATTCACCATAATCCCATTACACATTTTAAAGGATCTGAAGTGAATTAAGCTCTGGAATTTATGTCTGGATGGCGCCTCCTATCTGGTAATAATTAGGTCCTGGATGTTTTGAACTCCTTACAATCATTACTAGGATTTTGTTCTTTCTCTGAAGACTCTCAATAGTGATGTTCAACTTGTATTTCTCCTTCAGAGGTACAATAGCTCAAATTCCCCTTATACCTAAAACCAAATAAGGGACAGATCACTGTCCTCCACAGGAGATGAGTATCCTCATACTAAATACTAGCACATTTGGCTCTTATTTAGATCTCTTGTACAAGCCATTTGAACATGGAGATCTATTTTAAAGAAGCAGACTTACATTGTTTTAAGAGCAGATCATCAGATTTTTTACTGATCTGTCAGATACTGAAATAATGGGCATAATGACCTTCTCTGTCAATTGAGCATCCAGGTGGAAAGCTCAGCATAGTACCTCTGTCTTTACCCTTTTGAGTGTCTGAGAAATGTATTGCACACCCCTCTGGTATACAAAGAGTTACTCCACTTGATAGGCTTGATCTTACTACCTGAAGCATTTATGGACCATACTGCTCCAGGGTATGTGGCAAATCACTATAGGCCCTACTCAATAAAGAGACAATTGCAGGAACTTGAGATGGGAATTTTCAACTTAAGGCCAAAGTAGCAGAGTTGTAAAAATTCTCCCATTCAGCTGTATTGGACAATTTTTCCAACTCGTCTATATTGGCATAAAGTTTGAATTCCCTGCGATACTGTATTTATTGAGTAGACCCTTATGTGTTCAATTTCTACAGCTCAGAAAAATTTAATCCAGGAAAAGCATGTTAGAAAAAATCCCTGCTGTGTTTACAAATTTGTTTTTCTTCCTAGTTCCAGTGAAGTCTGCGCTCTGACTTAATTGTTGGGATGAAAGCGTTTAATAGGAAGAGGGGCTTTCTGTTATCCCATAATAAAATTATCAGCCCATATGGAAATAAAGTGATCTAATGATAAGGTAATATGTTTCATAGGTTGAAACATTTTGTAGGAACCACTCACTTAACTGTAGGAACTCAACATCAAATTCTTGGATTTAATCTGTTTAACCCTTTAGGGGTAGGCGTGATGCAGACATGTCTATTCAGTTAAGGACCACCATGCATGGGAACATATGGTGGGATGTATCAAAGAAAAAAAGTGCTTTATTACATGCGACAGGATGTGTAAGAAACCTTGAAAAGTAAAACAAAATAGACAGACCTCTAGTATGCAAGATGTTTGGTAGAATATTCTTTGTTGCTTTAAAGAAAATCAATAGACTGTATGGGGGCTATTCACTAAAAGGTGAGTTGCAGGGGAGTTAATGTGAGATAAACATTTCATCTCACCAGTTTGGCTATACATTGTGCAGGGACAATCCTGGAGAGTTTGCTTAGCAGGTTGTCCCTGCACAATGTATAGATAAAATGATGAGATGAAATGTTCAACTCACCTTTTAGTGAATAGATCCATGTGTGCATGGTTAAAAAAGTCCAAAAGGGAAACAGTCACCTGAATTATCATTAATTAGAATGGGGTGCTACTGAAGACCAAACAGTGATATATAGTTCAAAGCAATCAATGCTTCACACTCTCAAAATTAGAGTTTTCATTAAGGCTGCTTTAAACACCTTCCCAAGATAGCAAAATTGGATATTTAGTCACATTTCATGGTATTTTTTTTTTTTCATTATACTCCACCATTTTTGTCAAATACTCCAATGTAGATGAGTCCTAACATTAAACACTTGTTGCTTATTTGGAATTTATTTAATTATATAACTTACTATAGACCGAAAGACGCCCCTTTTTTGCGTATACAGAGAAACTTCTGCAATTTATAGGTTTCTCTGGACACCATTTTTGGAGCTCCTGTGATAGGAAGTGGTGCTAAACCTGAAACCATGGTCAGACCTTTACATATTCAAACATGAGGGTGTTGTCGAAGACCAAATACTTATATACTATTTAACTGTGCTATCTTGGAAAGGTGTTTTCAAGTAGCCTTAATGAAAACAATAGTTTCAAAAGTTTAAAACCTGTTTGATCTCTTTGAACTGTATATAACTATTTGGTCTTCAACAGCACCTCCCTTATAGTTAATTCTAGTTCAGGTGAATGCTTCTCTTTAGGACTTGTTTGTATATGTGAAGGTCTGACAGGGTTTCAGGTTTAGCACCCCTCCCTATCACAGGTGCTGCATCAATGGTGTCCAGAGAAATTAATAAATTGCAGGAGTTTCTCTGTGTTGAGATCTTATCCTCAAACCTTTTTTTTAAAGCAAAACCAACTATCAACAAGATTATTAAAAATAGAATACTCTGTTGTACCAGGGTAGTAATCAGCTTCTCTAACATTGACCCATAAAACCAAAGGAAGCTTATTGACACCTGACAGAGCATCCTCTGTTCTATACTAAGGTTCCACCATTTTGCTACAAGGCTGCCATTTGTGAATATGGGCCAAGGTACTCGTCTTGTATTAATCCAACATGTTTGGCATTGCAAAGCCTTCTTTTTTTCTGCCTTTTAATTAAGATAAATCTACTAACCCTAGGCTTTTTCCCTTCCCATTTATTAATTATAAAGATTTTTTTAACCTGGCCCACCTTTACATAAGGGATAGCCAAAGTGACCATTTTAAACAAATAAGTCCATTTGGGCAGAAGATAGGATTTCAGAACATTAATTCTTCCAAGCCATGAAATACATTTATTAATCCATAATTTAGTCAATTTTTCTTTAGTATCTGACAAGGTTCTAGCAAAGTTAATTCCCAACACATTTTGTACTTTCAGGGAGATCAATGCACCCATTTACACAAAACCATCCTGCGCCCAGTCAAACAATTAGTTATCAATCATCTGTTGGCTGACACTTTCCTCTAACCCGGGGCCAACTGTTCTTGCAATTGGATTTGAATATAAGGCCATAATAGTCTTTCTAAAAGTACCCAGGATACCCACCTTCTCAAGGACCTGGTCCAGGAACCCCCTGCTGACCTTGTCAAATGCCTTCTCTGTGTCTAAATACAGGGTCAGCTGGGGGATCCTCCTATTCTCCGCTAATTCAAGGGTGTTTTCAAGCCTACGGGTGTTGTTAATAGCACAACGACCCTGAATAAAACCAATCTGATCCCTGTGGATCAGTCCAGGGATAATAGATTTCAAACGGTTGGCCAGCACAGAAGAATAAATCTTTAAGTCAATATTAATCAATGAGATAGGCCACATTCGTAGGGCCTTTCTATGGCTTTGGGATCGGGGAGATCATTGCCTGCAAATGTTCTTAAGGTAGGGAGCCTTTACACATAATTTAATTTAATATATTGGTAAGATGTTCAGCCAAGTTGTCTCCAAACGTCTTATAAAAATTGTTATTATATCCATCGGGACCCAGAGCTTTATTTTTTTTAAGCAAGCAATAACCTCCTTTATCTCAGAAATATTAAATGGCATATCAAGTTTTACTGTCTGTTCCTCTCACAGTCTTGGAATAACAATCTCCTTCAGCTAATGCTTAGATGCTTCTTTAGAGTTATTTTTAACTGGTTAATTATAAAGGCGCATAAAACTGATTAAATACTCTGCATATATCTTTAGGACCTATGTATGTTCCCCTCTCAATAATTTTCCCATCCTCTTCTTGGCTTTATGGTTTTTTAGTGTATTGGGTAACATTATATCCACATGGTTACCCTTGTTATACCAGGTCTGTTTTAATCTCAGCGGTGCTTCATTGGCCTTATCCATTAAACAAACATTGATCCTTATAGCAGTATCCATAATTTTATCTGAAATTTCCTTAGACGGAGATGCTTTATTTGCCCTCTGCCAGTTGTGAAATTTAACGTATAATTAATTAAGGGAGAGTCACTGCTTTTTTTTTTTTATTCATCCCCCAGTTTAATTAGATGACCCCTCAACACATAAGTGCAAGTTAAACAGTGTAGGGTTCCATTGATCTGCCGTGATCTAGTGGCCCAGGTCTTGTTGCCATTTTGTCATGTATTTGGGGATTGGACCACTATCTATAGTCAATAAGGCCGTATATCCTTGATATGGCTCTGGCCAGGGAGAGGTTGGACATGCATTGCCTTTCAAAAGAAAGAAATATTTATTCCAGGGATTTTGTATCTGTTTTGGAGAAAACCAAATGTACAGAACTTATTTCTGGTTGAAAGGTCACCTACTCTCGTCAATTTGTTTGCGATCCGCCAAGAATATTCCAAATACATTTCGCTAGTGCAATTATGAAATTGGGGGTTACCTATGATAGGAGTAAGGTAGGAATGGGGATGAAGCAGGCCCACAGATTGTCCACACTTCTTACACATATTATATGTGTGTTGGATTGTGGCCCACAATTGGTGAAGGGAGGCACTCGGGATAGTAAACCATGGAACGCTGTGTAGGAGAAGGGGTCTAAGAGAGACCTCCTCTGAATCTGTGTCTGTATAGGAGACTTTTAGATAGGCAATGTCTCTTATTTCCCAAATCAAGTTCATGATCAAGGATTGTAGGGAGTCAATATCCTTGATTTTTAGTGGTATAGGGAGTGTACGGAACAAAAATTTAATTTTGGGGAGAGTGTTAATTTTTACAGAGTAGACCCCACCGAGCCAGGAGACTTGTAAGTGGACCATTGTTTTAGGTCACTTTTTAACTTAGAAATAAGCGGGCCATAGTTAATATGGTATGTGGTTGCTAGTCTCTAGGCCAGGGGTGTCCAAGTTTAATCTGCGAAGGGCCACTTCGCTAGAAATGTATGCGTGCGTGGGCTGCATTCATTTTTCATTCATTCAGAGAATATATATACCGGATATACTCGAGTATAAGCCGAGTTTTTCAGCACAATTTTTGTGCTGAAAAATGCCCCCCTCGGCTTATACTCGAGTCGGTGGGGAAAAAAATAATAATCTAAAACTTACCTCGTTCCTGCTCTGTCCCCCGGTGCTCTGAAGCTGCGTGGCTGTGAGGGAAGCGTTGTGAGCTTCCCTCCGGTCGCGCGGTCAATAAAGTGTGTTTTTTTTAAACAAACTTTATTGACCGCGCGCCTGGAGGGAAGCTCACAACGCTTCCCTCACAGCCACGCAGCTTCAGAGCACCGGGGGACAGAGCAGGAACGAGGTAAGTGCTGGGGTCTGGGGGAGGAGGGTGGCATAACGAGCATACTAAGGGGCAATATCCTGGCATATTGGGGGCAATATCCTGGCATATTGGGGGCAATATCCTGGCATATTGGGGCAATATCCTGGCATATTGGGGGAAATATCCTGGCATATTGGGGGCAATATATTGGCATATTGGGGGAAATATCCTGGCATATTGGGGGCAATATCCTGGCATATTGGGGGAAATATCCTGGCATATTGGGGCAATATCCTGGCATATGGGGGAAATATCCTGGCATATTGGGGGATATATCCTGGCATATTGGGGGCAATATCCTGGCATATTGGGGGCAATATCCTGGCATATTGGGGGAAATATCCTGGCATATTGGGGCAATATCCTGGCATATTGGGGGCAATATCCTGGCATATTGGGGGCAATATCCTGGCATATTGGGGCAATATCCTGGCATATTAAATGGCATATTGGGGGCAATATTTACCAGTAGCTGCCTCATTTTCCACCCTAGGCTTATACTCGAGTCAATATTTTTTCCCAGTTCTTTGTGGTAAAATTAGGGTCGGCTTATACTCGAGTATATACGGTAATTATATACATGTGTGTGTATGTGTATATATATATATATATATATATATATATGTATATTACACTAATGTGTAGTGGTCACATTAACTACAAACACACACATGCATACACAGTCACACTTACCCCCCCTTCCCACACACACAGTCACAATTACCCCACACACACATACACATTTATACACACATACTCACATACATACACTTACCCCACACACATACACATTTATACACACACACTCACATACATACATACATACATACACTTACCCCACACCCACTCAACATGCACTCACATAGATACACATTTATACACATACTCGCATACATTCACTTACCCCACTCACACACATACACATTTATACACACACACTCACATACATACATACAGTTACCCCACACACACACACTCACATACATACACTTACCCCACACACACACACACTCACATAAACTTACCCCACACACTAATACACATTTATACACACACTCACATACATACATACACTTACCCCACACACACATTGATACACACACTCACATACATACATACACTTACCCCCCACACACATTGATACACACACTCACATACATACATACACTTACCCCCACACACATACACATTTATACAGACACTCACAAACATACATACACTTAACCCCCACACACATACACATTTATACACACACTCACATACATACATACATACATACATACATACATACACTTACCCTACTCACACACATACACATTTATACACACACACTCACATACATACATACATACATACATACATACACTTACCCCACACACACACTCACATACACTAACCCCACACACTAATACACATTTATACACACACACTCACATACATACACTTACCCCACACACACACATTGATACACACACTCACATACATGCATACACTTACCCCCACACACATACACATTTATACAGACACTCACATACATACATACACTTACCCCCACACACATACACATTTATATAGACACTCACATTTATACAGACACTCACATACATACATACACTTAACCCCCCCACACATACACATTTATACAGACACTCACATACATACATACATACATACATACACTTACCACCACACACGTGGCTGTGGAGGTTGTGGGCTCCTGGTGCGCTTCTTCCCTCCCTCCCTGACCTCACGCGCAGGGTAGAGGAGGGGATATGTGCACGAGAGCAGCACCGCTGCTGCACACCGCACGGGAAGCTGTATCGGGGAACAGAGCGTGTAGGGAACTTTGTTCCCCGACACAGCTTCACCTGTGGTGCGCTGTTCGAGGTGCGGCTACCGGAGCAGAGCTCAGACGGGCCGCACCTCGATGCCCGGCAGGCCGCATTTGGCCCGCGGGCCGCACGTTGGACGCCTCTGCTCTAGTGAGTAGGGTTCCACTGGAATTTGAAGTTGAGGGTTATCTGGGGGGGGGGGGGGTAAAGTTAGATTTAGAGCTTCCCAATTGCTTTCATTGATCTTATATCCTGAGGCAAGAGAATTCTGATAAAAGTTGATACAGATTTGGGAGCGATATTAGGGCGGTTGAGATGATTAAGAGGATATCATCAACAAATAAGCTGACTTTGTACTCTCGGTCACCCCCCTTGATAACCACTATGCTTGCGTTTTCCCTAATTGCTTAAGCAAGAGGTTTGATACAGAGGGCGAATAAGAGGGGAGAGAGGGGACAACCCTGACGTGTGCCATTTTTTATGTTTATTTTGGGTGATATGTTTCCCATCCATTAGAGAATTGCTGTGGGATCCCGTTACAGTGCTTGGATCCCCTCTAAAACTGGGCCATGTATCCCAAATCTGCCTGGTTCAACCACATATAATCCCAGTCCACCCGGCAAAAGCCTTCTCGGCGTCAATGGCATTTAACATAGAGTGTTTATCTAATTTATAGGCTTTCTCAATCAGGTTCAGGGTCCGTTGAATATTATCAGTGGCCCCCATGTGGACTAGGGATTCTAAGAGGACATTTAACCTAATAGGCAGGACTGTACAGTAGATTTTTAGGTGACAGTTAATAAGGGAGATGGGTTTGTAGTTTTGCATAGAGGTGGGATCTCTTCCCTCTTTATGGATTACAACAATTCTGACCTCTAGCATTTCTGATGGCATGAGTGAGCCTTCGAGGACAGCATTATACAGGACTGTGAAACTGGGAGTCAGAATATCCTTAAGCTTTTGATAGTAGACGGCCAAGAAGCCGTCTGGGCCAGGATCTTTACAAAGTTTAAGGATTTATCACCTCTAGTGATTCAACTGGATTCATTTGGTCTGTTAAGGTGAGTGGCCTGAGTGGGTTGGACAGAAGGGAGTGATAGTGAGTGGAGGAAGTCGTTAATCGACCCTGAGTTGCTGGCTGTCTGGCCTCGTATAGTTTGTAATAATATGTAGAAAATTTGTTTGTTATAAATTGTGGGACATACAATAGTCGTGTTCCCATATGGAGGTGATTCTGGGCTCCTGTGAGTTTCCTGGCTAACATGGTATCAGATTTATTAGCGTGTTCCAAAAATGTCTGCCCTGTTCTATGAAGGTACTGAAATGCTGCTTCTGAAAGTAGGCAGTTTAGCTCCTCT
Source organism: Pelodytes ibericus (assembly GCA_036172795.1). Classification (NCBI taxonomy): domain Eukaryota; kingdom Metazoa; phylum Chordata; class Amphibia; order Anura; family Pelodytidae; genus Pelodytes; species Pelodytes ibericus. The sequence goes on along the minus strand of CM069863.1, from coordinate 52,291,936 downwards.
TTAGTTCTACACACATCTTGCAGTGACTGTGAAGAAAGTGTGGCTTTGTGTATCTGTTCTAGCCTAGTGAGCTCCCTAGTAAGGTCTGTGCATTTTTTCTCTCGTAGTTTTTTTTTATAGTATTTAGCTTTGCTAATTAAACCCCCCCCCCCCCCGATAGCTTCTGTGTGTGCTTGCCAAACAGTTAGAGGGGAAATCACCTGGGTAGTGTTATTGGAGAAATTATTAGAGAGGGCTGTTTCAAAGTCTCAGTGTATTTCAGGTTTGATTAGGAGTGATTCACTCAATGTCCAGGTTGGGAGTCTACGTGTGGGCATGATGTCATCTATTACTATGTCTATAGGAGAATGGTCTGACCATAACAGTTTGTGGATTGTGCAGGTTTGAAATAATGCTTTGGGATAGGAGTATGTGGTCTATTCTCACGTAACTCGTGTGGGGATCCACTTACTTTTTGTTGGTGTAAAGACCCTTCACAAAAAGGAGTTATTATCTAATATACACTACCGTTCAAAAGTTTGGTTACTTAGAAATTTCCCTGATTTCCATGAAAACATACATCAAATGCGTTGCAAAATGAGTAGGAAATATAATGATTTATAATATATTTAATAATTGTGTCATTCAAACTTTGCTTTTTTAGAAGAATTCCTTATTTGCAGCAATTTCAGCCTTTTAAACTTTTATCATTCTAGTTGTCAGTTTGGTAATCTGAATAGATTTCACTCCATGCTTCCTAAAGCACCTCCTCTACAGCTTGGTGGGCATTTACCATTCAGGCAAGCTGCTCCCACAACAGCTCTGGAGTCGTTTCATTTGGTCTGCTGTAAGGATGAATTTAGGGAGCTTTGCGCAGGGTGGAATAAATCCACAGAGAATGGAATTTGCAAGGATTTATTCCAAAAATACCAAATACGTCAAAACAGAGGGGCAAAGGCAAAAGCGTAGTCAAAAAGCAGTCTAATGGGTCAAGGCAGGTAGCAAATGTTCACAAGTTTTGGGAAGTCAGTTAAGGTGTTCCCCTTAACACCCCGCCCCCTAAACCCTCACAGATCTCACCACACTTACTGTGTTGGGTAAGTCTGTCACTAGTGGCCGGAGATGCGGCCTATTCAGCATGCTTGCTACCAAATGATGGCCCAAACGGGGAACTGGAGTGTTTATATGAAGCAGAAATCCTAAGGATGAGGTTAGTGAGGGACCCTAGGCCTGACATCTGCATCTCACGTATGCTCTTCTTTGTGATCTGAACACCTCAAACTTAGATTTGTATATCCCTAATACTATCTTCCTCTGTCCAGTATCTGTGTTGTTTTGCCCATCTTAATCTTTTTTTAAAAATGTTTTTTATGGCCAGTCAGAGATATGACTTTTTATTTGCAACTCTGCCAAGAAGGTGAGCATTCTGTAGTCGCCTCTTCACTGTTGATTTTTCGGTACTGTTTAATGAAGCCACCAGTTGAGGTATCTGTTTCTCAAACTAGACACTCTAATGTACTTGTCTTCTTGCTCAGTACACCGGGGCTTCTCACTCCTCTTTCTATCCTGGTTAGTGCCAGTTTGCCCTGTTCCATAAAGGGAGTAGTACACAGCGTTCTAGGAGATCTTCAGTTTCTTGGCAATTTCTTCCATAGAATAGTCTTTATTTCTCAGAATAAGTGTATTCATTTTCTGAGAAATGAAGGTAATTACAAGATGAGTTTCATAAGAAAGTTCTTTGTTTTTGGTCATTTTGAGCCTGTGATGAATCCCAGAATGCTGATGCTCCAGATACTCAACCAGTCTAAAGAAGGCCAGTTTTATTGGTTCTTAAACCCCTTAGTGACAAGACATTTTGACCTTGACTTTCCCTTGGTGACATGGGCTGTTTTTAAATTTCTGGAGTGTTTGTGTTTAGCTGTTATTTTCTTCTCTCTCTCACATACTGTATCCACTTAAAAAAAATATGTTGTTTTTATCGTCATAAGAAGGGCTTTCATTAGATACCATTATGTTCATCATATCTTATAATTTACTACAAAAAAAATCATGAAATATGATGGAAAAATTACAAAAAACACTTTTTCTAACTTTGACCTAAAATATAATTTACACAAATACAATCATTAAAAAAGACCCCCTCTAAATAGTTTTTAAATGTTGTCCCGAGTTCAGAAATATGCATGTTTCCATGTTTTTCTGCATTTTTTTGCGAGTTATGGGGCAAAAAACAAAAATAGTGTTATTTGTTTTTTTCCTATATTGAACTTTTGACCTCAACCCAAAGCCTTAATTTCACCCTAACCCTAAATTTAACCCCAACTCTAACACTTATGCTATCCCTTAATATATTTTAATTTAATTTTAACTCTAATAGCTAATTTAACCCTAAACCTAGATTTAAGCTAATTAAGCCTTTTCAGTGCAATGTTGCTGACTGTGTCTAGGGGCGACGGAAGTTAATTTTTTTTCACTTCCGAAGCTCTGACCACACCACATGCTGCTACGTCTATATGGCGCCCACGATCGCTCCGAGGGGCAATAGACCAGCACCGTCAAAGAGGTTTTCGTGTTCTTTGATCACAACTGGACATGCATGACACGTCCATTGTCATGAAGGGGTTAATATGGTTTATTTGGTTCTTTTATTGGGCACTGTACACCTGCATAGACATTTCAAATCAGTTCTTTCCCGCTACAAAAATGGTTTAGAACATTGACATATTGTATTTAATTTTCTTTTCTTTTTTTCAAATCAAGAACATTTATAAATGACCGCAAACTTTGAGTAGTGTACCTAAAATCACAGCTTCAGCTATGATAAGGTGTGTGTGTGTGTGTGTATGTATGTGTGTGTGTGTGTGTGTTTGTGTGTATATATATATATATATATATATATAAAACAATCCAAAGGTTGTGCGCTCAGCTTATCATCCAACACGAATGGTTATGAAGCCAGGTGCAGTGCTGTCCACTACATAGAAAATCCCAAAACTTTGACGCACCCACGGGATTTAATATAATGTACATTGGTCTATTCAAAAAACATTTTTAAAAATCGCTGTTGTGGCTCCACATCAGCCGAATCGTTGATTTATTTATGACGATTTACATACACATCATTTATTAAATCCATATATGGGCACATGCTGTTTGCTGGTAATTTGACCAATGTGGCTAGAGATTTCTGGATGGATTGTTTATTTATATCTACAAAATTACATTCATTAGGTTTTCAAAGTGAATTTTTCTGTATGCTTTATTTTCTACAGAAAGAATTATTACATCCATCTTATTAACACATACATTTTTGGAAGAGAGGTTACAGGTTAACATATGTATAGTAGGTATAAAACATAACCTTAATAAAAGTGAAAATTAAATTGCTCTAATATTGCATTAAAGCCAGCATTACATCTTCATTGAAGCATACAAAGCCCAGGAAATTAAAGAAGTTCACAAGATCTTAAACTATTCTTTCCTTTGATTTTAAGTTTTTAAAAATGAATAAATCCACATTGTGCCTGGCAGTTTAAGATTGTTTGCATTGAACACAGGGTTGTTTCATTAGACAGGGCAAGCATGTGCCTACAGGGCATTTTAGAATTATGTTACCAGCTGCCATGGCTAGAAGACACAATTTAAACCGATTTTCATCCATGTATTCCAGTTCTTTTGATTTTCATGTCTTGTTCTGCATTTTTACAGAAGTGGCATTAATGAAAAACACACTATGACACTGCTTAGTGCCAATGCAAGTAGTACAAGTAAATTCTAATACAGTGGTGCCAAGAATCTTGTGCCTAGAGAAATGTAAAAGGAAATGCAAGCCCTACATGACAATACCTTCTAAGTTACTTTTCATCCCCAGGCTATTAACAAGCAGCAGCACATGTAGCAAGATGCTGTGTGGAGTACAAGAGTGATAATTGCATGTATCATTGACAAAATTGACTTTAGAGCATTGGGCTGTGGCATTTTAAAAATACTGGTTAGCTACTATACCATTTATCTGTTAATAATAAACCATACATGTCAATCACTGTGCTTAGTGAATAAAGGTGTCTCTGTGGTTATATTGTTGCACCAGCTCTGTTTGTTTGTGTGTGTGTGTGTGTGTGTGTACATCAGAGGCTCTGTATTCTGTATATGCATGGGTTTTTTTTGTTTTATATATTGTATACCTGTCCATGAAAGTTCCATTGTGTTTATCTACTAATTGTTTGGCATGTGTTGTGTCTTGTGAGTCAGTCGTTTAGTTTGTGTGGAATGTACTGCCAAATTAAGCTGTTTTAGCAGATTCAGTCAATATTTTGAAACAACAAAAACAGTTGGATGCCTCTCTAGCAAATACTGACAGAAAACACTCTAACAGTTACATTTAGCTTAGGTAACGCTGATCCAGGAAAACAATCAACAAATAAGGGCAGTTTGGAAAGTCGAACTTGATAGACATTGTTTTATTTTTGTCCCCTATTTAATGATGTAGTAATTATGTGTTGTCTGCCTGGATTAAAACTATTACTAATTGCATTTAATGATGGATGCAATATGTGTAATTTACTGTGTGTCACTATATTCTGCAGTGGTGAGAAAACAAATTGAACTTTTTTTTTGTCTGGAGCACAAGAAAATAGCAGGTGAATACTGTGTACATGTTCACACAGTCCTGCGTAATCCCCTTGGCAGGTAAGGGGTTAAGTAGAAGACAGTGTTTCCTTTAGCCCTAAGGGGCATTTCAGAACCATGGACAGCGTCCAGAAATGGTCCCTTTGCGGTCACTAGAGGTCACATGATACTTTTGTGGATCAATGGATTTGTTGTCATGTCTCTCGTGTGACACAGCTATGTGTCACATTGTCCTTTTACTAACTGGGACAGCCCTAACCCCCACTGTTAAAGTCATGCTGTTACTAAAATCTCTCAAAATAGGATTTACTGGTGCAAGTTATTACCTGAAATTACTGCTCAAGGTATTTAATTTCACATTCAATTTCTTCTGTCATTTGCCAACACTGTCACTGGCTGTTCTGTCTGTCCTTACAGTGGCAGCTTGTATTGTTACATATTTTATTAAATATGTCCACTTTTTCTTATCTGTTGCATACACAAGAGGAGACTGTTCGGCTTCTAGATCCACATATTTTACATTTACTATATGGCCTCATGAGGAAGTTGCTCTTCCTCATTGTTACTTTTGAACTGCCAGTAAACTGATGTTCCATTACTAATCTAAGTATGCCATCACCTCCCTGTTACATACAGTAGGTTATAGCAGTTATGATAAAATATTAGGATCTTTAAACTTGTAATTATATTGAGGTAAAACTATTCTGTATATTCTAGATAAAGATTATTACCAAGTTGAAATATTCCGCAAATATTTCACACTATGTTTTGAAGGTCACTTGTAGTAGGTATAAGCAGGATAGTGCTTTATGACTGATTTGTTTTATATTGTGGTCTTGTGTTACTGTTTGATAACAGAAATCTATTTATCTGAGACTTGATGATTGGCGTGTGAACCATGCTGTACCATGCTGGAGTACTAGTTATTAGGAGCCTCTACAAGTGAACAGTGAATTTGTGACACAACACAGAACCACTGTGGCCTAAATGTGTAAATAAAAAATACACTTTTTTACCCCCCCCCTCCCCCCCAAGTGTAATACCTATTGTGTGATGAAACGCCTTTTTCTTTATATTTTACTTCTATCATATCCAGTTACCTTTATTTTAGTTTTTCTCGTACTCTGCTACATTGACAAAACAATCATACCCTGTCTATTACCTTGTCAAGTTAGGTTCGTATCATTTTTCACCGTAAGCCTTCTCTCAGAAATCGTAGGATTTCTGCCAACCACGAGGTACACATAACATTCTTATGGCTGGGGAGGGAGGAGAAGGGATGGATGAAGGCCCAGAAACCTTTTAGTGTTGTTGGAATAATGTTGGAAAGGAATCTGTATGTTGTAAATAGACAGCAAGGGGGCTCTGAAGAATGGCGGTTATCATGAGTCAATATCCCACTTGGCTGGAATATTAGAACAAGCTCTGTTTTGAAATGAGTGTCTTTCAAGAGTAAAAAGAGACAGGGGGGGGGAGACTTTTTAAGGGTCCCTCACAATAACTCTGCCTCTCCTCATTCCCTATGATTACGTGTTCTTTTAAACTGTTAGTTTTTTCCGAAACTCTCACCTGTTATATGTTTGATGTTAACTAACCTTGTTAAAATCTCCCCTCAATCTCTTGTGCTTCATGATAACCCTACCCCCTCTACTAACATCAGCTAACACCTACATACATACAAGGACTACATTTAAAAAAAATAAAATTGACAGCGAACTGTGTAAGTATGGTGTACATTATAAACAAAGAATGCATAATGACATAGTTAGCAAGGTCCTGTTACACATTGCTGTGCTGCAGATCTTTCAGTCAATGAGACTCGGCCTTTGACTGTTGCAGCTGCCTGCTTCAAACATAGAGATAATAAGAATAGCATGGATATGTAACCCTTACAATGCTATGTATGTTTCTCTGTGCCAAATGTTTAAATCATCCTGTAGTCAGTGTTGTTATTCTATAAGAAAGTATAAAAATTACAATGTGACAATATTATGCATTTGTTTTTAGACTTTATTTTTATGTGTGTGAGGTATTATATATAAAATAACAGCTTATGCAGCTCTGTCAGGATGGTTCTGTGTTTTTAATTCGTGTTTGGTGGCCCATTGTTGTATTTAACTCCATTCGTTAAAATTACCGCTCTTCTCTGTTCAGTGACACACTTCAGGTTCACATAGTGAAACGGACGGAATAAAAGGTGGTGCAGATGGTGCAATGCCCCAGGGACCCCATGACAGACCCTTTGTCCAATAAGATTGCCACAGTTAGCCATTTTGCTCTGGTTGTTGTGGATTGCTTTTACAATTTTACTCAATCGGCCACATGTTCCTTTCTATTAGTCAATATTCTTATTGTTGTAGTATTTAAAACATTTTTGAAAAAATGCTAGAATGGGACACAATTTAGGCCTAGTGGGGTTTCTACAAATTGTTCCTGCAGCAGGACGCTTAACTTTCTTGTTCCACCACTGTGTAGCAAACCTGAAGCTAATGGACAGTGGTGAGAGTCACTATACACTGAATGGACACCAAATATATATTATATGCTATGTAGATCCAAATGCCCACTATTAATGTTGTGCAGGGACAATCTCCTTTTATTCTCTGGGTGCCGAAATGCCATAGGACTCAGTCTCTCATCCAAGTTTAACACAATGCAAATTAGACATTAGCTGACACCAGGAAAGATTCAAGAAGCAGACTGAGTAGGTAGTGTTACCAAAAAAAATAAAAAAACGTATGGCATTCCTTGATCCGAAGGAAAATCATTGAATAATGCAGTGGGCATACAGACAGACAGGTTTCGCATACCAAGTGCTTAAATCTAAACAGCCTAATTAAAAAACTTGCACTCAAATTTATACGAAATGATCAATTAAAACCAATTATTTGGCTAAAAATCAGCTGTGTGAGGAGGGTGATGCAGGAATAGTAAGCAAACAGAATCTGAGTTTGTAAGCTTCATCAGATCCCTAATTTTTAAACTCCTCCCAACTTCCTAGTAGAACAAGTTTCACACCGGTCTTTGAATAGAAGACAAAAAAATGAAAGTGCAAGCCAATATGTGACATGACATAATTAAAACACATTTTAAATACAATCTGAACCAATAAATGACAAAGTCAAACACAGACATATCTCTTTTATGGATTTGAAATCTATTTGGAGAGAAACGCTGGAATTGTGGGGTTTATTAGAAAACACAAAACTTTAGTATATCAAGGATTATTATTTATAAATATACTGTTGTTCTCACATTGGCTCTATTTTTTATGATTAGTAAATTAATTACTTAATACTGTTATGTAACTGTTTAGAGGTAACTTGAATCCTTATACTTCAAAGGCTACAAAGGCACATAATCCTAAGGCAACAGTTATATCATAGATGACTTTAAAGAGGAAGGAAGGCCAAATAAATGATATATACAAAAATAAACACCGAAAACAAGTGAAGCGAGACCAACTATTTTTGTCCTAGATACATCATATGGGGAATCCAGTCTTTGTTGCCAAATGAAATTGCCAGTATACCTCATTCTGGTTTTAATTTTTGGTAACACTGCCACCCCTTATGGAGCCAAAGCATCTTTCAATTCCTAAAAAGGAGAAATAAATTACAATTTCTATTACAACTTTCAAAGAAAAGCTTTGGTTGGCTTTGGTTTTACAACTTAGTTATCAGATCACTACAGTGAATGAACCTGACAAGTCAATACATATGCAAAGGTATATGTGTCTGTGTGTACATCTTAAAGATGTGTTCTTACTGTCAAACTTGTTAAAAAGAACATCTGTTTTCATCAAAGATTCTACCACCTTTTTCTAGTAATTTAAATATGACCCATATGGCCAAAATGTCAACATTTTTAAATAAAAGCTGATGTATTTTTTACAAGCCCAAAGAGATCAGGACCGGCTTTGATATGTATCCTTGTTTCCATGAATTCGTGCACCTGAGGTCGAGACACTGGACCTTTGTTTACTACCTAATACAATTCATTTTCTATAAGGATCAAAGAGTACTGAGAATGGGGGTAGGTCAAGATCATTGAGATGTAATGTAAATTAAAAACCAGGAAGATCTAATTTCAGTGTAACTTATTTAATTCTGTCATCAGAAACTGTTAGAATTTTACATATTATTAAACACAGATTAGTTTGAAAAATTATTTATTAGGCCCTAAAGCTACTATTGTCCTTTAAGAGGTACAGTGATCTTTAAAATGGTGCTTACTAGAACATAGGTGTGGGCTGGGAACTTTTGACCCTGGGAGCATAACAATTTAGTGGTCCATGGAGCAACTTCATCAGAGATAGACAGACAGGCAAGACTTATTTGTTGACAGATAAGGTACGGAGGATGAAAAGCATACAAGGCAATTGGATAGAAAGACAGGTCAGAAAGACAGAGAGCTTACGCAATGGTTGGGTCCTAATAACTTTTTATCCAATTTCAACTGGGCTTACCACCCCTTCTCAGACCCAGTGATGCAGATGGGAAAGAAATGCTGTGAAGGTGCAGAAAGTGGCTTTATCTCTTCTTACATAAGTGCAAAGCGGTACAGTCCCAGCCAATTGAGTCAGATTAGAAAGCAGCCCCATTGCCAGCACTTCCCTGCTGGTAAATACATCCTATTTTTGACATCTCAGAAAGAGGTGTACATATGAATTTTTTAAGGGTTATAATCTTCGTTCTTATGAGGTTAGCTTTTCTATATCAGTTAAATAAAACAGTGCGTAATAATTTAATTTATGATCAAATGAATTTAACATTCATGAGGTCATCTGCAGAAAACACATCTGGCTTTACTTATGAAAGAGGGAATTCACAAGGGAACAGCAAACTTAAGTCCAAAGGAACTGAATGAAAATAAATTCTCCAAATCAGATATATGTCAAACTCTGCTATTTTGGCCTTCATTTTGCAGTTCCACTGTCAATTTTAAGTAATTCTCTGCAAATAGCTATATTTAATGAATAAAGACCAAAAGATATTTTACAAAAAAAGCTTATAATTATGATTAGAGGGACAATACCACGTACATAAGATGTAACTAAATTACCTGTGCATTTATAACAAGCACAAATATATGACATATAACACTGTTTTTTTTCTGTTTTGAATTAATTGCATATAAAAGTAACATTAGGTGTCTATCTCCTGCATCCATTTTGTGAATGTTACCCATGATGCAACATTCTCCAAAATCTTTAAAGGAATTTCACTTTACAACTACACACAAAGCCATAAGATACACCCCTGCTCTCTTACTGACTCCTGTGTATCATGAGTTGCCAGGACTAGGTGGCTGTGTACACCTTTTTTTTTACCTGCCTTCCAATACAAAAAGTACATCTTTCTGGAAGAGAGAGGAGATCTAATCTACAATCTTGACCTAATCAAACAGGATCAAACCTCTGCCCCCTCGTGATGTAATAGTTTAATTACCTTCTCATTTAATGCTAGTTTCTTGTCATAATTATGACTTATAGACTGCATTCTGTGTCCCTGGCCCCATAGTGAGATATTAGTGCTGTAAAGTCACTGTGGCACCCAAAAACACTATTTTTCACAAAATTGAGGCGCCCAGTCACACTAGTTTAGTAAAACCTTAGATTAAATAAACTTGCATAACAAAAACAAAAGATATATCTGAAATCAACAATGCAAAATAAAAAAAATAAAACCTTTTTTATTTTTGGGTATTCATAGAATTTAATAGTATTCATAGAAGTGAAAATCAAAGTAAAATAATGTAAAATGCCACACAAAGAAAACAAGAATAATCCAAGTATAGTTTACAAAAGCATTATTTTTTGATTTCTTGATCTCAAAAGCTCATATCCACCAAGGTTGCCTCAGCCTCAATGTCAGTCAGTGGTGAAAGCCCAGATTTGATTATACCATAAACCTGGGAAAGGGACCGTAGTTGAGAAGAAGGTACATTACTCCTGTGTGCAACCTTGAATTAGCTATGTTCAGACATTTCTAGGGCTTGTTTTGCTACAAATCCATCCTGAAGGACATTCAGGTTGCTGAAGCAGGCAAAAGTTAGTAATTGTGGTGTGTAGATATAGAGTAATTAGTTTTGATACCGGATTACACTTGGATTGTGCACATCTACTGACGTCTTTGTTCTATTGTTGTGGGAGCCTGAAGGGTGAATGTGAGTATACAATGCAATTAACCAAAATTGCTAGTGTTTTACATGTAGCAAAGCTGGAAATTATAAATGGATTTCTGATAATGTAAATATGCTATTAGTCTGTCAGTTTCATATGGAATGATCATTAATTTCTTCATACAATTAACGAGGTGGATAAAATAATAGAAGCATGGAACAATAATTTTACATCAAGGACCTATCAGTTAGCAGAGCCACCCTTTTGCCTTCAGAACAGCTTCAGGGAGTTTTTGTGGAAGCTGTCATACTGTCTAAATGCGTGTAGGGGAATATTGCATCTATATTCAAAACAAATAGTCTGCAGTTCTTCGAGAGATGCAAGAGATGGAAATCTACCATATTTGCTTGAATATACGACAAGGTTTGTTTCAGAGCAAATGCTCTGAAAAAGTCCTGTCGTCTTATATTCGAGTTTCATCTTATAATCAGACCTCAAATTGGCTAAGTCTTGCGGGGGGGGGAGCATTGGCTAAGTCTAGGGGGGCAGGTGGCTGTGTGGGGGCAGCATTGGCTAAGGCTCGGGGGCAGATGGCAGTGCGTGGGGATGCATTGGCCAAGTCTGGGGGGCAGATGGCAGTGGGGGGGATGCATTGGCTAAGTCTGTGGGCAGATGGCATTGTGAGGGGATGCATTGGCTAAGTCTGAGGGGCAGATGGCTGTGTGGAGGGATGCACTGGATAAGTTTGGAGGGCAGATTTGCAAATAAAAGGAAATAAAAAAAAAGTTTGTATCATAATTTTTATTAAGTATGAAAAACAGTTTACATGTTAATTAATATTTATAAGTTAAACTTGTTAAAAAATATGCAAAGTTTGGGGGGTCGTCTTCAAATCAGGGTCATCTTATAAATATGGTACTTCATGTTCTGTGCTCTAGAACTTCGCGTAAACTGTTCAATGTTGTTGATTGATGAAGCCATGGAAGATGTTTGAACTGGTGTTCATAAAACATTTTGAATGTACAGCAACAATCGACCCAATATGCGCCGATAATTGTTCTGAAATGGTGCCCCCAAATTGCAGACTTATTCGGGGCACATTGGTGACACACCTGGACTCAAATTCTGAGCTACGCCCGCAATTCAGAAATCCTAGGCGATTCCCCACAGATATCTGCCGAAAATGAATGCAGCCGAACCATGTCCGAAATGCAATGAACTGCAGTGGTAGCCTCAAAGACCCCATTACATCCTACGAGAGATTTCGGACGAAGAACAAATAGCCCGGAAATACCGAAAAGAATCCGACATTCTACCGAAAAAAGGTAATAGGCCCAATCACTGCCAAGGATTGTTTTCATAAATGATGAGCACATATCTAGAACACCATTTCAGAGAGCACAATTTGCAGACTGCAGGACAGACACAAAAGAAACTAAACCAAATCATGGCTTGGGGGGGCAGAACAGTGGTAGTAGATGGCTAAGTCTGGGCTCAAAAGGTATCAGCAGAGTTGTTCAGTGGAGGAAAACACAGCATTGGTACCTAAGCTGTGCAAACACTACAACCAGTTGCTGGGAATAACAAGTCCAAGCAGGTGGTGAATAAAAGATGAGTTGATTTTAAAATACTCCTCCACCATAGGCATCATGTTATATCACACTGAACTCACACCTGTAGTTCATGTAACACGTGTATTAGCTGTGTCAAGGATACCTATGAATGTACTCAATGAAGAATGTTGCATGTTGCTGCACAGGTCACCCTTGCTTCCACACATGGAGGAGCTGCAAGGGTATGTGTAGAGAACTGTAGCTGTGCAAAGCATGTTGGCTGGGGAGGGGGTGGGCAAGCAGCACAATGCAGCAATTAACATGTACAAGTGAATGTTGCAAGTAGCTATGGTCAATGTCTGTGTATTAGTAGTACTGCACATCTGTGGTAACACATGTACATATACACATCAATATGTGTATATTGATGTATAAATACATAATTAGACAGGGGTAAATGGGATAACATGTACAAATTATTAATGATAGTGTACCAGTAGCAATGTTCCACTGTTAGATTTCAGGTATTCGGACACCAAGCGACAGGTGAAGAGGAAGTTATCCAAGGCAGCCGCCCCGGCCAGAGCCGCTGGAGACGGTCCTCCTGAACTGACTGACCAGGATTTAGAGGAGGAGCTACTGTAGGCCATGGGGCCTGAGACAGTAACTGGGGTGGAGGGGGGAGTTGACTCTTTTTGGTTGTATATATTGAGCATCCATTGATATGTTATGTATGTGAATTGATATACATTAACATTGTTCTCTCACTTTCCTTCTAGAATTTTGTGGTGTGCCCTCTTTAGCCCCAGCAACATCTGGTGATGAGGTCCCATGGCCTGCACAGGACATAGAAGATCTGGCAGCTCCTCCTCAGACACCACCAGGTCAGACAATTCAGCAGGCATTGGGTGTCAGCTACCCCCTCAACCTGTCAATATACAAATACATATGCATGTATGTGCATGTCACTGGTAATGGAAACATGTGCAACAAAAAGGGCTTTATTCGTGATAGAGGGAACTGCATGAAATTGTGAGTGTGAGATGTCAAGTTACGGCCAAAATAGCTGACTTGAAACATTCTCAATATCAGTAGTTGTTCAGAATGATTACAACTCTGCTACTAAGGCCTGAACTTGGGAGATTTGATTCTCCATTACATGCAGTTCTCTCTTTCATGAATGAAACTCACTGAAAATGTTGATGTCAAAATGTTCTTCACCCAACTGTATGCAGTCAACAAAGAAACATAGCAGATAAGAACCATTCAGTCCATCTAGTCTGCCCAAATGTTCTAAATACTTTTATTAGACCCCAGTTCCCTAACATCAACAATGCATTCTTGTTTTTCATCTCCATCAGAACTATCTTCACCACCTCCCATACTAGGCTCCTTCCACCAACTGCCGGCCCAGGGAGTCATTCAAGTCTGATGTTAATGCATATGTAGTTGGCTACCTCTGTAATGTAATCCATGTACATACTACGGTACATCAATGTACACGTAAATGTAGACATGGATTTACAGTTGTTTACATTTATGAATTTGGAATGTGTAGCACTCATATGTTCAATCCCAGGATTAGAATACAATGAGTTCAGCATGGGTTTGTGTTATGAAATTGCTACCATGTTCTGTTAATAGCTATGATAACTGCAGATACAAAGTTAGAATGTTATGAGGTGTTTATTAGTATTAGGAATGTCAACACACCATAGTTCAGTATTCAAATGAACATGCATGTGAGCTGTAAGAGAATGTGATGCCTACATTCTGTATTGCAACGTCCTAAACATCTTTCTCTTTTCCTGCAGCTACATCTGTGATGGCGACCAGCATGCCATCCAGTGTAGTGGATCACATCAGTCGTGATCAGTCAAGCACATCAGGAGCCCCTCCACTATCTGCTGATAATCATCTGATGATTAAATTCAATGCTGCTGTCTATGGTTTGACTGCTGGTATCCAGAGTGATGTTTCCAACATGAAATAACAACTGACCATAATGGTGGGCAACCAAGAACAGTTTCATGCCGAGTTGATGGAGAAGCATAATGAGTTGTCTAGTCACTTAGGTGCGGTAGTTGCTGGACAGGCGCAGATGAGATTAATGTACCTGCAGGAGAGTAAGGATAGAGCTGAACACTGCAGACAACTTTTGCTATACAAGTGTGCTAAACTGGAAGCTTGCTTGCTTAATGTGTACCGCTGCTCCTGCACCAGTCCCCACACCTGACATCTCTCCATCAGCACAGATGATTGAAGATAACTCTGGTGAGGACGAAGATTATACAGACATGACAGTATGGTTGCCCAGTATATCATCATCCTTGTCATAAGATGCTGATGAGTAAATCATACTAGAGTATTTTGTTAGTTGTCATGGGACCCTTGGTTTCTTACCATTCCTATCATGTGGTTGTACTACTCTACTGACAAACTTTGCACCTCACTGCCTACTCTGAGCTTGTTCATAATTTGTATTAAATAACAAAAAAAAGTAAAATGTTTTTAATTCGAAATAAAAAAAGAATTATTCAAATGTATCTATTTGTGTCTGTGTCACACCTCACACACCTACACAGTTCATGGTACCCTTTTATTTCCACAGTGCTGAATCATTCTACATGAGCACACCTTCCCTTTTATTGTGGTAACACATTGGTGTCTATGCTATTTGTTTGATGTGTTTTTTGACATGGCCATAGTTCCATAAATGTCAAAAAATCATCTTTTTTTTTTACAAATATCATAAAGCTGAATATTAGTATCAGCAATGGTATTAGGGTATAAATCTAGGCATGTCCATGCGCAAAAAAATTCACTTTAAAATCATATGTAGTGTACTTTGGAGGGCTTTAAATATCAATTATCCTGCTCAGATCAGGAGAATTGAAATGGCTGAATTCCGCTTATGCACATTTGGTAGCTGGAAATCTATGGTTTTTATGGCGAAAATATCCCAATCTGAATGCCTCTGAAGCTTTGGTTTCCGAATGGCCTGAGCTTCAGATTCAGACCCAAATTCAGGCATGGTGAGTTGCCTCTTCTTGGAGAATTGTGAAATTTGGCTGTAGTGTCCAACCTCAATACAATTCGGAAACATATCGGCATATATTGATTCGACCCTACAGTCTTATGATGCATTACCATTGCCACATGCACTTTCAATGCTATATCATAAACTATAGGGTGAAAAAACTACAAATTGGATTACTCTCCTTTTTGTCATTGATCAACTTTGCAGCAGTATTTGTAATCGTGATTTAGTTACTTCTAAGTAACAATCCATTATCTTGTCCTTCACCTGTATGCACACATTGCTGCAGTAACAAACTATAATGTTTATTATTCCATTATTACTTTTTTTTTTCTTTTCTTTTTTTTTTACCAAGCTTACCAACCTCTATTGGGGCTATTCACTACATGGCAAGTTGATATGAGTAGCAGATGAGTTGAAGTGAGTAGCAGGTGAGTTGAAGTGAGTAGCAGGTGAGTTGAGGTGAGCTGAACATTGCATATCACCAATTCAGCTATACATTGTGCAGGAAAAAACCTGCTTAGTTCCCCCGCTAAGTGGACTCATCAGGTTTGTCCCTACACAATGTTTAGCTGAATTGGTGAGATGAAATGTTCATCTTACCTCAACTCATCTGCTGTTCAATTCAACTCACCTGCCACTCACCTCAACTCACCTTTAAGTGAAAAGCCGATCTGTGTCATATGATGTATCATCTTTCAAATCTGCTATAATCAGAAAACAAAATTCAACTAGTGGGTCTGACAATTGCTTTTGTAGTCTCTAATTTTTCTTCTCCTTCAAATCAACTTTTTGACAGCAATAGCCAAAGTGTCCACACGAGAATACCAGTGACTCTGAAGGTCCTTAGAACTTCATTAACATGTCCATCACATAATCCAATAAATGTTCACCATGAAAAATGTTGTTATTTATTCTTTCTCATTGTCACTATTTACTCAGGTCCAAGATCACTGCATTGTTCTAAAACTCTTCTCACCAAAGTATTTGTTGGAAGTTATTCTCGAAACATGAGATGCAAATGGGTTGAAGTGAAAAGAGCATCTCACATCAATGACCTAACTATACATTATAAAGGCCAAATATATTGAGTTTCTCCTGCTAGAAAACCAGCGAAGATTTAGCAATGTATTAAACAGGGCCGGCTGTGTTCCTCTTGTAGGAGCAACTCACTAGGTTTGGACCTTTAAAATGCATAGCTAGGTCAGTGAGTAAACTTTCCTGCACCTTACTTTTAGTGAATAACTCTCGTTGACATGCTCTACTGCTTTTGACACGGTAATCACTCCCTGTAACTCCTAATATTCCCCCGCCTCTTGAGCTATGCCATTACACCAAATAACTGACAATAACTGTCAATTTGCCACTGTCATTTGCAGAGTCTCAATGCCTTGATTGTCCTTAAGATGAAGGTATGGAAGAGGACAGCCCCTGCTTTGATGCTCTTCTGTGCTGTGTTGTCCCTCTTGATCTGCAAAGAAGTCTTCTTCAGGAGTTGGAAAATCAGTTCAGCCTCCTCCTCCTCGCGATCAGTCATGGTTTCATCACTAAAGGGGCATCGAAGATTCCCACGAGCCACAGAGCGCAAGCAGCCAATGCTTTCACAATGTAAGAGCATATAACTTACTCAATAATCCATAAGCTATGATAGTTAATCATTAAATGAATGTGCTTCATCCTCCTCATTCTGTTCAATGTACCTTTACACATTTTCTTCCTGTCAGTCTTATGTTTCTATATTATATGATTGTCAAGTTACTGGCAGTTATGAAAATTTCACACAAAAAATGTCTAAAACTGCATATTTTTAAACAATTAGCAATAAAATGGTGAATGTACATCACAAATGGGAAGTGATAATATACTTATCTTGAGCAAGTTTTCTAATATCTTACACTACTTAAATGAGCCATGCCTACTTTATAATTAAGATTATTTTATTGGTAGAGTGTGAATGCACAGGCCAAATTGTTTCAAAGTTTTTAACTCGTTTTGGTTCATAGTGGTACCCAGAGGCGTCGCTAGGGGGGGCTACTGGGGCTGAAGCCCCGGATCTCCCCTCCATAGCCCCAAATGGAGACCCTGACCACGCCCCTCATGATCAGCTCCGCCCCTCATGCTTAACCCCGCCCCCTTAAGCTTTGCACGTGACTGTTTGGCAGAGTGTGAGTGGAGTTATCAGTGTGCATGTTTATGTATGTAAGAAGCAGAGTGTGAGTGGCAGAGTTATTAGTGTGCATGTGTATGTATATGAGTGGCAGATTGTAAGTAAGTGTATGTGTGTGAGTGTGGCAGAGTGTGTTTGGAAGAGAGTGTGTGTGAGTGAGTGTAAGCATGAGTGTGTAAGTGTGTGAGTGGCAGAATGTAAGTGTGTGTTAGTGGCAGAGTGTGAGTGTATGAGTGAGTGTGGCAGAGTGTGAGTGTTTGGAAGAGTGTAAGTGTGAGTTATGAGTGTGTGTGTATGTGTGTGGCAGAGTGTAAGTGTGTGTGAGTGGCAGAGTATTGGAGAGTATAAGTGTGAGCAGCAGATATATGAGTGTGCGTGTGAGTGAGTGTAAGCGTGAGTGGCAGAGTTATGAGTGTGCGTGTGTATGTGTGTGAGTGGCAGAGTGTGTGAGTGTAACCGTGAGCAGCAGAGTTATGAGTGTGTGTGAGTGGCAGAGTGTAAGTATGCGAGAGTGAAAGCGTGTGTGGCAGAGTTATGAGTGTGTGTGAGTGGCAGTGAGATTACTAGGAGAAAATGTGATTAATTACTATTATTCTTATTGAATGTGATAATCAAGTGTGAAACAGTGCTAATACCATTTTTATTTTCACACCTGATTATCACATTCAATATGTATAATAGTGATTCATATTTCCATATAGTCTTTATATTGATGGCAATGAAAGTCCATACACATGGCATTAAACATCCCATGTACCTGGTTATAGTATTAAACCCATACATTATGAATGAATGTGCTGCTCATTATATTATGGGCCTTAATCATAAAAGAGAGAATTGCAGGGAAGTGAGATGAGAATTTCAAACTGAAGGCTGAAGTAGCAGAGTTGGAGAAATTCTCCCATTCAGTTGAATTCCCCTCTCAATTCCCTGCACTTCTCTCCTTTATGAGCTTGGTAGAAGGAGCATACCTTCATACCTCAGCCTATTCTCCCCAGGTTTTTGACCCCTTTTTATTAACCCCTTAGTGACAAGACATTTTCACCTTGACTTTCCCTTGGTGACAATGGCTGTTTTGACATTTCTAGGGTGTTTGTGTTTAGCTGTAATTTTTTTCTTTCTCACATACAGTACCCACACAAATTATATGTTGTTTTTATCATCATAAGAAGGGCTTTCATTAGATACCATTATGTTCATCATATCTTATAATTTACTACAAAAAAAATCATAAAATATGATGAAAAATTTTAAAAAACCCACTTTTTCTAACTTTGACCTAAAATATAATTTACACAAATAAAATCATTAAAAAAGACCCCGTCTAAATAGTTTCTAAATGTTCTCCCGAGTTCAAAAATATGCATGTTTCCATATTTTTCGGTATTTTTTTGCGAGTTATGGGGCAAAAACCAAAAATAGTGTTTTTTGTTTTTTTCCTATATTGATCTTTTGACCCCAACCGGAACCCAAAATTTAACCCTAACACTAAATTTAACCCCAACTCTAATCCTTATTATATCCATTAATATTTTTTAACTTTAATTTAATTTTAACCCTATCCCTTATGCTAAAAAATATTTAATTTTAACCCTATAGGCTAATATAGCTAAATAACCAGTTTTTAATTAATAAAATATGTATTTTAAATATTTTTCATTGCAATGCCACTAAACTACCACTAGGGGCAGTCAAGTTACTTTCACTTCCGAAGCTCAGACCGGCAGAGGGCTTAGCCATATTGACAGAGCAGCATGCTCCGTCAATATGGCTCCCCACGATCACTCCGTGGGGCGATCGTGGGGGTCCCAAAATAGAAATTTCGGTGCTGGTCTAATAGACCAGCACTGTTAAAGCGGTTTTCGCGATCGTTGATCGCGAAAACCGCTTCATTCACTGCAGGACGTGCCAGGCACGTCCTTTGTCATTAAGGGAGTTTCTCCCAGGACCTCCTTTGTCGTCAAGTGGTTAAGTGGTCAAGTGGTTAAAAAATAAAAAATAAAATATTTGTGATGTGCGTGTGAGAGTTGCAGGTTTACAAACGTGTCTGCGTGGCAGAATGTCTGTGTGGGGAAGGCCATCTGTGTGTATAACGGTGTCTGTGTGTAAGGTTGTCTGTGTGTCTGTGTGTGTCTGTGTGTGTGATATCCCCTATATTATGGCATATTATGAGACTAGTAAATGTTGTATGCAACGTACACAAATTTTTGTATGCTCAGTTATTTTGAAATCATGGGAATTTGCTCACATACAAGTGTGTGTGTGTGATGTAAGTTGGTGTGTGTAAGTGGGATTGTGTGTCTCTGTGTGTAAGGGTGTGTGTATGTATGTGTGACTGTGCAAGTGTGAATGTGTGTGTATGTGTGGCTGCATGTGTGTGTATTTGTGGCTGTGTATTTTTGTGTATAAGTGTAACTTTGAGTAATGTGAGTTTTTTGTGTGCTGCTAGTCTTATTGTGTATTGTGGTACAGTAATGAGCAGCATGAGTCTATGATACACTCACACACTGCACATTACTATGAGTTTTATTGCTGTGGAGTCTGTGTTATAGTCACACATTGCACATTACTGTGACTTTTATTGCTGTGAAGGTTGACACATACACACACACATACAGACAGATACACACATGCAGTCAGTCACAGGCAGACATACAGTCTTTCACACACAAATCAGTCACAGTCACACACACACACATGCAGTCAGTCATACACACACACACTCTGTCAGTCACATACACTTACACACAAGTCAGCAATTTTGTTGTTGTTTACAATAAAAAAAAAGTGCATCTATCAATATGCCCCCCTCTTGGCTGCTATACCTCATTCTAGCCTGGTCTGTGCCCTGCTGTTGTTTCTAGACCCGTTGAGCACACTCAGCGCTCAGACACTATAGTGTTGTCCATGTGGGGATGGAGCAGGAAGACTGTGCAGCCGGTGCACACACTGCTCCACTGCTCCCCCGCGCTCCGCTGGATAAATAAAATGATCCCAGCGGCGAGGGCACCATGCAGGGACAACAATAACTGGGCGCCAGGTATAATTTCCTGGTGCTCGGGATTTGTTGAGCCCCGATATATACCCATACATACCTATTGTTCATTGGCGTCAATTATATCAGTCGGAATGCCGCCTAAGCATGTGATCTTATTTATTCCACTTCTATCAAATCTATCATGGGCTCCAGCCCCGGATCTTTTGGAGACCTAGCAACGCCCCTGGTGGTACCTATGAACCGATTTAGATGGTAACGTGCTGCTTCATGGAGGCTGGGGTTATGATATTATGACCAGTGCCCCCCGAGGTGGGTGCACATATCCTCCTGGCCCTCTGGCTGACAGACCTTGCGCCATGCATTTTTAATGGCATCAGAGCACCAGGTATTATGTACCAGTAGTGTGCCATATAGTATAGAATATCTAACCAAACGACACTGCAATGCTTGCTGAGAATAATGGTAGTAATTATGGTAGATTGTAGTAATTGTGGTATGGTAATAATGGTAAAATAATAGTAGTCTAAAACAAGTACTGTGTGGAAGTATCAAAGATCTCTACAACAAAAAAGCTCTTATGAGCAGTATGTCTGAGACCGCCAGACCATCATGTATGAAAAGCAGCATGTTTAAAAAACACCAATTTGTAAAGACGAGGCGTTATTAATAGAGCCACATTCACTAAGCGGGGGTGGGGGGGCAAGACCAAATTCCTGCACCCAGGTATCAGTGATAATCAGAGCTCAGCCCTGGCAGTCTGCTCAGTTCAGACTATTGGCAGTAAAGCTGCTGAGTAATAATTGACTCCCTGTGTGGAAGGTGAGATGATGGTGTAGTGACTGTAAGGTTGCTGATGTGATTATGTTTTGCCTGTAGAATTCAGAAAGCTAATGTGTGGTTACTGAGGGATTGTATGGAGTTTGACAGGTTCCTGAAGAGGCGTTGGATATATAAGAGTGTGAAGCAAATAGGTGGTCTGTAATGGTGTTGAAAGGAGAACAAGAAGATAAATAGATTGAAAAGTACCACACCAAACCTCCCGATATCAATACACAATGAATAACATTACCTCACACAAAAAAAAACGTCTTGATCTACTTCACATATCTGCTTTCCAGGCCCTACCTGGTGGTTTTAATTTAAAAATGTTTGGGAATGTTCTCCTGCATTGCAGGAAACAGTGTTCCTTTGATCAACATCTTATACCCTATTTCACTGACACACAGACCCTTAACCCTTTCTAAACCAGCAGTGCCTGCGAGGCATTGCATGTGGAAACTTTCCTCCTATGTACCAGCCTCGCCCAGTAGGGTTAAACATTTCACACAACTGGAAGAATTTCCACTATGGTTTAAACTCCCAGATGTCACTTTACAATCTACTTTCATTTTACACTGGGGAGTAATAAATGGAAAACTAATCATTTAAATGTAGTGTATCTGCATATTTCCTGGGTAATAAATTCAGTAATTTTGATTACAGTAGTATAAAGTGTTTGTGGGATTTACAGATCAAGGTGTTATCTTGACACACACACACACAGCATGAGGGAGAGTTAGAGTATAGGATAGCATTATGTAGCTTGGGGAGAGTATGTTATATCGGCAGGAGTTATCTGACACAAGTATACTATAGTATAGATAAAAATTACTCAGAGAGAAAGTTAAATGAAGCAGTATTAAAAGACATACCGTATTTGCTCGATTATAAGACGACCCCCCCAAATTTGTACATTCCTTTAGGAAAAAACTAAAAGCCTGATTATAAGACTACCCTATAGGAAAAAAGTTTAACTTGTATATTTGTAAATTGCTTTTTAATATTTAATAAAAAATGTATATTATACAAATGCATTTCTTGTTTTTATTTGCTTTTATGTGCCAATGCGGCCTCTATCCCGCTCCCCCAGCTGTCTCTTTCCCCCCCAGCGTTGTCTCTCTCTCCCCCCAAAACGTATCTCTCTTGTCTCTATCTATCCCCCTCCCCTTTTCTCTCTGTCCCCCTCCCTCGCTTTGTCTGTGTCTCCCCCCTCCCTCCCCTTGTCTGTCTGTGTCCTCCCCCTCCCCCTCCCTTTGACTCTCTCTATCCCCACCTCCCCTTTTATCTCTGTCCCCCTCCCCTTGTCTGTGTCTCCCCCCCCCTTGTCTGTCTGTGTCCTCCCCCCTCCCCCTTTCTCTCCCCCCCCCCTCCCCTTGTCTGTCTGTGTCCTCTGCCCCCCCCCCCCCCTTACCTGGTTTCGTTCCCTGGTGGCTAGTGGGGGCAGTTGCCCCACTAGCCACCAGGGAGAATCGGGCAGCTGGGGGATGTCTGCACGATAGGTGCAGACATCCTCCATACTGCCCGACACGGCAGTCTATTATGACGGACAGCTGGTCCGTAATAATAGACTGCCGTGTCGGGCAGCATGGAGGATGTCTGCACGTATCGTGCAGACATCCCCCAGCTGCCCGATTCTCCCTGGTGGCTAGTGGGGCAGCAGAGGATGTCTGCGCAATGAGCGCAGACCTCCCCTGCTGCCGCCCGGCACGATCGCCGGGACTTCTGTGACGAAAGCGGAAGTACCCGGCTTCTTCATAGAAGCCCCGGCGGTCGTGCCGGGCGGAAGCAGGGGAGTCTGCGCTCATCGCGCAGACATCCCTGCTGTTAGAAAGGGGGATCCAGGTCCCCTGCATCTCTGCCTGGGACCTGGATCACAGTCTTATAGTCTGACCTAAATTTGAGGTCAGATTATAAGACGACCTCGAATGTAAGACAAGGAGGATTTTTCAGAGCATTTGCTCTGAAAAAAACCTTGTCTTATATTCGAGCAAATACGGTAATATGATTTTACAGGGAGATTGTAAAGAGTTGAAAAGAAGGGGTTACATTGAGTAATTAGGGGAGCAGATGAGGAGTAGCTGGTGAGATAAGCCAATTCCCAAAAACTTGATATTTCTTTGTTCTAAAAGCCATTTTCTTAGTCATACAAAGAGGACTGGATGGCTAGAAAGACTGTACTGGATTTAACATAGGCCGGGTCGGCATTAGCTTCCAAAGTTGAGCAGGTACAAATGATCAGGTAGTGAAAAACCTGAATACTCCAACCCTAGACCAGAGTTTTAGACAATACTTCATAGATTTGGCAGTAAGTCTACAGTGTAATGGTGGAGAGTTAATGGTTTGTTTTGCAAGCAGTAAAGGTATTCTAAATGTGGTGTACATGGGACAATGGGCATTAGAATCCAATAGGACTCAGTTTGGTATGGCTGCAATTCATATTTTCTATCAATCTAGAATGAGTGCAATGTACTGGATATGTAGCCCTTCAGAAGATCAAGTTAAAGAGTGGATTTCCCCCTATCACTGAGCAGACTACGTGGTCTGCTCCACAGCATGCTTTCTGTTGTGCTGGTAAAGTCCTGACTCATTACAGGGCCACAGTATATAAAGTTACTCAGATTTGCGCATGTCTGTCACGTGAACCTAACTGTGTCACGTTTGTGTCAGCATCTCTGGCTGAGGCTGCCTGAAATTCCATTTGAAATGCTGGGACTGCCATGGATCCTCAGCTCAATGGAAATAAGTTTTAACCCGTTATGTGCCTCTCCAATGTGTATGAATGGACTCTGTCTTCCAACCCACCAGGCATTCCAAGCCCCAATAGTAGAAAATATACAGTGGAGAAAAAATCAGGGAGACTGATTTCACGATGAAGTGTGATAAATCAATGTTTTATTCCAAATAAAATTTGTGCAGCTACAGACAAAAAATCCTCCAAAAAGTCTCCTTACGCGTTTAGTGCTACTTTGCACTTAATCATAGGCATGACATTCCCAATTCCCAAATATACCTCTTCCTCTTTCACTTCTTGATAAATTATATGTAGATGACAAGTTTTAAGATCTTGGGTACCAAGTACATCCTAGTATATGTTATGCATGCTTGCAGTGCAGGAGAAGAGGTCTCTAGATGAGAATACCGTATCGTATGCACCACACAGGCAGATTAGGCCATTTCCAGAGTCTCTATTCCCGATACCTAGATACCTGGAGGATACCAAATCAAAGCTTGAGCTAGGGAGGGGCTTGTCGATCCTAAGCAAACTTTCAGTGCATATAGGTTTATCATGAGTATATCATAGATTTGGTGTAGTTCTCAGTTTTGTAAAAACAATATTTCCAAAGGATTAAAATGGTCCTCTAACCAACCTTTATGTTAGCGTAGCTGTATTTACCATTTAAGAATATGACTGTTTTGTGTTGAGGTGACCACCTTAACCATCTCGTCTATTGCATACAAAGACATGCAGGGAACCCTTCGGGATGTCTTTTAAAGTTTTCTGCTCTATTTGAAAGTCTTAAAATCCTGTCCTTAGGGGTTCAAAATAAAATGAAGAAAAAAATAAAAGATCAAATCTGCAAATAAATTTAAAACAATCCTAATTAACTTCCACATTGTATATTAATTTCTTCCTTGTGTTTTTATATGTTTTATACCTCTGTTTTCCATAATGTAAACATTTTTTTCTATACCCTATTGGTGGTACAGTGATCAGATTGTGCTTTAAATCATGCCCATTAATAGAACAGCTCTGACTTTTCAGCTTTCTCAGCTAAAGCAGACTATTGTATGAATGGCTAACAAAACTTCGGTCCAGTTACGTCACCATGACTCAGTCTATATCACATGAGGGAGGCATGATAGTAAAGTTGATACCTCCTAGCCCCATGCAGAGTTGCCATTATACACAGCAAAATTGGGACATTGGTTCAGAGACTCTATCTGGCAGCTTTAAACTTTGTTCTTTTCTAAAAGCATGTATACATTTTGTTAGCTTTTTGTACAATATAAAATGAACAGCTTGTTAGGAAGAAGTCAGGTGCATGTTAGGACACATTCTAAGATTTGAAACATGTTACAGGTAGTTAAATGTTTGCTTAAAGCAGCATTTTGAGTGGAAACAAAGATTTAAAAAATAATGCAAATTAAAGCTGACACTTTTTTAATTGTTTTGTTTTATTTTTACAATACTTTGCAGGATTCATCTTACCACAGTGATGTTTTATGCCCTGAATCCATCCTAGAGGATGTGGTTTGTTATTTTGTTGTTCTATAAATAAAATCATTATAATATACTAAACTAATTTCCTGTCTTTCTACTTTAGACACTGCTCTTTTCGAAAGTTATACACAAGGCGAGATTCGCGAACTTGTTTCTACTCTTGTAGAGAGATACAGCCAATCGGTACATTCTGGAGACGATCCGAAAAATGGAGCCAGGATGAAAAGGGCCCGAGTTCACAAACAGCCATGCACTCTAAAAGAGCTCGAGGTGAGCGTCAGCGAGCTGGGTCTGGGATATGTATCCGACGAGACAGTTTTATTTCGCTATTGCAGCGGTACATGCGATGCTGCTGTACGCAACTACGACTTTTCATTACAGAGCATCCGAGGCAAAAAAAAAATCAAAAAAGAGAAGGTGCGTGCCAGGCCTTGCTGCAGACCACTGTCATATGACGATGATGTCTCCTTCCTTGACTCTAAAAATCACTATCACACCATCAAAGAGGTTTCTGCAAAGGACTGTGGATGTGTCTGACCATTATCTGAAGGGGAGACGTTGTTTAAGACATTGTTGTAACACATTTGGATTCCACAGAAAAAGTCAGTACTTTGCTCAGGACCCAGGACATCCAATGGCAACAGGAGTTTGAAATATTGTTTTCATTTCTACCTCACTTATTTTATTAATGGAAACTGGACTCTTTGAGCAAACAAAATAGCTTGTGTGACAGAAAAAAGATGATGGATGTACCATACCATCTGTAAAAAAGGTCCTTGTAGCATTCCAATATTGGAATGCAACGTATTACCATTATGTCAAATAACATGAAGGAGCAGTGTCTGCAAAACATAAAGTAGAAATATGTGGATGTGGCTTACTGGGATTTCACATTAAGATGACCAAGGTTTAAAAAAAGAAAAAGGATGTAGTAACATGACTGTGAAACAGCATTGTATTCGCTCCTCGACAGTCATTTTCCATCTCTGAAAGAGTTTTTATGTTTAAAAGAGGTTTACAATGTCTGAGGTACCTATGTACGCCATTTGTCAATAGCTATCCACATATCTGCTGTCACAAACACCATACTGTTTTCACTGTACTTACACAGTCCTAGAGCAGATTACGCCATGTCATTGGCTCCTGTGCCAACAGCCAAATGTACCCAACCTTAACCATGGAGGGTTATTTGACTTGTTAAACATGTGTGAATTTTTTACAGTCTGCATCCTAGAAGAAAATAATAATCACAGGCTATCAGCATTATTTAATTGTATACATATATGTCTTGTCTGTAAATGTCAAATAATACCTGTTATTGTGGGTTAAAGTTATCCCCATATGTATTGGTATTATATATGAGTATTATCAAGTTCCTTTATAACTTTCCAGGGTATCATTATAAAATGTTGCACAGCAGTGATATGAAGCCCGTAGCTACACATGATGCTGCAATCTGTGATACAGGCCTGTTATGGCATACTTTTCATTCCACATCAAATAGTTCTTTACAGTGTTTTGTTCTCCAGATTAGAATTACATTTTATGAGTATTGTCTAATACAGTTTTCTTTGTGGCAAAAACATTCACTCTGAAGCCGTGTCAGGAGAAAGTCTGTAATCATCTTTAGAAAAATCTATTCTGTGCAGTTAAGCTACCAGCAAGGTCAGTCCTAAGTTTTTGGGTCCCTATGGGAACATTCAGATGCAGGGCATCTGCACCACCCATTTGCCCCCTCCCACTACCTGGTACGTACATGTTCTACAAGTAATTGGTAATTACACAGCACACTTTTTTTTTTTGCTGTGCACCACTGCTGAAGATATAAAATATAAGGGGACAGATTTGATTGTGAAGGCAGTATCTTAAATATATAGGCAATCACATGCCAAGGTAGCAGAGGTTGTCCTATAAACATGCCGGGGGCCCCGAGAAATTTAGCACTAACTGTCCTGAAAATATTTGTTTGAAGCTGTCCCAGCAATCTGTAGTCACGATGCTACCTTAAATAAAAACAAGCAGTGCATGAACCTGCCCTTGATTATTGGCACTTAGTTTCTCCAAGAATAGTAAATGTATGGCCTACCCCCTAGTGGTGTGAATAATGAACTTCATACAAGCATCCTATTTCCTCCTCAAATTTAAACATCCTTTTTATTGCCCTCCTTTTTATGAACATTGAATAAAATTTCTTGAGAAACAGAATCAGACAATACTGGATCTCTAGCAAATTTATGATGGCCTATTGAAGGCTGGTTATTTATAAGAACTCTGACAGATCAATATATGGTGATTCTTTCAAAAAAAATCATGACCTTTCCTATATATAGTGCTTAGTTTATACTAGATTAACAGGCTTAATTTCATGATGATAAACTCAGATGGCGTTGTGTTTAAGGTAAACTGGGCGCCTAACTGCACAGGCTGTATAACCAGACTGAAAGATATGCATTAGGGAATACAATATACAATCCTTTTAAAACCAAATTATAAATGACCCTCGATTTTCTCCAGATTAACTTGTTTTGTGCACATCACAAAAATTATGTTTTTTTTTATATACATTACAATTTTTGCTAACGCTAACAAGAGATATGTTTTATTTCTTTTTTTATTTAAATATGTTTTTAGAATTTCTTGCTTTGTAAAATGGTATTTATTCCTTTTTATTCTTCAAAGTTTTATTTGTACCAAACTATTTTGTATAAAAAAAATGTCAAGAAATAATTAAATATTTTAAAAAGTAAAAAGTGAAATGTAAGAAAAGTCTTAAGTACATTTAATTAATTTAATTTCATTGTGAGGACATGTCCTGCACTAGGAGTTGGTGGGTATGAGAGCTGCTCTTATAGATTCAAAGTATATAAATGTAAGTATTGTGTTTTTTTTGGTTCTATATTTTATATATCCATCTGGTTGGGGAAAGAATTTACGCTACATATTTGGCCATTCAAATCAAAGGTAAGGGAGAATTTGGGAAAAGGAGAGAGTCTTGAAGGAGGAAATAATGTCAGTTCAAGTTTGGTGATTCATTTTCAGGCTGTGATTGGACATTCAAGAACAGAGAAATTACAGATGGCCATCAGCGAGGTTGGACATACGAAAGGGAGAATAATCATGGAGTGAGAGGTAGATTTGCATCCACAAATAGCTTTCATTGAGAGTCAAATGAATTGATTGGTTTCCTGGAGAGGATGTGTAAATTGAGAAGAGCCAAGGGCCAAGGACCAACCCTTGCGAGACACGAGGGGAGAATAAAAGTGGCAAAAACATTGTGCCAATAAATGAGATGGAAAAAGAGTACCCAGATATGATGCGATGCAGGAAAGAGCAATTTATAAACATTGAGGATAACGTGGATAAAATGGAACCCAACCTACCTCTTCCTCACAACAAGGCAGAAGCTGTTCCTAAGGCAAGTCCCCTGTGTGCATTATGGGGGCTAGGTGCCTTTTGGGCACAGTGTTAAGTTTTATGGATGCCTTATGGGTGATGACAAGTTCTCTGGGTAAAATATGGGTTCATGGCAAGTCATTTCCGTGTAATATACTGTAGGTGCAGTTGCAAGTCCTTTGGGTGCATTATGGGTGAATGGCACGTCTTTTGGGTGAAATATGGGGGCATGGCAAGTCCTCCTTTAATATAGTCCAAGAGAAATGAGATTATTTGACAGTTGTATCATTGAGGATACCACTGTAGTACATTCATGTAAGTGGCCAAAATAGCAAAAATCTAGCATTTAGTAATTATAAAGAAAACAATGAGGAAGATAGGCAGATCTATAAAATTATGCAGAGAGAAACAAAGCAAGTTAATAGAGCTTCCAAAACAAATGCAGAAGAGAAAATAGTAAAATAATTCTAAAATCTTAGATACATAAATGGAAGAAGGAAAGTAAAACAAGGATTAGCTAGATTTAAAACAAAAAAAATATTATATTATTTATCATTTAGAGGCTGGAAGCCATTTGGGTGGCTTCCACCCAGGGACATCCAAATAATAAAAAAGGCCGGGAGTCGACCAAATGGTTCCAAGCACTTCTTTAATATACCGTATTTGCTCGAATATAAGACGAGGTTTTTTTCAGAGCAAATGCTCTGAAAAATCCCCCTCGTCTTACATTCGAGGTCGTCTTATAATCTGACCTCAAATTGAGGTCAGACTATAAGACTGGGATCCAGGTCCCCAGCAGAGCTGCAGGGGACCTGGATCCCCCTCTCTAGCAGCAGGGGATGTCTGCGCAACGAGCGCAGACTCCCCTGCTTCCGCCCGGCACGACCGCCGGGGCTTCTGTGAAGAAGCCGGGAACTTCCGCTTTCGTCACAGAAGTCCCGGCGAGCGTGCCGGGCGGCAGCAGGGGAGGTCTGCGCTCATCGCGCAGACTTCCTCTGCTGCCCCACTAGGCACCAGGGACAATCGGGCAGCTGGGGGATGTCTGCACTATACGTGCAGATATCCTCCATGCTGCCCGACACCTCCGTCTATTATGACGGACCAGCTGTCCGTCATAATAGACGGAGGTGTCGGGCAGCATGGAGGATATCTGCACGTATAGTGCAGACATCCCCCAGCTGCCCCCACTAGCCACCAGGGAAAGGGGGGAGATAGGGAGAGAGAGGGGGGGGGGATAGGGAGAGAGAGGGGGGGGGATAGAGAGAGAGAGGGGGGGATAGAGAGAGAGAGGGGGGGGATAGAGAGAGAGAGAGGGGGGGGGATAGAGAGAGAGAGAGGGGATAGAGAGAGAGGGGGGTATGGGGAGAGAGGGGGGATGGGGAGAGAGAGAGAGGGGGGGATAGAGAGAGAGATAGAGAGGGGATAGAGAGAGAGAGAGGGGATAGAGAGAGAGAGACTAGGGGAGGGAGGGGGGAGATAGAGAGAGAGACTACACTGGAGGGGGCAGGGAGAGAGGCCGCAAGGAAATAAAAACAAGAAATACATTTGTATAATATCAATTTTTTATTACATATTAAAAAGCAATTTACATATATACAAGTTAAACTTTTTTTTTCCTATAGGGTAGTCTTATATTCAGGCTTTTAGTTTTTTTCCTAAAGGAATATACAAAGTTTGGGGGATCGTCTTATAATCAGGGTCGTCTTATAATCGAGCAAATACGGTACATTGGTGGCTATTAGCACTGTCCCCAATGATAAACTGTTATGTGGGAGGTAAGTTACAAATGGCCTTTCCTCAGTAATAACCTTGGTACGGGGGCTGGCCAAATGCCCCATGAACACTAAATTAAATAAGCTCCCGGCTTACTGGTGGCTGCCAAGTGCCCCGGACACAATATTAAAATAAATACTCCCCCACCCTAATAATAAACATGGCTGGGAGCTGCCCAAATGTCTCCCAGACACATTTATTATTAGGGAGGAGTGTTTATTGAATTCATATTTTATTTTATTTGGATTACCCGAAGCTGAGAATTGAGGGCACCCTGGGCTATCCAACAGGTGATTCATATCCCCCTACCTTTGGAAGGTAGCATTAAGAGTTAAGTAGGAATTTATATATTTTATTGGGCAGGCCCCAGTCCCAGCGTGGATTACATTTTTATTGATTGGGTCCAGAGGCAGTTTAGCTGGCAGACTCTACACCCAGTGAGCATATTTATTTTATTAATAATGGGGTCCGAAGGCACTTGACTATCCTGCAGACTCCAAGGAGGTTTTGTTTGTTTTTAATCTGGGTTCTGGAGACACAGGGTGTATATATTTTTTTTTATCAGTCCCAGCCCCATTTATTATTAGAGGAGCCATGGCTACTTGACCTGGCTCTCAATGTATGTAACGGGCCAGGGCATTTATTTCAATTAATATATATTTTTTATTATTTGTATTTCAGTTCTCAACTTAACTGTAGAATTGAAATACACAAAATTAGCCGACTTTGGGTTACTTTCAGGGAATTTGGCCCCTACTTGGTACTCAGTTCTTGACAACTGTAGAATTAAAAGGGGTTACTTTCAGGGGATTTGGCCTATACTGGGTTCTCCGAATCCATAGGATTTCCTGGACTAATTTCCCTGAACCGATTATGACCGAAAATTAAGAAAATTGTCAATATCTGGCCAAAATTGGTTCTCTTCAGTAGCCAGATTTCAGTAATATTCAAATATTTGGCTACTTTTACTGATCTGGAACAATTTCAGGCCAGATCAGTCTATATCAAATAGACTCTGTAGTCTTAAATTTGAGAGGGCAAAGGTTTATAAGTAATATCAAGAATTACTTTACTGAGAGGGTAGTGGTTGAATGGAATAGACTTCCAGCAAAAGTGTTAGAGGTTAATACAATTAAATAATTTAAGCATGGGGGGGATAGACAAAAGGCTTTTCCAGATCTATTATAAGGCCAGGAGCTAATGTAAGTATTTAGATTTTTTTTCTCAGAAACTGTGAATACTAGCTGAGCCGAATGGTTCTTATCTAACAACACATTCTATGTATCACCATACTGCAGCACCCATAAGAATTTCCATTGCATCCACTGGACTTGCCATTGCATTCACTGGAATTTCCCCCTGCAACCACCGGATTAAAACCCAAAGACCTGCTATTGCAATCGCAAGATTGCAATAGCAGCCCCAGGACTTGCCATTGCACCCCAAGTACTTGTTGCCATTGAACCCACATAATTTGGCATTGCAACCCTAGGACTTGCCACTGCACCTACTGACTTGCCATTGCACGCCAAAAGACTTGCCACTGCCCCCACAGACTTGCCATTGTATTCAGAGGTCTTATCATTGCACCCCAGGCTTGCCATTGCACCCAGCTGACCTGCAATTGCACTAACAGACTTGATACTGCATCCCCAGGACTAGTCATAGCATCCACATACTTGCCATTTCACCCAAGGACTTGGTACTGCACCCAGAAATTATTCCTTGCACCCTCAGACTTGACATTACCCCCACATACTTGTTATTGCACGCCCAGTATGTAGCACTGCACAAAGAGGATTTGCCTCGTACCCACAGACTTTCCATTGCACCCCCAGGACTTGCTCTTGCACCCACAGACTTGGCATTGCACCCTAAGGCTTGACATTGCACTCAATGACTTGCCATTGCACACACCGAACTTGCCATTGCACTCACACATACTTGCCATTGCACCCAAAAACTTGCCACTGCACTAAGGGGACTTGACATAGGTTTTTCCTACAGTACATATTTGTCTTGTGATGTGCACTTTAATATGTAAGCTAGCACCCAGGCACTGGAATGCATAACTGGTGCAAAAAAATGTATATGGATGTATATAAGCAATATACATATATCATGTGTCTGTAAACATGCAGTGTTTTATAATTGCCCTGAAATTTAACAAATTGCCAGCTCAATCCCTCTAGTAATAGTGCTACTTCATGTTGTGATATTTACAGGGTATGGTAATACAATAGGACTCCAACTCCCATCCTTAACAGGCAGTACACAAAATGGTATGCACCAGCAAACTCCAGAAAACACAGGAAGAGATTATTTTGTAATCCAAAGTGAAAAATGTCCTTAGATTTAAAATCATTGGAAGAAAAAAACAAACAGGTGCACGAGTAACAGACAGGACGCTTGACGCGTTTCACACCATGATAACCCTTAAATAATAAACAAAGGAGTCACCTTTGTAAGTACATATAGTAAAGAATTTAATCAAATTAACAATATCCTATTGAAACATACTTATACACTCAAGATGGATTAGGGGTTTAAAGATATAACCAGAAATGGTTTGTTCCTGAAAAATGATAACATCAGAGTAGATAACATATCCTGGCTTACTACAACATGAATTTTTCAATGTGGACACAATATTCGTAAATGCTGTAAATTTGTAGATAAAAATAAACATTTTGTGTCAACAGTGACAGGAAAACACTTTGAAATAAGACACTATATCAATGGTTCCTCAAAAAATGTAGTTTATTTAATATCCTGTACAAAATGTAAAATCCAACATGTAGGAAGAATTGCACGAGAGCTAAAAGCCAGGATTAGCAAACATCTTACCAGCATTGAAACTAAAGATCTTAAATCCCCTATAGATCGTCACTTCCTTCAGTGCAGTGAAGGTAATACAAACTACCTTCTATTCTCGGGTATTGAAAGAGTTAAGAAAAACACCTGAGAGGAGGTAATGTAGTCAAAACCATGAGTCAGAAGGAAGTACAATGGATATTTAAACTAGCCACCAGAATTCCCCTGGGCCTCAGTTCACAATATGATGTATCATGCTATTTAGGCAGGGATTAATACATATTCTATATAATAAAATACTGCCATCAGGATAATCGCTCTCCCTCGCCCCTCATTGATTTTTTATATATGTATATATATATATATATTTTGTATTTTATAGAGAATTGTATATACTATTATATTAATAACTGACAAAGGCCCCCTTTCCTACTCGTTTAGGGTATTACCTCTGTTGTTTCTGATATTTGATTAAGTTCATAGACTATCATCACAGCACTTAAAAATCATTTAAAAACCCTTATACATTTCTTGGAATTGTAGGCATTTTATATTTGCAAGTATTTGTATTGGAGATATTTATATGCAATTCATTGTAAAATATTTTAATATCCTCAAGCAATACATTGTAAATAAATTATACATCCCAAGAAAACTAGTTTGTAACATTGTGCAAAAAAGGGAGCTGTGCGAAACGCGTCAAGTGTCCTGTCTGTTACTTTTGTACTTGTTTGTTTTTTTCTTCCAATGAGTTTAAGTCTAAGGACTATTAATACATTTTTCACTTTGGATTACAAAGTACCTCTTCCTGTGTTTTCCGGAGTCTGCTGGTACATACCTTTTATAATTGCCCCCCTACTTTTTTTTTACAATATACCCCCCTAAATATTCTTGCTAAAGATCCGGCTTTATCAACCCTAACTAATTCATATTTGTACTGCAAGCAAGAAAACAACAACTTAATTTCCTAGATATTTGGAAGAAAAAGAGAAAATATAAAGCAATAAGTACAAATTATAATAAATGATGGGGAGTTTCCATTTGCAAGTTCTGATCTTTAAACCAATTTTCTTATTTATTTGATGGGAAAGATATAGGCATTTGACGTTGTGTAGGCTACATTTGACATCTGAGACTAAAGTGGCCTAAAAATCTAAAATACCTTTTACAGCTCCCTGTTTCTGATTGATGTAACAACTGAACAAAACTTGCCAAGTAAAACAGTCAAGTTCCTTAGAGAACCCTAAAAATACTAAAGTTTGTCAGTTAAAATCGACTCTGGTACCTTTAATGATAAAGTGTTGTACATTGTGCCTGTTTCTTGAGTTTCCAAGCATCCTCTCATAACTGACATATGATACTCTTCTGTCGAGAGTTTAATTAAATTCTCTGTGCTCACAAATTAGATTGTGCAGCTGAGGTCACTAAACCCTTCAATAAACTAGATTTCTGGCAAGGAATTTAGTCAGTAAAATTGTGCTTTTATGCCGGAGTACAATAAATAAATTATACTGATTTAAAGGATCGGACCTATGCAGTAGCAAGAGCATTGTCACCAATGACAATGTTTAATCTATTAATTAAACATCACTGTTGATTTGGACTTCTGTTCACCTATGTGTTTTTTATCCAGAAACATCATCCATAAACTCTTTTACCATTACTACACTAAATGTGTGAGTATATATTACAGCTACAAAAAACTAACTACGTTTTCCTCTACAATCAGAAAGAATATAGCAGTGGCCCTTCTACCCTGTCAGCACTGGAGGGGGCTGACATCCAAAGGGGGCCTCCTCGGTAGTGCAGTCGACAGATAAAACCAACCAATGAGTTGGCAAGAGACTCCTAAGTGGGCGGGTCTAATTATGCAAATATAATTAGGGGGCTTTGGGGGTTCCTTTTTTTTGTGTGTGTTAGAAACCAGGGAACAAAAGGTATGAAAAGACTTAATCAAAAATGTTTGTGGTCGTTTAGCTCTATATGCAAGTAAGAAGTTATTTTCTATGCATCCTGTCTAGTATATTGCATTCAACATAAGGGCTCGTTTGAAGAAAGGCTATAATCAACATGCATAAATTAGGTCCTGAGTGAAATCTGCACATTGAGATATTCGGAATCTGCATATTTGATGGTTGTTGTCTTCAGTTTAAGCTGACACCTATGTGCACCCAGTCTCCTTGTTTGTTTTCCCAATCCATATGTGTTCTTTCTCCCCATCTTCTCCACAAACTACTCCATTTGTTAATTATGTGTTTACACATATATACAGGAAAGCATCATCTTTTTTAGGTTCAGATAGTTTTATTTTCATTTATGGTCTAGGGTTAGGACTTTCCATAAAGTGGGGCTCTTTAATGTGGTTGCCAACTAAACCTCTAATGGCCCATCATGCATTCGTAAATTGCCATCTGTGCCAGGTCCTGCTGCAAACTTTGTGCTTTGTGTCTATGTTTTCATTTATACAGATACCTGTATTACTCCAGCCCAATTCCATGTTCTGTATGTTCTTATACGAGTTCCCTTATCTGTGTTGGCCTAGAATCTAGTAGTCAGGATATGCCTACTCCACCTGAAATTCATCTCCCAAGCCTGATTCACACTATGGCTGCTTCCCTTGTTCTCCTTACTAGATGCTACATTTATAACTCCTAAGCTTGTTTTACAACCCTTGGCGGACTAGTCATCTTGAACCTAAATCACTTTAATCCAAAGATTTGTTTGCAACCCTTGGAGGACTAGTCACCTTGAACCTGGCCCTCTGCACTTGTTCCTGCAAATGCAATTTTGTAACTGAAAGCCTGACTCACAGGTAACAATAGTGGTTGTTTGGATAATATTAGCTTGTGATGTCTAATAATCCAAGAAAGTGCATTTGAGCCTATCTTCTTAGCTATAATCTGAAATATACTTGCATCAAAAGAAAACTACTCATCATCTGGGAGGTTCAGCCAGTCATATAATGTCTCAGATTTGGCAATCAAGTTGTTGTAGAGTAACCTATCACCAGAGGGCTGAATGGTTATTGGCATGCTGTGAACCACATATACTGCCTGCTGAGAAGCTTCCTCCTCCAACTCAAAGTGAGCCCCAGGAACCCATTTTTTTGTTTTCAAACTCTCAAACTTCTTCATAGGGAGAGAATGTCAATGTCAGCCATCCCAAGATATTAAGGGGTAATTGTATGTCCACACATTTTTTTAATATTTATTTATCTATCTAACCCTAACCAGCTTTAGATTCACTTGGTGTTGGGACAGTAAACCTAAAGTGGTGAATTGGAATCATCACTTCCCTGTTATAGGTGAATGTTGGTCCCTTTAAAATGCATTCATATTGAGTAGGCGAAAGCAGGTGAGTGTTCCAGAATTTGCACGCTAGCTAAATCAGACACAAACACTTATTATTATTTTTGAACAACAGGGAAGCAAATGTACTTATCTTAATTGTTTTACTTGTTATTCACAATTCAAAGAACATTCCCTAATCTTTGAATAGACTCCACTACATACTACAAAGATAAAAAAAAAAAAAAGCAGCAAGAGATCTGATACATGTCATAAAGTATTGTTTTATATATATCAAAAAAATTATACATCAAACATTGTCATTAACTGAGCTATAAAAAGGCAAAATCTATATGAATCAGCAAATATCAAAACTGGATTAATTCCCAGTACATTTTACCCTAAAAAAGTAGCATGTTAGAAAGACACAAAAGCATTATTATGCAGTATTATGGTATAGTAGCGACTTTTTTTTATTATTATTTCTCATTCGCATGTGTTCCTTTATTGGTATAGTTTTTACTTATTACTAATAAAAGTATTGTGTATAATGGGTTACTATTTTTTTCTGGATCTGTTAATGTACATTTGTGACTAGGTCACAAACCAGTGAACAGGTTACATACGATCTCTTAAGAACCTTACACAAAATCTGGAATTTACCTTCCATATCAGGAATCAAGGGATGGGTCATTACAGGCTAATTCTTAAAGGCTTTAAGATGCAGATAAATCACATGTTCCGTTCCCAGGATAATCTTTGCAGATATACAAACTGTGTCGGACTTTTTGTCCTTTGGGAGAAGAATTAACTCTCAAGTTCTGCTGATGAATAAATAAACCAGAATGGAATAACAAAAATAATATCGCGTCACCCCATAGATGAGGTTTCTTTGTGTTCATTCTACTTCCCAAATTGCTAGCAAACTTATTATGCCTGCATGTCTGTCAGGGCCATCTTTAATAGTGATTGGACCCTGGGCAAGCATTTGCTTGGGCTGCCTGGACCCTGCCCCCTCCTCTGCATGCAATCCCGCCATCCATCGCAATGTTACCCCCCCCCCCCCCCCCACACACACACACACACACACATATGCCATAATTGTTGTGCCATTCAGATGCCAGTAATATTGTGCCTTTCAGATGCCAGTAATATTGTGCCATTCAGAGCGCAGTATTATTGTGCCAGTCAGAGCCCAGTAATATTGTGCCATTCAGAGCCCAGTAATATTGTACCATTCAGAGCCCAGTAATATTGTGCCAGTCAGATGCCTGTAATATTGTGCCAGTCAGAGCTCAGTAATATTGTGCCAGTCAGAGCCCAGGAATATTGTGCCAGTCAGAGCCCAGGAATATTGTGCCAGTCAGATACCAGGAATATTGTGCCAGTCAGATACCCGGAATATTGTGAAATTCAGACCCCAGTAATATTGTGCCAGTCAGATGCCTGTAATATTGTGCCAGTCAGATGCCTGCAATATTGTGCCATTCAGAGCCCAGTAATATTGTGCCAGTCAGATGCCTGCAATATTGGGCCAGTCAGATGCCTGCAATATTGGGCCAGTCAGAGCCCAGTAATAATGTGCCAGTCAGATGCCTGCAATAATGTGCCAGTCAGATGCCTGCAAATTGGGCCAGTCAGAGCCCAGTAATATTGTACCAGTCAGATGCCTGCATTATTGTGCCATTCAGAGCCCAGTAATAATGTGCCAGTCAGATGCCTGCAATATTGTACCAGTCAGATGCCTGCAATATTGGGCCAGTCAGAGCCCAGTAATATTGGGCCAGTCAGAGCCCAGTAATATTGGGCCAGTCAGAGTCCAGTAATATTGTGCCAGTCAGAGCCCAGTAATAGTGTGCCAGTCAGACCCCAGTAATATTGTGCCAGTCAGATGCCTGTAACATTGTGCCAGTCAGATGCCTGCAATATTGTGCCATTCAGAGCCCAGTAATAATGTACCAGTCAGATGCCTGCAATATTGTGCCAGTCAGATGCCTGCAATATTGGGCCAGTCAGAGCCCACTAATAATGTGCCAGTCAGATGCCTGCAATATTGTGCCAGTCAGATGCCTGCAATATTGTGCCATTCAGAGCCCAGTAATAATGTGCCAGTCAGATGCCTGCAATATTGGGCCAGTCAGAGCCCAGTAATATTGGGCCAGTCAGAGCCCAGTAATATTGGGCCAGTCAGAGCCCAGTAATATTGGGCCAGTCAGAGCCCAGTAATATTGGGCCAGTCAGAGCCCAGTAATATTGGGCCAGTCAGAGCCCAGTAATATTGGGCCAGTCAGAGCCCAGTAATAGTGTGCCAGTCAGAGCCCAGTAATAGTGTGCCAGTCAGAGCCCAGTAATAGTGTGCCTGTCAGATGCCCAGTAATATTGTGCCAGTCAGAGCCCAGTAATATTGTGCCACTCAGGGCCCATTAATAGTGTGTCAGTCAAAGCCCAGGAATATTGTGCCAGTCAGAGCCCAGTAATATTGTGCCAGTCAGATGCCTGTAATATTATGCCAGTCAGATGCCTGTAATACTGTGCCAGTCAGCCCCCCCCCCCCCATCCCTAGTACTTACACTTCACTGCTCCGTGTCCCCCGCCGGATGTCTCCTCCGTGCAGTCTTCCCTCTTGCACGGAGGAGGGAAACAGTCACCGGATGTGACTGGGCCCAGGGCAGCTGCCCCGTTTGCCCCGCGTTGAAGACGGCCCTGATGTCTGTGCTGCAGCGATGCAGGTGCACCATGACCAATGCCAGGCATCCAAGGGTCACTTTGTGGTTGGTTGTTAATTATTATTTAAATTATTGCTGTATAGTTTAAATACACTAAAGTGTTGAACTTTTTTCAACCTAAAATACTGTTACACTGTTTAGTCACTTGAAATACTGTGATGTATGTGTAATGTGTAATCAGGTAATAGTATGCCTCGACAGGTAAAATTAGCTGTAACTTACAGATCCACTCCAAGCATCAGACATGTTCACTGAGTTATATTATAAATTATGCATAGTTTATGCATAATAAAGTGCCTAAAAAAATATTTAATAGCATACCCTCTAGACCTTTTTTCGCAATATCTGAAGATACAGATAAGAATTATGGGGGATCCTCATGATGATAACTAGGAACACATGCTAACCTCCAGTTAGCTCCCAGGAAGTGCTCAGGATGCCCAATTTTTCAAAATAGCTGGAGATGCCCTCTGGGAGAATAAATGCATATTTATTTTAAAAGTGTCTGCTTCAGTATGCATTATTACTTTATTAATTTTATTTCAAGTTTGAACGATTCTTTAAATCTTTGTTACCATTATATTATGAACATGTGTAGCATAAGACATATAAGACATAAGACTTTTTTGAAATTGTTCAATTTTGCTGGTCTGGATTATCCCTTTTGCAATTTCTACCCGTGCCAGTTTTTGTTTTGTTTTTTGGTTTTTTTACTTTCAATTGATATTGGAGCCTGGATTCCACCCATACTTACAGCTGCCATAACTATTGGACCAGCTGCTTCTGTTATGTACAGGGAAATCTCTGGATTTTTCCAAAGGATTCCTTCATCTGTCCTTTCTATTAACTCCTTCCACAATTAGCAAACTTTTCAACTATGTAGACAGATTCCGTCCCCTTGCTCTTTTTACCTCCCATCTTACTCTTACTTATATCCTTTGCTTACGCTTCTCCCCTTATAATTTTTTTAGTCTAGATCTTATTGTTAAAGGCTCAGTTCACTCCACGCAAAACAAACAATTTCCATTATGTTATTTCTTGTACTTCCATCTGAATCACACATTCTCAATTGCTGTTGTTTTATTGCTATTATCCTGAACAGATATTATATTAAAGGAACATTGCACCTTGTTTGACTCTTTCTTCCTTGAAGGAAGCAAGGGTTAAAAAAAATGTCCCAATAGTTTGGGGTCAGCTCGACGTGTATCTTAATAGATATACCTGGGTTTACTGTCTGCAGCAGTTTCTGGTTATCGCTTGCTCCTCTCTCCGACTGTTGAATGCGGGTGTCTCTCTCTGCTAGTGCATTTCTGATTTTACTTGCGCCCAGGGGCTGGCTGGCATTGGGGTAGGGTCATTACTTTCAAGTGTCTGGTTCTGTTTCAGGTCTCACAGCATGGATTGTTGGTTTCTCCTTTGTTTTCTAGGAAAAACAGAGAGCCATAGATTGGACAGCAGTTGGACTTTCTGGAAGCTCAAGTGAAGATTAAATGGTTTGGTTTCAGGGGTTTCAAATGGAATGGCATTATGTTGAATATTTTACATCAGTTGCACATGGGAAAATGTCCTGATATTATAATATGTCATGCAGGCCTTAGTTTGGTTACTCAAAAGGAGCTAAACAGCAAGATGCAACAGAATGGGTCAGATTGCAGGCATGGCTCCGAGGCGTGGTTATAATCTTGTCTGAAATTCCCCCCAGGTTGTGTTGGCAGTGTGCTAGAGACTCGGAGAACAGAGGGAAAGTTATCAAGCTAATGCTGGTCTTTGTACATAAGCACCATGATGAGTCATTTTGAGTTCGAAAATTGGGTTTGGGAGTATGTCTAGCAGGACAGTGAACATTGGACAGAGGTGGGGTTAGAATTGCTGAATTTGGGGTTTCAGGATGGACTTGAAAGAGCTGTTGTCTTCTTATTGGGGAAGTCCGTCCGGCCTGAGGTTACAATGTGTTGGGCCTGTGGCAATACTTTGGTCAGTTAGAGGGGTATAAAGTCTGAAAGGGAGAAGTCAGAACAGTTTTTTATATTGTGGTTGAGTGTGTCTTGGTATGCAGTTACTTTAACATCATTACCTTGACAAGTGGTTTTGTATCAAATTCTAATGTTTTACCTGTTGGGATGGTTGTTGTTATATTATATAGGGCAGGTATAAGGGCTGCTAGGTTTTAATTGAGACAGCTGGCATATATGACAATTTATGTGTCAGTGTAATTCTTATAAAATAAAAGTTTAGGTGATGTACTCTCTTTAATACACCATTACATTGCCGAGGGTGATTTAAAATTAGTAGCATACCATGTTTGTGCAATACAAAGCGCCAAGGCAATAATAGACAACAATTGGATGTCCATTATACATGGTTTGTCTAGATGTAGGGAGACCAGATTGGGCAAAAAATACCCAAATCACTGAAAAATCAGGAAGATAATCACACACGTCAGTACAGTTCATAGGTAATTAGTATGGGAGTTGGTATTTGACCATTTTGTTGAATATGATATAGACATTCATTTTGAAATATACAAGCCTGGGAAGAAAATTTATTATCAGTATTATGAATCAAGAAAATTACTTTTGTTATTTTTTTTGTTATTTTTATTACTTCTCTTATATATTATTCTTATTTACTACTATAGATTTAACTCTTACCTGCGTTCTCAAGATACATAGCAGAGGAATTTAAGGCAAATCATCTTACTTTTTCCATAATTCCTTTCCAATGCCAGGCAAACTAAATGAGCAAACATTATGTACCTAAGAAAATGCAATTTATGAAGTTACCCCGGAATAACCTTTGACAAACTAGTAGGCGTTTCAGTGTTTCCTCTACTTGCACTATGTCTGATGTATTTACATTTTTTTATGTGCTTGAAA
This sequence comes from Pelodytes ibericus, assembly GCA_036172795.1. Taxonomy (NCBI): domain Eukaryota; kingdom Metazoa; phylum Chordata; class Amphibia; order Anura; family Pelodytidae; genus Pelodytes; species Pelodytes ibericus. The sequence goes on along the minus strand of CM069863.1, from coordinate 52,249,536 downwards.
TAAAGTTTATTCACTTTTATACAAGGACGAGCCAGAACTCACTTCACTTAATGAATAAAAATAAATGGGGGGGTTTTATTCTTGTTTTACAAACTCCAGAAGTAAACTGAGTCTATTTTTAAAGCACACATAGTATAATCACAAACAACTATATATTAAAAATAAATTGGTTTTATTTGTCCTTATCCTTGCTATTTGGCAATCCAAAAATATGAAGTGTTTACAAGGATGGACATAGGATGAAGTATAAAACATATTATATTTCTTCTTTAAGAGCGTAATCAACCACTCAGTTGAGGCAGAGCTGAGATATGCACTGACAGTATCTGCAAGTGCTCAGCTAGCCAGAATGGGGGTTCACTGCTTGCTTCTGTTGGTGTCTTGCTAGCACAGAGACAGACACGAGTTGTTACATCCATTTATTAATGATATTGAAAGTAAGTGCCATTCTGGAGACAGGAACAGGAGGTATTTTCTGGAAGTTTGTTTTTTTGCTGTGGGGATACTGTCATATTTGTGTGGTTTTTAACCCATTTGGTGCTAGATCAGTACAAAAAATAAATATCTACCTCCAGACTCTGATATGGTTAAAGGTGATCCAGTTGTGATGCACTTTTCTTAATTTCCTCTCACTGACTACCTGTGAAAGGCTGCTTTAAATGAAAATTCTATACAGCCTGGAGCTGGTTGCAGACTACCAGCAGACGCAAGGGTAGCTTTGGGAGTAAAGTGTGCCTTTAAGTTGGGATGCCAGGATGTTTTACCTTTTAAAAACATTCTACAGGTAGAAAATGAGCTGACTCATAAATAGGAAATAATAGACCAGGGAGTAATCCCAACTATATAAACCAATTCACTGAGGAAAAGGGTGTCTGGTATTGGGCAAAGGAATGGTAAAACTTACCCTTTATTGGTAGTCTAATAAAAGCGTAATATTAAATAAATATGCACATGTTAAGAATGAATAAAATGGTGTCAAAAAAGTGAACTGGTGATTAAAAAAAGTGAAATAAAATAAATAACTCCTATCAGTTTAAATAATCAGATGCTTTGAGTGCAAAGTACTACTGAGGACTCCATTTTAATAAAAAAAAAGATTAAAAAAATCTTCTCGAATTTTAATGAATAGACCCAACTGAGGTAAAAAATAAATAATGGAGGCCTGCCCCTGAACAACCATTAATCTGGACTAAACATCCAATAGATGACTAAATGAATGTAATCTGACAGGTTTTTCATAATCAGAAGTATTCTTAGACAAGTAAAGTCAATTTACTTTAAAATCTTTAAATCTTTCTTTTATGCGATTCTGGGTGAAAAGGAGTTAATTTATTATGGCTCTCACAGTGCAATGTACCAAGCCAAATTGACGGCTCTTGAATGGAAGAATAGTATGCTTTCATTCCACACTGATTTTTCTTTCCTATGTTCCTCTGCCCCTGTATCCCTTCTCCCACAGGACACGTAAAAGTCTTTGTGATTTTTTTCATGGAGTTCCCAGAAGTTTCTGTCAGTCTGGGTGGTTCACCCCATATGCCAAGATGCATATTTACTTCTGTGCAGAGCTTGCCTGCATTCAGGAAGAGGTCACCCTGTGTTAGACAGAGCTAATGAAGATTGAATGGAGTCTTTTTTACATAGTGCATTGTGTAACGTAAATAAAAACAGTTGTAAAGTAATATACATAAATAATGCTTTTTGCAAAGATTGTGTTTTAAAATTGTCCACAACTAGAAGTCAGAGGGTCTCTTGATATAATGAGAAATAAAAGGATTTCATTTAACAAAGATGTTTTCTGTTTGGCATTTCAGGAAAGAATGTGGTTCTGACTGAACCCTGGAGTTTGAAAAGAAACAGGAAAAGTGTCTGCGGAGTATTTGGAAACAATGGCACATCATTTTTCCTATATCTCTCCCATGAGTAGGTCTGATGGAATTAGGGAGATCTTTAAACTCATCTAAGGCAACATATGTAAATCAGTACTTGCTTGTCATAGGTCTTGCTTGTAGAATAAGTATGAAGCAGTTAGGTAAGTGTGGTGTCTCATTTCGGATTATTTAGTATCGTTTGGGATTATTTATAAAAACGAATCCATTCCTGGCATAAAGTTCTAAAAGTGGTGCAATCAACAACGAAATGCTAACAGTTTCCATGGCGATTGCTCATTTTTTACAACTTTGCCAAAGAACTGAGATTTAGAATCAGTTACGCCTATGTTCACCAAATTCCCTCTTTAAAAGCCTTTGGAAACTATGTGCTGGAGGGTCGCATTGCAATGCTTGTTGGCCAGCAGTTTGCAGTTTTAGAAGTATCCCTAAGTGATCCCTCAGCTCTAGATGATCCTTGATACAATAGATGAAAAGGATTGCCTTCATATAACAGTAACAATAGGCTAAGTAAGCAGTTCTTTCTGTAAATCTGCACCTACTGTGAAAGATGCTAACTTGTGTTCCTTAAGAAGGAGGCTGTCACCAGGCTTGATCTCTTAAATCTAGAATATACCTATAGATTTAAGTCTATATCGATCCAGGATGGAGTCACAAGGTGGCCATATACTACCATTGCAGTTTTAATTCAACATCAAATGGGCCGAAGTGTGCAGGTATGAACAGTGGAACCCTACTGCTGTGTTTTCTATTTTAACAATACTTTTTTTTCCTGTGGACAATCATTATGGCTCCAACATGACTCCCAGACATTACTGCACACTCGGTGCCTCTTGAAAAACCTGCTGGGCTGGGGAGATTCGAATATCTGTGGAAAGGCAATTTGTTACAAAAGCTAAAGCAAAAGGCTAAAAGCAAAAGTTAAACAAAAACGTGTAACATAATTTTAAAGTTGGACCTACACTTGGTACTTATCTAGTTGACATTGATTACCACCTCCTGGTCGGGACTAGGGTAGAACTTCACGGTGAGTTAGAAGTTAGGGCGCTGAGAGTTCAGTGAGGCTGTTATTGTCGCTGAATTTTTAGCACCAAATACTAATACCCCCCCTAACAAAATAACCCCAGAGAGTTGAAAATCATATACATATGAGTTATTTCCAAATGTATTAAGAGTAAATGAGTATATTTTGGGATCGTTTTCTTCAGTTTCTCTACTGGTGTGCAACTTATCAATAGCAAAATGTGAAAATGTTATCAAAAGCTTACCTTTTATTTGGATTTTCTTAATACACAATATATTGTACAGATAAACATGATAATAAAATCAATTTTTGCTTGTACTTAAAAGTCACGTTTACAATTTATGTAGGTAAAATAGGAGAGAGGAACATTGTGACTGAACAGAGACACAACAAAATAGTCAAACTTGCTCATCTTCAGGGCTTACACAGAAGCTGGATACTGTCAATAATCACCATATAATATATCTGGAGGTGATTTTACCTCTGTAATTACAATTTAATATTTATTGATCTGTGTGTGTGTGTGTGTGTATATATATATATATATATATATATATATATATATATATATATATATACACACACACACACACACACACATATATATATATATACATATACACACACACACACACATATATATTTATACATAGACATGCTTCACTGTGCTGAAATACATCTTTAAAAAAATCATTTAAGCCACTGAAGTCTGATATTCTTGTTTTTGCAAAAATATTTATTTCCAAAAGGAAGCAAAAGTTCAGTGTTGGCCCAAATGTTCCCTTCTTTAATCCTCACTGGCAAAGAATTTTGGCTAAACTGTGTCATTCTTTAGTAGTGCTTAAAGGACCAGTTCCACTTGTATAATTATATTGTTGTTTACAGAGAGATTTTTCTTCATTGTACTGCACAACTTGAGAGCTGTTTTAACCTCTTTGTTTCCTTTTTCTAGCTAATGTATTTATAGTTGGGCTTTGTAGTAGCAGCAGCCCTGGATATAAGACATAGATTGTATAAAATGAGCATAATGCACACATACGGCACACATATATATATATATATATATATATATATATATATATATATATAAGTGGAAATGAAAACAAAAATTAACAGATAGATAAATCAAGCATTGTGTTTCACATTTAAAAAATGATGATCCCGCTATGACAAGCTTTAATTCCAAAACCTTACCTCTGTAAAATTATGTTAGATATGTATTAGAAAAGCATTTGTTTTTGTGTCTAGCTACTATGCCTTGACAAATATACAGTGGTCAAAAACTAAAACAATAGCGGTGGACACAGATGTGCAGGCATTCATCTTCCCCCAAAGGATAACATTATGTTTCACAGTGATGGCGTACCTCTTGCAAAATAAGCACTGTGGAATGCCAGTGCTACTACTGACATACAAATGGGTGCATGTCCATTTCTGCCACCATCTTAGAACATTCGGGAATGACAGGTTTCCTCTCAGGCCTAACCTTTGCACTTCCTCCAAATGTATTACTTTGTAACACAGTCGTGTGACTTTGTCCACTCACCAGATGGTTGCACAGACCCATGACTTTCCTATTTGGATTCCAATTATCACTTAAATAATACAGGTAAATACCTTCATCTTCTGAATGCATTTCATTTACCCCTTCTTATATTTAATTAATAAAGGAAATTCCTGGCTTTCTAGTACAGAACAAAGACCATCAGTGGCTATTATGGACTATACTTACCATGATGAATATATATATTTATTAAAAATGTTATATAATTATTTTTTATGGGAAATTATTTATAATTTTGTATAATATGTACTTGTATTTTTATATATTATATCCATTTTATATGCTGTGATAGTTATGCATTTCTTATAAACTTTTTTATATGCAGTTTTTTCTTTTTCATATACTCTATAGACATAAGGACTTTTATGATAATGCATTCTAAATACATATACATTAATATGTAGTTGGTCTCCCCTTTGCAGCTATAACAGCTTCCACTCATCTGAAGTAAGGTAAGAACCTCTCTTGAGGCCAGTCAGGAATGTTTTAAGTCTTGTAGATTTAGGCTGTAGAGAAAATTTGGTAAATTCGATTGGCACATATAGAAAGGGTCATTGATTCGTAAGAGGAGGATATCATCTTACCTCTTTATAAGTCAATGATAACATCTCACCTTGAATAATCAGTGCAATTCTGGGCACCGGCCCTCGAAAAGGACAATACGGAACTAGAAAAATGCAAAAGGGGGTTACAAAATGAATAAGGGGAATGGAACATCTTAGTTATGAAGAGAGATTATACAGGTTGCATTAGTAAATGCTAGATAAATGGCATTATATGAATATATACAGGGCCAATATAAAGAACTGTTAATTAACATAAATGCACAAGAACTCCTCTGATAGAGGAGGAGTGAAGATTCCATAGGCAAAAAAGTACGTCATAATTTATGGCATGGATAATAAAGATATGCCAAGAAAAGTGGCAGTTAATCTAAGAAGATATCTGATTGCCTTCTTTGAAGTCAAGAAGGAATTTTCCACATCAGTGACAGAATTTGATATACGTTAATTTGGGTTTTTTGTCTTCTTTTGAATCAACAGCAGAAAGAATGATAGGTATAAGGGTTGAACTTGATGGACTTTTTTTTACCACCTAAATTACTATGTTGCTTACTAACGTATGACTTTGTTTTGTTTTGTTTTGTTTATTAAAGTATAAGAAAAAAAATCGCAATACCATAACAAAATTCTGTTGTGTAGTCTATGTGCACCTAATATATAAATCTGCATTTATAACAATCTCATTCTAAAACTTCCTGCAATATTCAGCTATATTATTCCAGTGTTATTACCCCAAAGGGTTGATATATGAAAGCAGGAGTCACTAACAGGCAAGGTTTTCAAGATAATGAGCACCAATTCCCTTCTTCACGGCATGGAGAACAATGTTAATTGATCAATTATGTGCTAATTGCGGTAATCACACAACTCTGTTCTGTCTGCACTTAAGGTATGATTTCTGTGCCCCTTCAGACAGTTTCCTTTAAGGTTCATTGGGGAAAATGGGAAAATCATTGCTCACACTGTCCGGCATCTGGAAGAGAGCAAAGATATCAAACCTGTGTGAAAAATAAAAATCAACAGAGAAACATAGAAACATAGAATGTGTCGGCAGATAAGAACCATTCGGTCCATCTAGTCTGCCCAATTTTTCTATATACTTTTATTAGTCCCCAGTTCCCGGTCTTATAGCTAGGATAGCCTTGTGTCTATCTCACGCATGCTTAAAATCCTTGACTGTGTTTACCTCTACCACTTCTGCTGGAAGGCTATTCCATACATCCACTACCCTCTCTGTAAAGTAATACTTCCTGATATTACTTTTAAATTGTTGCCCCTCTAATTTAAGACTATGTCCTCTAGTTGTGGTAGTTTTTCTTCTTTTAAATATACTCTCTTCCTTTACTGTGTTGATTCCCTTTATGTATTTAAATGTTTCTATTATATCCCCCCTGTTACGTCTTTCCTCCAAGCTATACATGTTAAGATGCTTTAACCTTTCCTGGTATGTTTTATCCTTCAACCCAGGTACCAGTTTAGTAGCCCTGCTTTGAACTCTGTCCAAAGTATCAATATGCTTCTGGAGATACGATCTCCAGTATTGGTTACAATACTCCAAGTGAGGTCTCATCAGTGCTCTGTACAATGGCATGAACACTTCCCTCTTTCTACTACTAAGTTCTTGGAAATGGAGCAACACTGAGCAAAGACATAAAAGTAAATATCTCCTAACCCCTGTAGTCTAAACTGCAGGACATGGCAAACGCGATATATAGCTGGAAGAGTACCCTCCCTTTAAAATCCATGGTTTGAGAGAGCTTTGCCTCTATTAGAGTGCAGCCACTGATGACCTCTGTAGGAAAATGTTTTGTTCATTACAATGGAGATGTTAACAATGCACAGATAGGAAGGATTGATATGAGGAGATTATAATTTGCTAAATTGAAATTAAATAGATATTTAAATGCAAACCATAAAAAGGTTAAAGGACCTCTATAACAGGATAATGTAACTTTTCCTAGGATGCTCTGGAAAAAAGGTTGGGTGAACCAAATCTTGATAGTTACAGTGAATTTGGGGGCACTTAGTGTGAGACTGCAAGAGTCAGTCTGGGGTAGGAGAGAACAGTGAGCTGAAGAGGATTAAGAGAAGGTTGAATTTGATGGACGCAAGTCTGTTTCCAACCTAAACTACTATGTAACATTATAGATCAGGAGACTGACAGGAAAGGCATTTAAGATGGTGTCCTGGAGAATGCAGTGAACTGAGAGAGGATCATCATTATTGCAACTCTATGCTTATTTTGGTTCATTTGATAAGCAATTTATAATAACATTTTTTTTTATACTTTATAATGTCTGAATACATTTACACAGGAAATCCTGTCATATTGGGTGGCTAAATCCTGGCTGGCATATTGTGGGGGGAAATCCGGCCATATTGGGTGGCTAAATCCTGGCTTGCATATTGTGGGGGAAAATCCTGGCATATTGTGGGGGGAAAATCCTGGCATATTGTGGGGGGAAATCAGTGGCGGATCCAGGGGGGGGGGCAAAGGGGCAATTGCCCCCCCCCCCCCCCCCCCCGAGAAGAGGAAGAAAAAAAAACGCGCTTGCAGGCAGAGACGGAGGTGAGAAGGGATCAGAAGATCCCCCTCACCTTCTCTGCCTGCCTGCCAGGCAGCACTGGGAGCCGAACAGGCAGCACAGAGAAACCTCCGTGCTGCCTGTTCGGCTCCCCGTGCAGTCTGACACGGAAGTGCCGACTGGTCACGTGACCTGTCGGCACAACCGCCTGGGAGCCGAACAGGCAGCATGGGGGAGACCATGCTGCCTGCCACTAGCCACCAGGGAAAGGTAAGTGCTGGGGAGATGGGGGGGCACATTGGCTGGGGCTTATTAAATGGCTAATAACACTGCATATTGGGCAAATTGGAAAGGGCATATAAAATGGCAACTAACAGTGGCATATTACTGGGCAAATTGGAAGGGGCTTATAAAATGGCAACTAACACTGGCATATTACTGGGCAAATTGGCAGGGGCATATAAAATGGCAACTATCACTGGCATATTATTGGGCAAATTGGAAGGGGCATATAAAATGGCAACTAACACTGGCATATTACTGGGCAAATTGTAAGGGGCTTATAAAATGGCAACTAACACTGGCATATTACTGGGCAAATTGGCTGGGGCATATAAAATGGCAACTAGCACTGGCATATTATTGGGCAAATTGGAAGGGGCATATTAAATGGCAAATAACACTGGCATATTACTGGGCAAATTGGAAGGGGCATATTAAATGGCAAATAACACTTGCATATTACTGGGCAAATTGGCTGGGGCATATTAAATGGCAAATAACACTGGCATATTATTGGGCAAATTGGCAGGGGCATATTAAATGGCAACAAATTGGCATATTATTGGGCAAATTGGCTGGGGCATATTAAATGGCAACTAACACTGGTATATTATTGGGCAAATTGGCTGGGGCATATTAAATGGCAACTAACACTGGCATATTACTGGGCAAATTGTAAGGGGCTTATAAAATGGCAACTAACACTGGCATATTACTGGGCAAATTGGCTGGGGCATATAAAATGGCAACTAGCACTGGCATATTATTGGGCAAATTGGAAGGGGCATATTAAATGGCAAATAACACTGGCATATTACTGGGCAAATTGGAAGGGGCATATTAAATGGCAAATAACACTTGCATATTACTGGGCAAATTGGCTGGGGCATATTAAATGGCAAATAACACTGGCATATTATTGGGCAAATTGGCAGGGGCATATTAAATGGCAACAAATTGGCATATTATTGGGCAAATTGGCTGGGGCATATTAAATGGCAACTAACACTGGTATATTATTGGGCAAATTGGCTGGGGCATATTAAATGGCAAATAATACTGGCATATTATTGGACAAATTGGCTGAGAGAGCCATAAATGGGATGGTAGAGGAGAGACGGACAGACATGGGTTGGCAGAGGAGAGACAGACAAACATGGGATGGCAGAGGAGAGACAGACAGATATGGGGAGAGGAGACAGACAGACATGGGAAGGGAGAGAAAAGAGACATAAATGGGAAGGGAGAAGAGAGAGACATAAATGGGATAGTAGAGGAGAGACAGACAGACATGGGATGGGAGAGGAGAGGCAGAGAGATGGGAAATGATAGGAGAGACAGACGGACATGGGAAAGAAGAGGATACATAGACGGACATGGAAGGGAAGAGGAGAGAAACGGATATGGAAGGAAGAGAGACAGAGGGACACGGGGAGTGAGAGGAGTGTGACAGACATGGGAGAGAGGATAAGACAGACGGACATGGGAGAGAGGAAAAGACAGACGGACATGGGAAAGAGGAAAAGACAGACGGACACGTGCCCCTCCCGAGATCAGACTCTGGATCCGCCCCTGGGGGAAATCCTGGGATATTGAGGGGCATAATCCTGGGATATTGAGGGGCATAATCGTGGCATATTGAGAGGCATAATCCTGGCATATTGTGGGGCATAATCCTGGCATATTTAGAGGCATAATCCTGGGATATTTAGGGACATAATCCTGGGATATTGAGGGGCATAATCCTGGCATATTGAGGGGAATAATCCTGGCATATTGAGAGGCATAATCCTGGCATATTGTGGGGCATAATCCTGGCATATTGAGAGGCATAATCCTGGGATATTGAGGGACATAATCCTGGGATATTGAGGGGCATAATCCTGGGATATTGAGGGGCATAATCCTGGCATATTGTGGGGGAAAATCCTGGCATATTGAGGGGCATAATCCTGGCATAATGAGAGGCAAAATCATGGCACATTGAGAGGCTAAGCCCTGGCATATTGGGGGGCAAAATCCATTGGTGTTTGTCTCCAGTCCCCAGAGCCAGACCAAGAGCCAGACTGCAGCCAGAGACCAGATCATCTTAATGTCCTGGTGGTAAGTAGACAATTCAATATGTTTATTATTTAGTTGTTTAGTTATTAATACTACATTGGAAACTAATTTACCTCACATTTAAAGGACACTATAGTCCCAGAACCACTACAGTTTAATGTAGTGGTACTGGTGTCTAAAGCCTGTCGCTGCAGAGAAAAGACACTGTGCAGTACTGGTGTTAAAGAAGCACTATAGTGCCAGGAAAACAAACTCATTTTCCTGGCACTATATAGTCCTTAGGAGTGGGGCACCCTCGTGTCCCCCTCCCACTGGGCTGAAGGGGTTAAAACCCCTTCAGCCATTTACCCTTCTCCAGCGCCAAAGCTGGGAACTTTCCTCCCCAATCCTGCTCTCAGTGAATCTGCGAATGTTTTTTTGTTTTTTTGTATGTTCCGCGTCCTCCCACTGTAATGTTCACAGTGAGAAACACGGAAGCACCTCTAGCGGCTGATAATGTGTGGGGGAGGCGGCAATTTTTATTTTGCCTAGGGAGGCAAAAATCCTTGCACCTGCCCTGTGCGGAGAGGCCCCGGGCTCCATGCATCATATTTGGTGGGAATGCGGAGGGTTAAGGGAGCTGAAAGAAAAGCTGCAGCAGTTTCTGATGGAAACCTGTGGTTTGCGATGTCTACTCACCGCACCCCTGTTTCTATTTTTGTTGGATTCACCTATAATGAGTAAGTCGCAGCAACACTGTCTGGTTCATATTTTTTCTGCAGCTAAAATCTGCTTGGCCAGGCATTGGAGAAGCCATCACCTTCCTCCGTGGCAGGAAATGATAGCTCAGTATGCCTACCAGAGACAGATGGAGGGATCTATCTCCATGTCTGATCGGGCTGTGGGACTTTAGAACCTCACATATCGATTGTCACAGAAATGGACTTAAAGGGGAAACTCCATACTCCTCCGATTTTCCTCTCACCTGGGACGGACTGGCATGGGTCTACTATAGTATCTGAACCAAAGAGCAAAGGGTAGGTTTGAATGTACGTGTGGAGTATGAAGAATATAAGGATATGTCATTTGTATGAATGGAACATGGATTTTACAGTATTATTTTTTGCACTCTAGCACTGTCCTATTTTGAATGGGGGGTATCTATGTATAGACTTAGAGCTGAGGACATGGAGCACTTTATAAAATATTGTAGTATTTGTATGTATGTATTTTTATTGAATCTGAGCAATAAATAAAGTATTTAAAGATAAAAAAATAAAAAATAAATGAAATGCTACTTCAGATCGAGTCCTGATGTCCATGGTTAAATATTGCATTGCTGTTTTGTGCCAATTCCGTCACAAGCCATAAGTTCTAGACATCCATCTTTTCATGCATTCCAAGGTCTATGGTTTGCATTCCAACACCACGTACATCGACTAGACATCGGACAGCAAATGCATGTTCATTGCTAAGACACTACCCTGCTCCTCCTCCAAGCCACACTCGGAGGTGCAGAGATAACGTCCAGACAAATAGTTAATAAATTACTGGACATATGAAAAGAGGACTAAAAGAGGACATCATTTTGCCTCTTTGGAAATCACTAGTAAGACCTCATCTTGAATATGCAGTGCAGTTTTGGGGACCAAAACAAAAACAGATATGGTGGCAATAGAAAGGATTCAGAGATGAAAATGATTAAAGGAATGAAAAGTTTCAGCTATGAAGTAAGTCTGTCCAAATCTAGGATTCTTTTCTCTGGAGAAAAGTTGTCTATGTGGAGATATGCTACACCTTAACAAGCATGTTCAAGGTCATCACCATTGCGCTGCCTGGGGATTAGAATTAAATGCTGTTCCCCCCCCCCCCCCCCCCCCCCCGCAATAAATCACATTTTAAATATTTTAAATAGTTTTATTAAATAGCAAAACAGTTTGTAACTGACAGACAACAATAATAACAACAACATCAACTATAGACATCCTCCAGTATGAGTTTGGTCACATAGCTTTATATAAAATATTTTAAATAAATGCTAGGATTTAACCCCCTCAATCTGCCAGAATTTTGCCATTCAATATGCCAGCATTTAACTCCTCAATATGCCAGTATGATTTTGCCAATTAATATGCCAGCATTATTTAGCCATTTAATATGCCAGTATGATTTAGCCAATTAATATGCCATTATGATTTAGCCAATCAATATGCCAGTATAATTTTGCCACTCAACATGACAGTATTTTGCCAGATTTAGCCATTTAATATGCCAGGAGTTTGTCACTCAATATGCCAGAGTTAGCCATTTAGTATGCCAGATTTAGCCATTTAATGTGCTAATATTTTGTCACTCAATATGCCTGGATTTAACCCCTCAATATGCCAGATTTAGCCATTTAATATGCCAGGATTTTGCCCCTCAGTATGCCAGATTTAGTAATTTAATATGCCAGATTCAGCCATTTAATATGCTAGGATTTAACCCCTCAAATTTGCCAGATTTAGCAATTTTTTAATATGCCAGATTTAGCCATTTAATATGATAGGATTTAGCCACTCAATATGCCAGGATTTAACCCCTCAATATGCCAGATTTTGTCTTTTAAAATGCCAGATTTAGCCATTAAATATGCTAGGATTTTGTCACTCAATATGCTTGGATTTAACCACTCAATATGCCATATTTTGCCATTTAAACTGCCAGATTTAGCCATTTAATATGCTAGGATTTTGTCACTCAGTATGCAAGATTTAGCCATTTAATATGCCAGGTTTAGTCATTTAATATGCTAGGATTTTGTCACTCAATATGCCAGGATTTAAGCCCTCAATATGCCAGTTTTAGCCATTTAATATGCCAGGATTTTGCCCCTCAGTATGCCAGATTTAGCCATTTAATATGCCAGGATTTTGCCCCTCAGTATGCCAGTTTTAGCCATTTAATATGCCAGATTTAGCCATTTAATATGCTAGGATTTAGCCACTCAATTTGCCAGGATTTAACCCCTCAATATGCCAGATTTATCTATTTAATATGCCACGATTTTGCCCCTCAATATGCCAGATTCAGCCATTTAATATGCTAGGATTTAACCCCTCAAATTTGCCAGATTTAGCAATTTTTTAATATGCCAGATTTAGCCATTTAATATGATAGGATTTAGCCACTCAATATGCCAGGATTTAACCCCTCAATATGCCAGATTTTGTCTTTTAAAATGCCAGATTTAGCCATTAAATATGCTAGGATTTTGTCACTCAATATGCTTGGATTTAACCACTCAATATGCCATATTTTGCCATTTAAACTGCCAGATTTAGCCATTTAATATGCTAGGATTTTGTCACTCAGTATGCAAGATTTAGCCATTTAATATGCCAGGTTTAGTCATTTAATATGCTAGGATTTTGTCACTCAATATGCCAGGATTTAAGCCCTCAATATGCCAGTTTTAGCCATTTAATATGCCAGGATTTAGCCCCTCAGTATGCCAGATTTAGCCATTTAATATGCCAGATTTAGCCATTTAATATGCTAGGATTTAACACCTCAATATGCCAGATTTAGCCATTTAATATGCTTGTATTTTGTCACTCAATATGCCAGATTTAACCCCTCAATATGCCAGATTTAGCCATTTAATATGCCAGGATTTTGCCCCTCAGTATGCCAGATTTAGCCATTTAATATGCCAGGATTTTGCCCCTTAGTATGCCAGTTTTAGCCATTTAATATGCCAGATTTAGCCATTTAATATGCTAGGATTTAGCCACTCAATTTGCCAGGATTTAACCCCTCAATATGCCAGATTTATCTATTTAATATGCCACGATTTTGCCCCTCAATATGCCAGATTCAGCCATTTAATATGCTAGGATTTAACCCCTCAAATTTGCCAGATTTAGCAATTTTTTAATATGCCAGATTTAGCCATTTAATATGATAGGATTTAGCCACTCAATATGCCAGATTTTGTCTTTTAAAATGCCAGATTTAGCCATTAAATATGCTAGGATTTTGTCACTCAATATGCTTGGATTTAACCACTCAATATGCCATATTTTGCCATTTAAACTGCCAGATTTAGCCATTTAATATGCTAGGATTTTGTCACTCAGTATGCAAGAATTAGCCATTTAATATGCCAGGTTTAGTCATTTAATATGCTAGGATTTTGTCACTCAATATGCCAGGATTTAAGCCCTCAATATGCCAGTTTTAGCCATTTAATATGCCAGATTTAGCCATTTAATATGCCAGGATTTTGTCACTCAATATGCCAGATTTAGCCATTTAATATGCTAGGATTTAACACCTCAATATACTAGATTTAGCCCTTCAATATGCCAGATTTAGCCATTTAATATGCCAGGATTTTGTCACTCAATATGCCAGATTTAGCCATTTAATATGCCAGATTTAGCCATTTAATATGCTAGGATTTAACACCTCAATATGCCAGATTTAGCCATTTAATATGCTAGGATTTAACACCTCAATATGCCAAATTTAGCCATTTAATATGCCAGGAATTTGCTCGTTTTACACCACCATCCTCCCCCCCCCCCCCCCCCCCTTTCCCAGTACTTATGCTCCGTGCAGACGATGCTGGTCTCCTCCGTGGTCTTCCCTCCTGCACGGAGGAGGGAAGCTCAGCCACTGGACATGATGTAACGTCATATCCGGTATGAAGGAGTTTGTTTGTTTTTTCTTACTTACAGCGGCGGGGAGGCGGCGTTTCAGCTATTCGGCCGCTAAACGGCGAAATAGCGTTTATTGAGGCGGCAATGTTGCCCACACTCTGCCCCATTGTAGGGCCGGCCTTAGTCATTACAAAGATCTTTTTTTAGATCTGTTTATAAATAATACCTTCTAGACAACATGTAGGCATCTCTTAAGATTGGAAGAAAGGAACTTTCGTCTTAAACAAAGAGAAGTTATTTTAATGGTAGGGCTGTTAATTTGTGGAATAGACTGCAATCTGAAGTCGTTTTGGCAGATTCATTCAATATATTCAAAACATTTGGATGTTTTTCTAGCTATGAAATACTTACAGGGGTATCATGGGTAAAAGTAAATAAGGTCATGTTGATTCAAGGTGAGTACAACTGCCATGGAGCCAAGAAGGATTATTTTCCTTTTAAGATAACATTACTGTGTCTGTTTTTTGTCTTCTTCTGGCTCAACAATTATGGGTGTGAGGAATGGTTGAACATGATGGACTGTATGTCTTTTTTTTTTACCTAATTAACTATGAAACTATATGAAAAAAGAATAAATTTACATGTAGGAAATATAAACTAAATAGAGAACATATATTGTGTACAGCAGGATATATATTCACTATATGGACAAAATTATTGGGACACACTACGTAATAGGTGTATAAAATTAATCACCTAACCATGCAATCTGCATTTACAAACATTTGTGAAAAAATGGCTCATTCTGAAGAGCTCTGTGAATTCAAGCGTGGTACTGTGATAGGATGCCTCAGTTTGTGAATTTCATCCCTGATAGATATTCCCATTCTTGGTTTGGCGGATGCCAGGAGAACATTACCTGCCTGAGTTTAGTGGAGGAGGGCTAATGGTAGGCGGCTGTTTTTCAGGGATTTTGACTAATTCCCTTACTTCTAGTGATGTTTCACAAAGACATTTTGGACAATGCTATGCTATGCTTCCAAATTTGTGGGAACAATTTGGATAAGGCCTTTTTCTATTCCAGCATGACTTTGCCCCAGTGCACAAAGCAAGGTCCATAAAGACATGGTTGGTTGAGTTTGGTGTGGAAGAGCTTGACTAGCCCGCACAGAGCCCTGACCTCAACCCCATCGAACACCTTTGTGATGAACTGGAATGGAGATTGTGAACGAGGGCTTCTCATTCAACATCAGTGCCTGACCTCAACTAATAAACAGAGGTAAGTGTTATTTAAGTCAGTAAAACACACTTAGACACCTTAACTGTCTGTGTAAAGGTGTCTAAGTGTGTCACTGTCTATGTAAAGGTGTCTAAGTGTGTCACTGTCTATGTAAAGGTGTCTAAGTGTGTCACTGTCTATGTAAAGGAGTCTAAGTGTGTCACTGTCTATGTAAAGATGTCTAAGTGTGTCACTGTCTATGTGTAAGGGGGTGTGTATAAGTGTGTCACTGTGTGTGTGTAAGGGTGTCACTGTGTGTGTGTAAGGGTGTGTGTGTGTAAGGTTGTGTGTGTGTAAGGGTGTGTGTGTAAGTGGTAAGTGTGTCTTTGTGTGTGAGTGTAAGGCTGTGCAAAACTTCCAGCTGCTGTCTGATTTGACTGTCCATGAGACAGTCACACGGACAGCAGAGGGCCCACGAGGCACCTGCTTTGGGCCACAAGGAATGAATGAGCCCTGGGCAGCTGCATCATTTGCCACAGCTTTTTTTTTTTTTTTACAGAATTTGTTTTTTAAAGGGCCTGGGCGTATAGCCCGCCCCCCCCAATGGCAGCCCTGAACATTGGCAGTGTGTTCCCAGGGACACAAGAGGGCTGAGCTAAAATGGGGCAAGGTCACATGACACCAAATTAGATTTAGCTCCAGCCTCCCCAATACGGGTACCAAGTGTCTGGAGCTCAATTTCTCAGCATTCAGACTGTGTTTTGTTTTTAGTGAAGTCCACAAGGCACAGGCAATAGGCAAGGCAAGACAGACCCAAATTTGACGGGACAGAACGCCAATAAACGATACTGTCCCCGCAAATTTGTGACTGTTGATCACTTACTAATATCTCAAGCTCACCAATTTTGTTTCAAGTAAAATTCCAGAAATTGACAATGTCCAAAAATAAATGATACAGAGGCTGGAACATACAAACTTGACCTGTCTCTGGCCATAAAAGATTGGACTTAAGTATCAGGGTTATATAAGGATATGACAATTAAATTTTAGAGCAAATAAGCTGTTGATCCACATTGGAAGTCAACTGAAGTTTGTAGTCAGAAAGGAATGATCATTTTTCTCTCTGGAGACTGAATTAGAAATGGTTCCAGTGCTATCTTTTTTCGTTGGATCAAAATAAGGTAATTTGACAAAGGTTTAAGTTCGTGGAAGAAAGTTGTTTTTTAGCAGTCAAGAAATAGGCAGAAAAAGAAAAAGTCATTATATAAATAGTTTTATCCATAATATATTTAGATGCAAAGTTAAATATACAATATGTGAACATGAATCTTAACCAAAATAGAAATAATACATTTATGTTTATGGTTTTCATTTCTTGTCAAAGTGAGAGTACAGTCAATCTGTACATGAATGTGGATTTACCC
The DNA here is from genome assembly GCA_036172795.1 of Pelodytes ibericus. Taxonomy (NCBI): domain Eukaryota; kingdom Metazoa; phylum Chordata; class Amphibia; order Anura; family Pelodytidae; genus Pelodytes; species Pelodytes ibericus. The sequence continues at coordinate 52,232,363 of CM069863.1, read as the reverse complement.
AAGTGCCCATTTTATTAGGTACATCTATATAGTTCTGGGTAGATCCTCTATTTACCCTCCAAAAAGCCTTCTTTCATCAACAATGAGGCACTGCTCATCAACAATGAGCTAGGAACATACAGTGTATAAAAGAGTGCTGACCCTTCACAAAACTATCTTTACTCCAGTGTTAAAAAGCACAAATATACTTAAATTTTACTAGAGCAAATGGATTAAAACGTTGTTGTAGGTTGGTCGGATGTCCATACATTGATATGCGTAGAAAGACAAAACACAACAATAGTGCTCTCTGTATATGATGATAGTAGGGTCCCATAGATTAGTAACACACTCACTTGTATTGGAGCAGGAATAATACTGCTCACTTTTGAAATTATGTGTGCAATCTCTTAAGGCACTCTGAAGTCTTCAGGTCTCTCCCAATATGACAGTACTATGTCTCTATAAGAGACACTTTGGCTCACATGCAATAGACAAAAAGATTTTCGAATAATATAAAACCATTTTAATCAATAGAGAAAAAAAAGTTGGAATATATAAAATATTGGTGACAGCTCTCACGAGTATTACACAAGCAAGTAAGCAAAGTCAGATGCGTTTAGCCCCGCCAAGGGCTTCTTCAAGTGACTGCTGGTTGGAGCTATGAATGTCTCGTATATATATACCATGCTTGGTTATTATCATCTGTCAAATAACATGATCCACCTGTTAGCTTAACTCTTTACAAACAATTACAACAATATAGTTTTACCTTTATTTACATAAAAATGTAAACGTAAAGAATTTGCCATAATTACATTTGCGTAAAGTAGCTGGCCGCACTTTTATTTTGTCTTTCATATCAGCTCTGAATGAATTCCAGACAGAGGTATTCCATTATATGGTTCAGTTTTACTATGTGTATCGCTGCCGTGCGTTTCCTTTACACGACAACACTACAACGAATAGTTCTCCATTCAGAGATGTTCTTACTATTGCACCCATTCATTCAGTCCCTTTTCAGTGTGGTCAAGCTACTCACACTTACAACTTCTATCGTAATGTTCTTACATAGAAGGCCTGTTAACTTTCATATTATAAGGTATATATAAATGTGGTAGTGCATGTATATTTATAAATATGAAAATTAAAAATCAAAAATGACTAGGAAAATAAATATCATTACTAGTAATTACTAATAATAAAGGTGAAAATAAAAATAAAACAGAAAAAATAATAATGGTAGATATAAATAATGAGAACAAAAATAAATATATGTGTATAAATTAAAAAAAAGATATATACATTTTGTATAACTAATAATAGAAATTAAATATAAATGATAAATAGTAAATACAAATAGAAAATAATAAATAATAAAAAGTGTAAAAAATAATATTAACAGTAATATAGTAAATAAAAAGTTTATTATTAATGTAGAAGTATATATAAACTTAAATATAATTATGTATCTATAAAGAAAAATGTGTATGTTATACATTATAGTAAATTGCATTATGATATTCAATAAATGTAAGCCATCCAGATATGAATCAACGACAACACTCCTTAGATATATTAGTCCATTATGACAGGATAGCATTATGCAGTTCATGCAGATATTTCTAGGCAACATATTCATTAGAGGAATTCCAAGCAGATTCTGACCGGCTCAAGCCCCAAGTAGTAGTGGAGTGAGTAAGATTGGCTTCCAGCTGCTGTAGCACAGAAAAGGGGTCTACTCACCCCCCAGACAGACAACAGGAACAAACAGAGGTAGTGCCAGCTGAAGTCATCCGGAAGGTAGACAGCATCAATCCATAGTTGGTTTGTAAAAAGTAACTTTATTAAATCAAAAAAAGAATAAAACCATCAAGCAGGGAGACAGGTACAAAACAGAAATGACACACGCTTGACGCGTTTCGCACCCACTGGCACTTTGTCAAAAGCAGTTTGATAAAGCGCCAGTGGGTGCGAAACGCGTCAAGCATGTGTCGTTTCTGTTTTGTACCTGTCTCCTTGCTCGATGGTTTTATTCTTTTTTTTATTTAATAAAGTTACTTTTTACAAACCAACTATGGATTGATGCTGTCTACCTTCCGGATGATTTCAGCTGGCAATACCTCTGTTTGTTCCAACATATTCATTAGAACGAACTGAAATCAGTGTTGTATTCAGGGAACCACCATGAGATGATACATACTTTGTGATATGGTGCACAAATATAAAGTTATACTCACAGTCAACAATAATGCTCATGTATCCTGTGGTACGCAAATGATGGTCAAGTTATATCATGGGATCAAATGTGTGTCATTCTCCACATCACACATCATTAAACCACCACAAGACAGGATGGATCCATGGAGTCAGATAGTTTCCTGTAAATTCTGGCTCAACCATTTGCACGTCTGATCAGAAATTGAGATTGCTCAGACCAGGCACCATTTTTTGTTATCTTCAGTTGCCCAGGTTTGTTATTCATGCACCCACTATAGCCTCATCTTCATGTTCTTAACAAACATTAGTGGAACCTGATGTGGTTTGCTGCGCAGTAGCCAGTATGCTTCATGGTTCTACAGATTATCAATTCAGAGATGACCTTCTGCGCAACACTGTTACATAGACAGTTTTTTTTTCATTCAAAGGGTTATGTTTAATTCATTTTAGGGGATTTTTTTGTTACATCTTTTTTTATTAGCATTTTCAGGTAACTACAATAATAGCAAATAACAACACAAAGAGGAATGTGTTATGTGTAGTGTTGAGCGAACCCGAACCGCACTGTTCGGGTTCGTACCGAACTTTATGGTTTTTGGACCCCGGACCCGAACACGGACATTTCACTGTATGTCCATGTTGGAGTTCGGGGTTCGGCGATTACATTGTATGTAATTCTTTTGGCTTTCTATAAACCGAAATAGAGTCTCCATTCATAAGACATTTTTATGAATGGGGACTCTATTTCGGTTTATAGAAAGCCAATAGTATTACATGTATTCCATAAGCCGAAAGTCTATAAACCGAACGACATTCGGTTTATAGACTTTCGGTTTATAGAATGGCAATAGCATTACATGTATTCTATAAACCGAAAGTCTATAAACCGAACGTCGTTCGGTTCATAGACTTTCGGCTTATGGAATACATGTAATACTATTGGCTTTCTATAAACTGGACTAGAGTCCCCATTCATAAGAATTTCTTATGAATGGGGACTCTAGTTCGGTTTATAGAAAGCCAATAGTATTACATGTATTCCATTAGCCGAAAGTCTATAAACCGAACGACATTCGGTTTATAGACTTTCGGTTTATAGAATGGCAATAGCATTACATGAATTCCATAAGCCGAAAGTCTATAAACCGAACTATGTTCGGTTTATAGACTTTTGGTTTATAGAATAGCAATAGCATTACATGTATTCTATAAACCGATTCGTATGAATGGGAACACTCACCCACATTTTACTTCATTTTGCAGCCCTCTAGCCCTTTCCAGGACTTTTTTAGAGGCATTTTAGTGGCCAAAAGTTCGGGTCCCCATTGACTTCAATGGGGTTCGGGGTCAAGTTCAACCCCGAACCCGGACTTTTTTCCGAAGTTCGGCTGAACCCGCCGAACCCGAACATCCAGGTGTCCGCTCAACTCTAGTTATGTGACTACTGGAAATTTTAGGTGGACTTGAGTGGTCAACATAGTAAAAGATTGGATTTTTTTCCCCACTGAATTGTTATATTTATATATATATATATATATATAGATATATATATATAGATATAGATATAGATATATATATATATATATAGATAGATACACATATTTCACATATTTGTCATATTAATATTTTTTCTTTTGTTGTTTACATTTGTCTCCTACATTTTACCTTGATCTAAGTTACTAACATTCTATGTGAACAATTTGTCAAGAGATGCACCTGAACACAGATATGGGTATCGATACAATGTGTAGAATATGAGTAAGTAAAACAGGAGCCCGGATTTCCTCTATTTGAGGGCTATCTTTGTCATAAGTAAAACAGTGCCTAAGACCACGTGAGTAAGAATTACACGGGATAGGGTCAACAGAATAATTCATACTAAGAGAATAATTCATACTAAGTATATTTGGAGTTGTCTTAGTCAAAAGTGATAGCTTGGAAAGGGCAAGATTTCTGATTTCTGCCCACCATTGCTTAGTCCTTTTGCCAACCGAATTATTACAAGTGCCACCTAAGTTAGAATACTTTGGATCTAAGAAGGGTAAATCTTTCAAACATGCAACTGCCATTAGTAAGTTTTAGACAAAGAGGGATTGACCTATTTGTGACACTGTGAGATGTTTCACGTTACTGCGTGGGTGTGTTTAATGGGATTTTTCCCAGAAATCTGGCAGTTTTTGGGACTGCCTTCACTGGCATTCAGGACAGTTTTAATAGTTTAATATATTAAAGGTTTTATAGCAAGAGATTAAAATCTTTAAACAGAAAAGTTGATGTTCCAATGTCCTCTACTCTCTCCAAATCAGGCAGATATAGTTACATCTGTCTCTCTCACAGGTTTTCATCCAAGAAAAATTGTTTATTTCACCCTTTCATAGCCATATGGACCTGTGATGCCTTTTGGACCCATGATGTCATCATCTTACATTATTTAGCAACTCAACATTTTATGATCAATCCTGTCCTGATGACCTGCAATCTGGAGATAAAACTACAACAGATTAAAACAAAAAGGACATCATTGTGCAATGAAGCTCACTGTGCATTTATAAATTAACAAAGAACTAGTTGACACTGTAATAATCTGCAACCAGCAGGGAACCTTGCATTACAACAGTATAACACCAACACTGTCCTAAGGCTATCCAAATAGTCTGCATAGAGGGGATTAATTACCTTACACTATAAAGAGTAAGCCAGTCCCAGAAGTCTGCTGTCAGTGATATAGCACTCATATTCAGTGCTGACAGTACACTCACCTCTTATGTGTTTGTCACCCAGCATGCACTGTTTATTCTGCCCTGGACACCTTTATCGAAGAGATAATCTTACACTACTGAGATACAAACTCACCATCTGATCCTGTCAAGATAATCTGCTCTTTTTTTTAATAATAAACTAATAGTTAAGCCTGTCGTCTTTGTTAAGGTTTTGAGTTATAAATTGCATTCATATCTGATGAGGTCCCAGGATAGGTTTATTTCATAGCTGTCCATATAAACACAATCCTTCCCCTGGTATGTGAGTCATGTTGGAACGTGTGTATATAATAAGCAGACCATAATTTGTTCCAGACAAAGGAAGATACTCGTAGTATCCTGACTGCAAATTATCAGGACAGGCTCAGACAGTGCTGGGTTTTTAGCAAGTGTGGAAATGTTTGATTTAAAACTTGTAACTTAGAGTATTTACAGTGAAGACAAATTAACTAACAACAAATTCAGGGATTATCCAGTTAATGTGAATCTAAGGTTATTTGTAGAGGTTGAGTATCACTTATCCGTAGATCCGAAATCCATAAAGTTTTGCATTGTTAAAAACATTCACAAAGATTAGCAAGTCTGAGTGGCAGATTGGCAAGTCTGGGGAGGCACTGGCAAGTATGAGGGACAGATTGGCAGGTCTGGGGGTCAGATTGGCAAGTCTGGAGATACACTGGTAAGTCTGAAGAGTAGATATTCTAATATAGTAAAAGTGATTTATTTTCTCTGTCCAGTATTTGCCTTGATGCTACTGTCTTTCACGAGGGCTTAGAGGCTTTAATATATCTTATTGGTGAAAATGATCTGTTATCCAAAATGATCCATTATCCAAAATGAACCATTATCCCCAAAAAATCTGGTTCCAAGCATTACAGATAAGGGATACTCAACCTATATATCCCAAACAAATTATGTCCAAATTCCGGTTTAACCTGGGTAGAAGAAGGCCCCTGATATAAGTTACAGACATGAGGTGGGTGTTGAGTAGTGATCAACTTCAGCCTCAAGTTCATTATGACTTTCCATTTACTGTTCCAGATGGCTTTTTTCTCTAGGATTATTAATGCCAAGTTAATTACAGTTTGATGCCTTTCTAACAAAAATAGTTCATCATGCAGAAGCCACCACAGTATACAAATTTAGGGTCCATTACATCTCTTGCTTCTTAGTTTTATGACGCACCTTTCAGAACACTTTGTGTTCTGGGGAACCTTGAAACTAATGGCAAACATTCTGGAGGCTGGGGTATGAATGAATTCATGTATATTCCAAAAATCTAATTAATTCTTGTAAGACAATTCTTCCAATGAAACATCTGTCTGGAATGCCAATGTCAGAACCTGTATATGTTTAAAGGAGCAGTAAAGGATAAATATAGAAAGCACTTTATAACTATGAAACTCGGCTGTAAAACATTGTACATTTTAACATCAGTTCCCTTATGGGGAGGGGGGGTTTGAGGAGCTGGGGCGATGTTGTATATAATTTCAACCCAAAAATTTTTAGTCACACTGTAGTGTTGGGACTTTATACCACTTTTGGCATCTATTTCAGGAGCACATCCCATCAAAAGAGATAATGGTTGTGTACATAATCTTGAGACTGAAACAGACACTGTGGTAGAGGAAACATTACAGAATATTTTTTTTAACAATATCTTAAAAGAAAAACTCTGCAAGACATTTTCAGAAGCAATTATTGGAAGAATACCACCATTTAATTAAAATTCAGCATCTGTAAAACTGAACTCCATTTTCTTTCCTAACACTCTTTTTAATGTTTGTCCACCAGCTAATATGTATCCCACAAAATCACTGTTTTTTGTGATTCTTGAGTCTGTTCTCTTCTTTATTTACATTTCCCAAATATAGCTTAAGTGCACCCCTACCTAACACAACATGCAACCAAATCTCTTATTCAGGAACTTATTATCTCGCATCATGTCTATTGCAACCTGGTGGTAAACAATCTCCAAATCACTATCTCATAACTGCTCCCCAACCTACATTTCCTCTTTTATTCCTGACTCCGACTACTCCTATTTATTCAAGTCAGGAATAGGCAGAGTCTATACAAGAATACCAGTGTCCATGGTAAGGTTTGTGAAGGTCCATAGAACCTCATTACATTGTATATCACAAATGTACAGCACAAAAAAACATTTATCCCTACCAATGTTTCAAGGGCTAATCCTACAATATGGGGTACACCTTATAAAACCTTCCTCTAGTCCCTTAAAAATAAGCAATAACCCATTTCTACAGGTAAAACATTGTGCAAACACATAGGGCACAACACCCAGAGGGCACAAAGGCAGGGCCAGATTTCTAATTAGGCAGAGGAGGCACCTGCCTAGTTAGATAGTACCTATTATTTGTAATGTCTCCATAACTCAACACTTTATTGATTTATAAATGTTTCATTGATATATGATTAAGTATAATAGGTGGTTGAAATTTTGAATGAAAATATAAAATGGAAAATAAATACTGTGTGCTATATCATTTCAGTTAATATAGATTATAGTTATACTATATCAGTGGACAAAATAAACACTATATGATCAAATGTATTAGGACCTTGTGCGTCATAACTAAACTAAACTGCAGCTCACCTGGACATTCCAAAATCTACCATTTTGAATATGATCAAAAGATTGAAGACTGAAGGTGACACCTTCTCAATACTGAATCATTTCTGTAGGTATCCCAATACTTTTGAATATATTGTAATAATAAAGAGCATCACTGCACCTTTAGGAAAAGGGTAGCATGACTTCTGGCCCATGCTAACCTTTAAAGGGGTGTAGGCATGTTCTTATTGGTTGTAATAATTGTTACAATGTTGGCACCTTATAAATGTGTCGCTCCCTGGCAGATCATCTTCTTTGGCTCCAGGACAAGCTGGATATAGCACCTTGTATCCCATATCCATTGTTACACAGGCTACCTACTCACGCTTGACGCTTTTCATCCCATAGAGAACATAATCATAAGCTTATGATTATGTGATCTAGAGCACGAAAAGCATCAAGCATGGGTAGCTAGCCTGTGTATATATATTTTTTCTGCCTATTTTTCACAATGTGCCACTTTTAACAATTATTCAGTAAAGGACATTGTTTTATGGATCAGAAAGACGGTGCCTGGCTGCTCGATGCTTTTACTCTTGGATAACTCTATGTCGTTTACGCTTACCTGAGAAGCTCCTACACCATCCACGGATCCACCTTTGAGATCAAGTGCCAATGATTTAACTTTTCCTGTTTGAAACTCTGACAATCTCTGTTTAATAGCTAGGAACTGACCCTAACTAAGAATTTGGATAAATATATGTTATTTGTGGGAATCTATTAGGGATCAGTTTAAATACTTAATGTTTTTTAGGATCCTGTCAGGCCAACTTGGCTGACTGTGTTCTCATTTCCCCAAAATATTTGAATTGTAAACTAAATGACCGAAGAAACTCAATTATACCATAAGCTAAGTTTGCTAGATATTTGCTAGATAGCTTGTTGGTATTTGTTTATTTCTACTGTGCAGTTTTTTTTGTGTTGTAACTGAAAGTCATATTATTATACTAAAGAATTAATTTATTTTGACGGAAAGAGAAAAGGGACTATTACTTTGTAGGCGTTATAACGATGGCGTGCTTATGCATGAAGGTTTATAATGTAGGGCAAGGAGATATTATTTTACAGGCCTAAACAAAATACTCATGTTAAAGATTTGACAAAATCCATTCCATTTATAGAAAAGGGAAAAGAGCTTTGGTTTATACTAACAAGGTTATGAGAATTGGCTTTACAACATATCTTAAATTACACTAATATTGTAGATCCTCTGTAGTTTAATTAAGATGTTTAGTAATGTGCTGTTGAGGGGTTATATTTTTTATGAAGTTTGAGTGTCTGAATACATTTTGACGTGAACTAATTTCCCATAAATATATAGGTGTACTTTGAGAAGGAGCAAAATTGACCTAAAATATTTCAGCTATAAAGTCAAAACAGAGGTTGGGGAACTTTAAATAATGAAATCAAGTTAAATTAAATAATTTATCACTCCCACTCACTGCTAGGCCCATCGATAATAACTGTGAATTATTAGAAATGCAGTTTAATTAAGGTGTTTCGTTATGTGCTGTTGATGGTGTTTGTGTTTCTTGGAGCAGGAGTGTACTTGGATACATATTGGCATGAATTGTTCTCCATGAACTATATAGGTGTATTTTGACAGAGAGATATTTTATATACAAAGCAAGGTTTGGCGGACCTTACACATTTAATCACTCCCAATACCCTGCAAGGACCTCTGGAAAATAACCAGGGCAAAGTCCTCCTGTCCAAACAGTCGATTTGAAATGCCAAGATCTACAAAACCAACTTGCTGTATTCTATAACTATTCTGTAACGTTTACGTAGGCAAAGATTTATTATAGCAGTGTTCTTTGTTGTATATATTTTTAATTTGGTTCAATAAGTTTACGTTATGTTATAAGACTCCATGTGGGTTCAACGGACATTTTAAAAAAACTGGAATTTTTTATTTTTTTTATCTTTTATTTTAACAATTTTGCAATACATATGAAAAAATGCAAAAACATTTAAAAAAACAATAGATTTTTTAGCTTCTACAGCTTTTTCATGCCTCGTTATTCCTTAGGAAGCAATAGTTTTTTAACTAACTTAGAAACGTCATCATACAAAGACCATAGGGGGAAAAAAGCCACAGATACCCCCCCATCCCTTCCTCTTCCTCCTTTAATCTAAGCTGTATGTGTTCTTTAGCCCTATCTACTTTTTTCGTTGTTCCCAGATCTTTTTAACTAGAGCCCGCTCCCCTTATTTAGGTTTAGTCTTTAAGTTCCTGAATTGCTATCGTCCACTCATCCCAGATGTTTATGTCCTTGAACAGACCTTTTATTTTGTTTATGCCCCTTTCCATTTTCAGTTGGTATTTTATTTGTTGCCTTAATTTTATGTTGGAGAAGGGTTGATCGTGCTTCCAGTTTCTGGCTATTATGATTTTGGTGCCTACAAGACAGTGGATGGTCAGCATCATTTGTTCTTTGCCTAGCATTGGACAATTCATATGTAATAAAAAACTGTTTTTTTTGGCAACTTAACCTTGCCCAGTTTTTGCAAATATGTAGAAGTCATCTTTACCTGTGGGCAATGCCATCAAACGTGGAGATAGCTTCCCTTATCTCTCTTGCATCTCTAGACTGTTTGGGTAGATTTTGGCCAGTTTTGTTGGCACCATATACCATCTGTTTATTAATTTTTATTGAGTTTCGTCTAGAGATAAACCATGCACTTCTTTATTTACACGTGCAAAGTACAATTCTTCTTCTTCAATGGGGGTACCCAATTATTTTCCACAAGCCTGAATAGCTGTTATTTTTACACTCTTTATAGTTGAATCCACCCATTTTAAACACTTTTAAACCTTTGCGGTTTGTATATAAAAAAAAATAGATCTCATTAAGTTATATAGGTCTCCCTTTAACATCACTTCTTTATTTAACAAATATTTTTTTACTCTTAGATAGTTAAAGAACGCTCTACTTGGTAGGTCATATTCACTCCTCAAGAGTTCAAAGGGTTTAATTTTGTTATGTTGCATCAATTGACCAATGTTATCTATTTTTTTATTTTTCCAGGCACCGAGTAACAGATTTTCTACCGCAAGATCTATACATTCTAATTTCATAAAATCTAGAATCTTATAATCCCAAAAAATTTTAATCTTATTCCAGACAGGAATAATTTGTTCTAGTACATAGCCTACTACCAATATCTTTGCTCTGGATTCCCAGATGAGCACACATTTTCTGGGCCTCTAGCTACATCAATGAGATATGGAATATAATTCCTGCTTCATAATAGTTATTTAGTATGGGAAAGCCAAGGCCTCTATTGATCACTTAATTTGCCATTGTTACCATTTTAATCTGGGGGGTTTTCCCCCTCCACACAAAGTTTACAAATGAAGTCTGGGCCATCTGCATTCCCAACCTCGGTACTGTCAATGGCAACATGCAAGACATGTAAATCCATCTTGGAAGTATATAGGACCTCAACACATTTACTCTTCCCCACCATGTGATTTCCATTTGAATTTTTGTTGTTAAGAAAGCGAGGTTGCCGTAATTTAGGTTATAACTTGATGGCACTCATTTGCATTTTTGCCCATAAATTTATATGCAAGGGTGGTATCACAAGCTTAAATATGGTAAGCTAAAGATGTGGCACTTCATAGCAGGATTTTGTTGTGGGATTATTCAAGGTCGTTCATGAATTTCGTTTCTATGAAGGTAATCAGAAATGTTGAAGTGCTATGTAAATCAAGGACTGGGAACTCAGGGTGGGTTGGGCCTCCGAGAAGCGCATTGTTCTGTCACATCTCTTGGATTGTTAGTAGAGTTGAGCGGACATCTGGATGTTCGGGTTCGGCAGGTTTGGCCGAACTTCGAAAAAATGTTCGGGTCCGTGCTCAAACTTGACCCCGAACTTGACCCCGAACCCCATTGAAGTCAATGAGGACACGAACTTTTGTACCAAATGTTAATCAAAATAAATGTTTATGCCAGGATTTAATTTAGCATTTAGAACAGGAAACATTGTTAGAAATTAACAAATTAAGAGCTCAATAACACTTACTGATGAATGATAAAATTGTTAAAGTTCAAACAATAACATAGAAAACTATTTCTCCAAGCAATAAATCAGGGCAATTGTTAGCTCCGGAAATATTTTTTTTAAAAAACAGCTTATATAGCTAGAAATAAAAATAAAAATGGAAGAATCTGGCATAACACTCAGGAGATTGCAAGAATTGTCCATGAATATTATCAAGAGTTTTATAACATTCATTTAAAAATTATAGGTGACATAGACATAGTGCTTCAAAATGAAATTGTTATCTACAAAAGCATCTCAATACTACTATTAGGGCTGTACAAACGGAAAAAATAGACAAATTAATAACATTAGAGGAAACAGAACAGGCAATTCTTTGTACTTCACCGAGGAAAGGTCCTGGCCCTGATGGATTCACAATCACCCATTATAAAACCTTTTTTTAAGGAATTTTTGGTAGATATGTTAAACTCAAATCTTAAGACTATCGATCATCAGAAGCGATATCACAATAATCCATACAGAGGGTAAATATAAAGATCTAATTGGCAGCTATCATCCAGTATCATTACTTAACAATGATTTTAAACTTTTTACTAAAGTGCTTGCCACAAGACTAATGAATGTTGTGCCTGAACTAATACACTAATACATTTATTCCTGGCAAATATGTTCAAGACACCAACACTATGGTCTTAAACTTGAATAACTATGCCACAAAAGATAAAATCCTGAATGTTTTCTTACAGATTTATGCGGAAAGGGCATTTGACGGTGTGAATTGGTCGTTCAGAATGGAAGAATTAGCCTGGGTGGGGAAAAAAACAAACATTCTGAATTGGGTACAAGCAATCTATACTTATTAGTGGAATCTTGTCTGACTCAAGTTATGACAAATGGAACCAGGCATGGTTGTTCCCTGTCTCCGTTACTGTTCATTGTAACACTCAAACCACTTGGATGGTCTAAGGTATGCAGAACGAGTTAGTGCATCTATCCTACATTCAGACAGGTCAAATGTAACAAGGAGGGGATAAAGGGACTGTGAGTTGATGACAGGGAGAGGGTGGTGTAGGAGTGGCCCATACAGAGCACCCTAAGGGTAGCCCTCTCTGCTAACCCTATCAAACATTTTACTCAAGAGCCTGGCCTCTTATCATTAAACATGTAAACAGGAAGTTCCTATAGTGTAATCTACTGGCTAAATTATTTCTGGTTTAGGTTTTGCAGATGTTTCTAGTTTTGACTGCAAGACCTGTTTTGATTATAGGTTAAACTATAACCATCAGTATACTGCTCATTCATAAATTATTTGACTGTTTGAGGTGTTTCATCTTATCTGCATAAAACAGGTAGATGAATGGATGACAGCTTTCAATACTCATTTGGGTCATTATGAATATACTATAAACCTATTTGGGCCATGCAATGCCCCAGTATATCTTCAGCAATTTATTAATGATTTATTTAGAGAAAACATTTACCAATTAGTCAAAGTCTATATGGATGATATTTTACTACATTGCCCATATTTTTCCATCCACTGGGAACACATAAAAATTGTACAACAAATTTTCCCCTATGGGTAACCTGATTTAAAGTCCCTAGTGCGTCTTGTTGAGGTGGATATGAAACACCTGCAATGCTTTGTCTAATTAAGCATGCACAGTTGTGCAGACATTCACCCTTTAAAGCCATGCCCCCAGCATCCAGTGTCACATGTGAGGCATGTTGGGAGATATGCAGGGATGTTGGTACCTAAGGGTTCCTCAGAAAGAACTACAGCCAGCTGAACCTTAGGTGGTGAAAGGTGGCTGAGGTGAAACATGATAGCCTCTTGGCATTCATGGCCACAAGTAAATGTGACAATAACTTCATATTAAATAGTTATAACTGTTCGGGTTCGTACCGAACATTACGGTTTTTGGATCCTGGACCCGAACACAGACATTCCACTGTATGTTCGTGTTGGAGTTCGGGGTTCGGTGATTACATTGTATTTCTTATGAATGGGGACTATATTTCGGTTTCTAGACTTTTGGTTTATGGAATACATGTAATGCTATTGCTATTCTTTAAACCGAAAGTCTATAAACCGAAAGACATTCGGTTTATAGACTTTCGGTTTATAGAATAGCAATAGCATTACATGCTATTGGCTTTCTATAAACCGAAATAGAGTCCCCATTCATAAGAATAGGGACTCTATTTCGGTTTATAGGAAGCCAATAGCATTACATGTATTCCATAAACCGAAAGTCAATAAACCGAAAGACATTCGGTTTATAGACTTTCGGTTTATGTAATACATGTAATGCTATTGCTATTCTATAAACCGAAATAGTGTCCCCATTCACACGAATAGGTCAAGACCATACGGGGCAGCAAATTTGCCAAATTACAGATGTTAATCCAGCAAACTTTTAGTATTTATGAAATGAACACAGTAACATTTGATATTGTTATTGATATTGTATATGTTATTTAAAAAACATAGAAACATAGAATGTGTCGGCAGATAAGAACCATTCGGCACATCTAGTCGTTCCAATTTTCTAAATACTTTTATTAGTCCCCAGGTACACAGTATCAATTGCTTCTGTGTTCATGTCATATCTGTACTACACCAATTATCTAGTAAAATTGGTTATATTTAACAAATAAATTATCAAGTAAAATAAGTTACATACATTTTTTTTTTAAATAAAGCATACTAGAAAAATGGCCAACCAATGTCACTTTTTAAATAAAACTCTGTGATATCTATCTAGTACGGAAGGAAACCATTTTTTTTATTTTTTTTTAAACATAAGTTTCAAGAAAAAGTAATCATAAATCAATAAATAAAATAATTCTTAAAAATCCAGAATCCAACCATCCAAATCTGGCAAAACAAAACGAATGATAGCGCAATAGCATCAATTAAAACACTTTTATTGAAAATTAAAAAAACATTACGCTCACAAAGGTTACAGTCTTCCCAGGAACTGTAGCTAACATCCATGTATTCCCAGGAAGCAAATGCACCAAAATACAACAATTGCATATCTCACAGAAGGATATGTATAGATCAAGCTGTAGACTCTGAAATGGAGCTGCATGCATTCTGACCACTAAGCCAAAATCTCAGTAAGGGAGAGAGGATTTCTTCAGCTAGAAGAGCTCAATTAGCCCTGCATAATGCAAAGTCAAATATTTGAATATTTAAGAAATATTCATCTTACTTGCAACTCAACTGCACCTTACTTTAAGTGAATAGATCCCATTGATTCCAATAGATCTGAACATGAGAAATGTAGTATTATGAAAATCAGGGGTGATTGCATGCCTGGAATCCACAATAGATGTGCAATTTATTTAGATGTGCTACGAAGGCTACAAGAGGTAGAACAATTCACAGCCAAATAGCAAATGTAAAATAGGATGTGGATGTTTTATATCCAGCAGAATGGCTGCCAGTAAGTTTGTTTACTGTAAGAAAGAGGAGCCTACAAGGAGTAGCAATTACTTTATACAACGTATGATTAATATGAATAAATATTCATCACAAACACTGTACAAAGCACATCTATTGATGTTTGAGGAAAAGGCTTCAGCTTTCCCAAGGCAATGTGCGGATTTTGTGTTTGCAAAAGAGTTTAATAAACCTCATCTCATAGGGCTTTATTCATGAAAGAGGTTATTGCAGGGAATTCAGAAGGAAATTGCAAACATAAGGCCAAAGTAGCCAGGTTGGAAAATTTTTCCAGTTCAGCTATACTTCAAAAGCTGCTACTTTGGCCTTATTTTTGCAATTCCCTTGTCAGTTCCATGGAAATCCCTCTTTCATGAAAAAAAACCCCACAGCCATTTTGTTTTTAAACAAAGAGCTTCCATTTCTAGAACAAAGAATGTTTCAATTACCCAGCATGCCTTATTCCTGTACCTCAGGCTTGCTTTCAATACTGGCGCTACCTGTGTGTGCGCCAATGTATAAAGCAGACTACTGACTGAGTGTCTTCGCAACACAGAAGTGTTGAAGCTGTGGAGACGGTGCAGCCCTTGGATAAAAAGAAAAGCACCTGATTAGTGTCAGAGGTTCTTTCCCCCTGCATTATAAAGTTGTTATTTATACAACTTTATTAACACACATTGTGATAATGCATACATTAATTTAAAACCAATAAACGTTAAAAGTCTCTGTGTCATGAAGTGAATCCTGATAGCCTCCATGACAGGGGTTCTTGGAGGCGCATGAGCGCCAAACACCTCCCTATAGATTATGGGCCCTGACATTAAAAAGGGATTCTGTTTTGGGGGATTTGGGTAAAGTGGGTAAGTTTGCACTTTGCATTGACTCATGTACCCAGATTGTGCCCTCTGTAATCCTGTAAATATAACTGTATACATTAATATGGTTTATGTATAATCAGTGATGTATCTTGGTTTTGTGCTGCCCTAGGCAGACAAAATTTGGGTACCACCCCCACCCAAGTTGCACACCCACAACATGCCCCATCACCCCATTACATGCCCCATCACCCACATTGCACACACATTAAATGCCTAATCACCCCATTACATGCCCCCATCACCCCGATTAATTGGAAGGAGCTAAAGCTTGCTGAATGGTGGGGGAGGGATCGGAAATGTTTGAAGTACCAGAAGTGTGCTTTAACACCCTCTGGCAAAACGCCGCCGTCTGGCAAAGTGCCGGCCTAGGCGAGTGCCTTGTGGAAGATACACTACTGTATGTAATGCATAATTCTGTGAGGAGACCACTCTGAAGAATTACAATGTGTCACAGAGGAGTGAGTGACAATGAGTGATGGTTTACTCCAACATCCATTGTTCTATGTTAATTGAATTTACTGTTAAACTGATTATGATGTGGTTTTCTATATCTGTAGCAATGCTGGTTAATTGCTATTTGGTTTCTGTTGTGTTGTATGTTAATATGTGGGTTAAGTTATGCTAACATATGTCTGTATGTTAGACTCTGTTTCTGTTCCAATAAAGTTGTTGTTCATTCTTGCTGTACCTAACTGCTAGTGGTCCTGTCTGCTATGTGGGTACAAAGAGCGAGGTTCCAGATAGACTTGCTGGGTGGATGCTGAGCTTTAAATGGGGGCTAAGGAGGTGATTTCCTACAACGGGCAGAGGTGCTACCGGCCTTGGGTAGCCGTTCCGTTACACTCTGTGTTGTCTCCTGTTTATGACATCACTGTGACTTGATATGCGCATTATTAATTTCCTATTG
The DNA here is from genome assembly GCA_036172795.1 of Pelodytes ibericus. Taxonomy (NCBI): domain Eukaryota; kingdom Metazoa; phylum Chordata; class Amphibia; order Anura; family Pelodytidae; genus Pelodytes; species Pelodytes ibericus. The sequence goes on along the minus strand of CM069863.1, from coordinate 52,215,520 downwards.
AAAGTAGTTAATTTGCATAGCGCGCCACAGGTGTTGTCATAAACAGGAGAAACCACAGACACATTTAAAATGTATTTTCTCTTAATTTATGCATTATGCAAGGTGTCCATCAGTTTTGATATTCTTTTATTCTCTGCATTCACAGTACAGCCACTAAACTTATTATTCCACTTATGCTTCTAATAAAGAAGCACAAGTAAAAAGACTATTGGCCCTAACATAAGAATAAACTTTTTAAAGGGACTCCATCATCACCAAACACACAGCAGATGTACAGACAATGAAAGAAATACTAAATTGAAGGTAAGCTATTTTCAGGCAATATTAATTTATACATCTGCATAACTATGGCCACAAACAGGAAAGTGTGGCATGATATGCTAATTTTGAACACAACCCCTCCCAATGTGTTGCATAGGATTGCCCACAAACTGGAGACATGGCTTCAAGCACTTTCTCCCAGAAGGGGAAGTGATGTGACTTGCATAGGATTTCCCACAAACTGGTGAAATGGTTCAAGCATGTCCTCCCAGCAGGGGAAGTGATGTCACTTTGTCTCCTGGCAACCAACCAAACAGCTCAGTGCTTGTGTGAAAAAAACAGGACAAAGATTTCAAATTTGTTTTTTGACATGCTGAAGATATTGGAGGTTATCTACCGCTCAATCTACTGAAGCTTTTCCTTCACTAGGAGTGGTTTATCACATATTATTAGGTCTCATTGGGGGGAAAGGGTGCAAGGGGCTGTGGTTCTCTGTGTTTTATGAGATGCTATAATTTACAGAAATCCACTTCTATTAATCCCTTATCTTATTAGTACATGGTGCATAGCCTGATTTGTCAGTTCTATTGTTCTGGGGTTGTGTCATGTGGACTAAGCAGAGCTATCACGAATGGGAACCCTATCTCCCTTAAATGGTCATGAACTGGAACAGACCCTTATGAATTACCACATTATTATTTTGTTTAATTTTTTATTTTTAATGGGAAGCTGAATGTGCTGGTAATATGCATAAGTGGCATTTGTACCTTGTGCTGCCACATTGTAAAATGTTTGACAAGCTATTCATTTATTCATACTACAGGGTACACCTATGATGCTTTCCAGATCTACACCTTCTGTCCACTGTAGTGTATTACATGAGCTATACTGTCTTGCCTCCATTACCCACCCTTAAACAAAACTAATGATGCTTAGAGCACAGTGAGGTCTCTGCAAGGTGTACTTCAGCAAAACAACCTGGTAGCATTGCTTGCCAACACATAGGAATATCCTAACACTGCCCTACATGTATCCTCCATGAAATATGGCTGCTCACATGCTGATTTCTGCATAATGTATATATGGCTCTTTTATTTCTTAACAGGGCGTCTGGGATACACCGGGTAGGAGGACAGTGGCGGTGAGGCTGTCTCTCTATTCGAGAATTAAAGCACCTATTTCAGTTTGATTTCTCCGTTGTTTGTACCATTTACTTCTCCGGACCTTCATCTACTATTTCTCCTTCACTACATGTTTTGATTTTTTGCTCCGTGGAAGCACGGAGCAGTGAAGCTACGGAGGAGTGGGAAACTCCCTCAAGTCTACAAGGTGGGATCCAACTTTTTCTTCCTCTTCTTTTATTTCTTGCACTTTACTACTTATGTATATGTATTTTTACATTACAACAGATAGATAGTTGCTTTTACAATGTTCCAATGATAACAGAATCCCTTTAAGGTTGATACCTGTCGATCCTCTCACAAACAGCCATGATGCTTCTCAGGGAAGCATCTTGGCTGAGGTTGTCACCTCCAACAGAAGAGACCATAACTAGCAGAGAGAGATGACTGGACCGAACCAGGGGCCGATCCAGAGTCCGATTCGGGAGGGGCACTGCACAGGTCTGTCTGTCTTTCCTCTCCCCATGTCCGTTTTTCCTCTCCACATGTCCGTCTGTCTTTTCCTCTCCGTATATCCATCTGTCTTTTCCTTTCCTCCTCTTCTGTCGCTCTCATCTCCCTTCCCATGTCCACCTGTCGCTCTCCTCTCCCATGTCTGTCTCTCTCTACTCTTTCTTCCCATATCTGTCTCTCTCTCCTCTTCCTTTCCTCATCTCTCTCTCTCCTCTTCCTTCCCACATCTGTCTCTATCACCTCTTCTTTCCCACGTCTGTCTCTCTTCTCCTTTCTTTCCATGTATATATCTTTCCTATCACTTCCCATGTCTGTGCCTCTTCTGTCCCATGTCTGTGTCTCTCTTCCGCCCCATGTCTGTGTCTCTTCTGTCCCATGTCTGTGTCTCTTCTGTCCCATGTCTGTATCTCTTCTGTCCTATGTCTGTATCTCTTCTGTCCCATGTCTGTATCTCTTCTGTCCTATGTCTGTATCTCTTCTGTCCTATGTCTGTATCTCTTCTGTCCCATGTCTGTATCTCTTCTGTCCTATGTCTGTATCTCTTCTGTCCCATGTCTGTATCTCTTCTGTCCCATGTCTGTATCTCTTCTGTCCCATGTCTGTATCTCTTCTGTCCTATGTCTGTATCTCTTCCGTCCCATGTCTAGGTCTCTTCCGTCCCATGTCTAGGTCTCTTCCGTCCCAAGTCTGTATCTCTTCCGTCCCATGTCTAGGTCTCTTCTGTCCCATGTCTGTATCTCTTCCGTCCCATGTCTAGGTCTCTTCCGTCCCATGTCTAGGTCTCTTCTGTCCCATGTCTGTATCTCTTCTGTCCTATGTCTGTATCTCTTCCGTCCCATGTCTAGGTCTCTTCCGTCCCATGTCTAGGTCTCTTCTGTCCCATGTCTAGGTCTCTTCTGTCCCATGTCTGTATCTCTTCTGTCCTATGTCTGTATCTCTTCCGTCCCATGTCTAGGTCTCTTCCGTCCCATGTCTAGGTCTCTTCCGTCCCATGTCTAGGTCTCTTCCGTCCCATGTCTAGGTCTCTTCCGTCCCAATTCTGTTTGTCTCTTTTCCTTCCCATGTCTGTCTCTTTAATCTCCCTTCCCATGTCTGTGTCTATCTTCTACCTCCTATGAAAGTCTCTCTCCTCTTCGCCCATGTCAGTCTCTCTGCTCCTCTCTCATGCTGTGTGCTCTCCTCTCTCCCATCTGTATTCTCTCCTTTGTCCCGTCAGTGTTCTCTCCTCTCCCCCACCTGTCAGTATTCTCTCCCCACCTGTCAGTGTTCTTTCCTTTCTCCCCCCACCTGTCAGTTTTCTCTCCCTCACCTGTCAGTGTTCTCTCCTCCCCCCTCACCTTTAAGTGTTCTCTGCCCTCCCTCCCCACCCCTTGTTCTCTCATCTCCTCGCCCTCTCTCCCGGGTTCTCTCCTCCCCCAGTGATCTCGTGCCCTGATGCCCCCCTGGATCCGCCATTGAACAGATCTAGTCAGACCTGTGTTGCAAGACCCTACTCTGATTGGCTTAGCACACTCTGACAATGTTGGCATGCAACAGCTGAGTGGCATAGCTCAGAGTAAAATTACATGTATCTGCAAAGATGCACATTGGGTTTACTTTAGGCAGATGGCACCAGGTTTTTAACGTTTGGTTCTATTACTGAAGCAAAAGTTCCACTTTAACAATGTGTAGGTGAAAGAGTTCATTTAACATTTTAGTGAAAATAAAAACAATATGAAATAAAACATGAAATGTTAATTTAAAAGTAGACAAAATGTTGATAAATGTACAAATCTAAATACAACAGTCAATTTCTTTTTGTTTTAGAACTATTGCTATATGTAGGTAAGGAAGGCTGGGAAATAATTAGAGATAGAGTTCATTGCATGAAAATTCCCATTACCCTTATTAGTTGGTTGAAAAATTGTAATATATTTTTCTAGCAAGTGTCCAAGAAAGCATAACAAAAGACTGCATAAGTCACATGTTATATGATATAAACATTTGTTTTCATGTTATAAACATGTTTTTAAGTACTTTTTGTTCCTTTTTTCAACAACCAAAGGCAAAACAGTAAACATCAGTACAGAAAATACAAATTAATGCAAATTAATCATTTTATTCTGCTATTTTCATCATTAATATGATGTTAGTAATAATTTATAATTATTAGTAATATTAAATTACTTCAACATAATGGGATTAAAATGTAAATACATGATTTAAATAAAAGTAAGCATTTGCATTTTTTATTTTACTACATATGACTGAGGTTTAATTACATTAATAAAACTAAGTAAATTTATGATAAAGTAGTTGTAGGTTTTGGTTTCTGCAGGATTCCAGCAGCTGTGTTGGCACCAATCCTTTGGCTGCTTGGAAGGACATATTTTGAAACTCTGGAACTAATGTTCACCTTTGAAAGTGTTCCTAGATGAAACCCGCTCCTGGGCACAAACAGGCTTTCTCCAGGGCCCTCACTGTCTTGGCAATGGAAGAACATGTTTGTTTGCTAGAATTATTGCTTGTTTTATGTTGGTGATTTAATGTACTTACAGAACAAGGATATCATTGATGGCAATGGTAGTATGATTTATAATTTGGTCAATAATTCATAATATTAATAATATTTTGGGAAAAACACCTAAAACCTTGTGCTTGGGCATGAAGGCCTGGTAGGAAATTGGGATCACATTGCATGACATCTTGTCTCCAAACTGACACATTCTGACTGGTGGAAGCTAGTTGTATAGCAAGTTGTCTAATTGATTTGGCAAAACCACAAAGAGAGAAAATAAACCAAAAAACTACAGGGAGTAACTACTAAAAGTGAGTTATCAATGAGTTATTAGCTTTACATTATGTAGGGACACACCTTGTGAGTTTGTCTAGCGGGCGAAGCTCATAAGGTTTGTCCCTGCACAATGTATAGTTATGTTGGCGAGATAAAATGTTCATCTCACCTCAACTCATCTGCACCTCTATTTTAGTGAATAGCTCCCAGATACTAATGATGATCAATCAGAGAAAATTACTAAGTCAAATATAGTGCACACAAAAACACTTAATTTCTTCAACCATAAAGAAAGATTACACTGTATTTTTGCTTGACTTTGATCCCTTTTTAAGGGGCTATCTTAAGTCAGGTACAGGGGCGTAACAATCATGGTCACAGGCATTGCAACTGCGATCAAACTCATCACTTTAGGGGGCCTGGGTAACCCCTGCAACAGCCCCTTTAAATACCATTAGCTGTGGGCAACATACTAAAAGCTGTCTCTTTTCTGCACACTGTCATATCCAGCATGCAGGAAGTGACATCATAGCCACTGCACAGGGAAAGAGACACAGCAAGCTGTTTGGATGGCTCAAGTAAATTGGGGACTACCTGACGGGCCAGGATGACACACAGAGGCTGTTTGGGGGGTCTGGATGCCGCAGAGAGACTACTTGGAGGCCATTATGGCATAGAATTGTTGTTTGGTGGGTTAAGTTGGCACAGAGAGGTTATTTGGTGTCTTAAGGTAGCGAGAGAAGCTAATTAGGGAGAGAGGCTGGGGTCCAACGTTGAGGCTGCTCGGGGCCTGTGTGGAGCCGGGGCAACTTTTTGCACTGGGGCCCTGTGGTTCCTATTATGCTTCTGCTCAAGTAAGAGAGGTGTCAATCTCTGGGAGGTGGGTAAATATAAAATACATTTCCCAGTAGTCATACTATGGCATCCCCTTCAACATCTGTTGTCTCCCTGGCTCAAATGCATGTGGCAAGAACTTGTTTCCTCAAATGCACATGGCAATTGTTATTACCTCAAGGTGCATGTGCATTAACAGTAAAGCACAATATATGTAAGATGCTTGCATACACAATTCAGTCAGACTTACCAGCATGGTTCTGTACCCAAGATGGCACTTTGCATGTCTGTTAAGCCTAGGTTGCCACCTCGTCCATTTGTTTTACTGCCACATATAACTTTGACATGCTCTCTTGTGGTATGTAGAAGTAATTTGTGACCAGATGGAAACCAATTAACACAACAGTGTGATTAGTTAATCAATTTAACTCTTGTCACATATGACTTCTGCATCTTGCAAAACAGCCTGAAAAAGTTAGATGTGACTGGTAAAAGAGTTAGGAACCCTAGTTAAGGTCCTGAGATTGCCTACCACTGCTTAGTAATTTTGGTGATTCCATGGTCTCCATCACTCAGCACTACTGCTCGTGGTCTTGCTCTAATTCCTGTTCCATTTCTTGTCACCCCTCTTCTGACTTTTTTAATTCCTGTTTAACCTTTTTAGCACTGCTGTTCAAAATCAGTCCTTGTGCTGTCCCTATAAATTCTGTTTGCTTCCCAGGATGGCAGTGGAGGAGATGCCAGGATTGACCAGTTCACAGTCAATAGGTTCCACATAGGCTATGCCATGGCCTCCCATAACTGCCTATACAATGTATTTTATAATAACAGGTCATCCTATGGGGAAAGATGATAAAATGATATAGAGGCATAACAACAACATTAAAAAAAACATTGTAGATTTGTTTTTAAGTATTCAACAGTTTTCCCTGTTCCAATGTGCATTTCAAGAAAACACTGTGTAATGAAGAAAGTAAGAACAAATAATGGACTAGTCTATATTAAATCCTTTCTGTAATCAGTGATGAAAAGGATTTGATTCTACAAAAAGCTGTGTTGGCATGTCATACCTTTCACTTCCATGGAATAAAATAGTTTTAGCCAAGTATTTTTGATTTATAATAGGATGAACCACAATTTATTTTTAGAAAAGCCTTTACATTTTTGTAACAAAAAAGTTGATTTTTTTTTTTTTAATGGTCTTGGCTGCAGAAAGAAATTTAAAACTATTATGTGAATTTTCTCTGGTTATGCTGTTTGAACGTGATGGAAGCTTTTCTTTCTTTTTTTTTTAATATTTTCTTTTTTTATTTAACTTTTATTACATATATAAAATCGAAATTTTTCAGTGTTTTAGGTTAGATATTATTTTGTATTTAGGGGTCTTTCCCTCCCCTTTACCATGCTAAGTAAATAGGGTTGCCACTTTTTCTTCAAATACCAGCCATGCAATTGCCTCCATAGACTTAATATCGACTGGGTGGCAACCATATAAGAAATATACAGATACATTTAAGGGGACTCTATCACTTAAATACTGTTCATACAGTGAATGTACAGAAAAAAAGCTGGTCTATACATCAAAACACATACATTTAAAAAAAATATGTTTTAAATATGACTGGGGTGTCTCCTGTTTATGACATCACCCTGTTTGTTAATAAGAAAATTACAGTTTAATTTTACATCACAGATACATTTAAAACATTTTTTTATAAGCAGTTGGTAAGGATAAGGGGAGTATGAAAACTAATATGGATAAAAGGGAAAATGAGGGGTTGAGAAACTGGGGGGTTAATAAAAATCCTGAGTGCTGAGCGCTTGTCTTTATTTTGATTGGACTGGTGGAAACGTTTCGACCAACATAGGGTCTTTCCCAAGCTTCAGAAAGACCCTGTGTTGGTCAAAACATTGCCACTAGGTGAATAAAACTCCTCACTACAGGTTGAATACTCCCAAAAAGCTTGGGACCAGAAGTATTTTGGATAATGTGTAATTTCAACAGCTCATTTTCACCAGTAAGATATCTTAAAGCCTCTCAGCACTCATGAAATATAGTAGTATCAATGCAAATACTTTATAGAGCAAATAAATCACTTGCTGTGATGTAGCTGTGATGTGAGGGATCGTAGGCAACCTGCCGTTGGAGTGTCAGGCCTGTACACTTGCCATTTTATTACCTTTTGGGGGCGTTAGGGAATCTAAGCATGCATGGAAAGGTTATATCACAGCTTAAGGGGGCTGGTCACTAAATAAACTGTTGTGCACCTGCATCCTGACTGGTGTGTGTGAAATTTGCATCTTTTTGTGATAACGGATCATTTTGGATAACGGATTTCTTGATAAGGGATACTCAACCTGTACTGAGTTCTGAGTGCTTCTCTTCATTTTGATTATATTGGGGGGCTGGTGGATTCTTGCTTGGCACTTTTCTACAACTCTGTTCTGACTATCTGGATTGGAGTTGGTGTCCACCAGTCAAACATGACCCCTTTTACTGGACTCACACCTATTTGGGGAGGGGGGAGGCAATTGTGAGAGGCATCCAGGGATATGCTGAGTTAGGTTCTGCACCCCTAGGGGGAGAACAGGGGCACACTGTTTCTGGACACTGGAACAGTGTATCACAGTGTGCAGGGGAAGGCACTAGGTAGGCAGCCAGACAGTTTACCCCTGGAGGGACAGGGGAGAGAACAGTATTGTCTTTGAGTATGTGATATCATTATGTATGTAATGTAATTATGTATTCTTGAGTGAATTATGCTCCATTATCAGTGTCACAGGAATAGAACTCCAGTGGCTTATTGTGCTTGATATTTAAACGGCCAAACTTTTACTCATTCTTGTGTAAGCCAGGTTCTGTGTGAAACACGTGTCAGACACACGATTCTTTCGGGACTCCAGCCTTGATCCTTACATTTAAACAGGGTTATGTTTTAGATGGTGTAGCCAAAGACAGCAGGCTACTTACCACTAAGCCTGCCGGCACAGACCATCACAATCACTGCACATACTCTAATATAATACCCCCTACTGTGCTAATATGCTATATGACAGCGGTGGCGAACCTATGGCACGCGTACCACTACTGGCACGCCGAGCCCTCAGCTGTGGCACGCGGTCAGGTTCAGCTCTGACGGCTTATCTGCTGCGTTGTCCTGGAGGTGCAGGCATCAGCGTAATAGATTGGCGCCGCCGGTCATCTGCTTCTTCGCCAGATGATTGGCGCATGCGCGTTCTGTGAAGAAGCGTTCAAGTCGGAAAGCAATTAACTGTTAATGTTTAGTATATGTGTGTATGTGTGAGTATAAGTATGAGTGTGTGTGAGTATAAATGTGTGTGAGTTTGAGTATAAGTGTGTGTGCGCATGTGTATAAGTGTGTGTGTGAGTATGAGTATAAGTGTGTATGTGTATGAGTGTGTGTGTGTATGAGTATAAGTGTGTGTGTATGAGCGTGTGTGAGTATGCGGTGTTGGCACTTTGTGGTCTGCAAATTTGTGTCGGTCAAAAATTGGGCACTCGGGTCCAAAAACGTTCGCCATCACTGCTATATGAGGACCTGTGGCTGAGTACCCCAAGTACAATAAGTGTTGAATATTAGTCTAATGGTATGGACTACTACTAAAGAAAGACCACCGGAGAGATCCTGAATGACTGCCACAAGAAGTGACTACTATATCACCTGAATTTATGTTTATGATATGCAGTCCTAAGGAGTCAATCCATATACTAGCAGTCGAACAAGCCACAATAGAATGTCTGGACATGTTGTTCATACGACGAAATAATAAATAAGTGGCTTTAATAATTCCGTGTAACCTCCTATCACCTTGTATAGAGGCTGGGGTTTTTGTTCTACTTTTAATCACAAATTTTCTCCACATATGTATTTGTTGTACACAGCACGGTGAAGTAAACTGTGCTACTTTTTATTAAACTGATTAAGGGTTACATTTTAAAAACACTAGCTGGACTCCACACCAATCAACAGCTTATTGTGCTTGTCCTACTATTTACCCCATCTTGAAAGAGAGTATACCTTTTCCTCAGTTGTCGATACTCCCCTAAGCAACTGATCAATGTGCCTTTGGAGGGGAGGGAAGTAAATGTGAGAGGCATCCAGGAATATGCTCAAGGATGTGCACCGTTCATCCAGATGTTCCTCAGTAGGGTGTTGAGGCAGTTGGTTCCATGCAGGTGGCAGATGGAGGTGTCAAAGGAGGGACAGGGAAATTAGATTATGCCCTTGTCTGATTCTGTATTGTGTGTGTTGTGTTCAATAAAGAGTTATGATCACTGTTCCTGGCTGGTGGAGTTCTTGAGTGTTGTCCCAGACTAAGGGAACACGGTTTGGCCTGGGTAAAAAGGAGTACATCACAGATACTTGTTTTTGAAAGAGAGGGATATAATACGCGTCTGCTCCTGAATTTCAGTAACTCAGACCTGCTAAAACACCCATATCAGCCAAAAGTGTAATGAACAATATTCAAGTAGTACTAAATTCAACAACAGAATGTAACATACATTAATAATAAGATAGTAAGATAGACAAATGTATTTGGACACACCTCTTAATTATTGAATTCAGGTGTTCCAAACAGATCCATTGCCACAGGCATAAAAAATCAAGCCCCTAGTCATGCAGTCTGCATTTACAAACATTTGTAAAAATTGGAGTATATTCTACTTCATTCTTCTCAATCTTTGGATCTTTGCACGTTTTTTTCAATGTAATAGATCATTTTGCCTTGACACGCACAAGAAAATTTACTGAAGCAATAATACGGATTGTATTTTGTTTCTGAAAAGGTGAAACCCCTAGTATTTTCCTACAGTCGCCATTGTCTGTGCTAATATTTTCAGGTATGCAAATCGAACCCTCAGTCACATGCACTGCGTGTATTAGGGTAAGCAAACCAGATGTATGTAAACTAGTTCAAACCTCCCGATGCACCATCCATGCTTTCAATTTTCCTATCCCTGCAGTCCCTCCTTTCAGCTCTCTTTCCCATCTGACTATTTGCTCCTTTCTTATTAATCCAGTACTTCTCCATGCTATTCATTTTCCATTAAAGATAATGGGGCAATCACTGACTCTTCTAGTCTCTCCAAGGTAACTGCTAATGCACATGTCCATATTGATTTTGTTCATTTACCCATTTTGAGTCCCCAGGTATCTTTATGGGAGACCTCTGCTTTAATTTCAAGAGATGCTGGGCATGCCTATTTTAGAAGGTTATCAGTGACATCATCTGGGAAGGATTATTCTCCAGGAGAAACTCTGCAAAATGATGTAATGAAAATATTGATCAATGCATTTTTATTTTTTAAAAAGTCAACTTTAACTCAAACTTAATTCATTTTTTTCTCCAAAATCAGAGTTGCCCTTTAGCAATACTAACCTTAATACAACCTAAAGTACTTATTGCACGGTATAAAAAACCTTTAAAAAATTAAAGAACCCTACTTACCTTAATTTAGAGTTGCTGCTTTGCAGCTTTATGGGACACACTCCTCCCTGTTTGAGCTTTTTTTCAGTTCCAGGTTCCACTTGTTTGTTGTTTTGGGAAACATGCATCTGTACAAAAGTGGTGAGAGTAGTGCAGTAAAGTTAAAATGGTGATTACAGTCCCTTTAGCATGTATCCAAATCACTATCAAATCAAATATCAGTAGCTCACGTGAGACAGCATCCCCACTGTTAGCCTGTTAAATAGACACCGATCAGCTATAACATTATGACCACTGACAGGTGGCAAGCCTGCGGAGTCAGTATGATACTTTGGGCAATGTTCTGCTGGGAAACCTTGGGTCCTGTCATTCATGTGGATGATACTTTGACACGTACAACCTACCTAAGCACTGTTGCATGTACACCCTTTCATGGAAACGGAACTCCCTGATGGCATTGGCCTCTATAAGCAGGATAATGCACCCTACCACAAAGCAAAAATGGTTCAGGAATGGTTTGAGGAACACAACCACAATTTCAAGGTGTTGACTTGGTCTCCAAATTCTCCAGATCTCAATCCAACCGAACATCTGTGGGATGTGATGGACAAAAAAGTCTGATTCATGGAGGCCTCACCTCGCAACTTACAGGACTTAAAGGATCTGCTGATAACATCTTGGTGTCAGATACCACAGCACACCTTAACAACCTTAACATGCAAAGCACCAAACCAGCGTATTTGTGTTGCTGGCCATTGGCGGCCAGGAACAGACAAGCAGGGACCCGATCAGCGTTTCTATAGATCTTGTCAGTCCCTGCCGACATCCCGCGATACTTCGTGATATCATGTGTGACGTCACAGAGGTGTGCCTGAACCCATAAATGTAGGCACGCAGGGATGCCAAAACTGTAGCAGATGCTCAGTTTGAGCGTTCACTATATTTTCTATGTCAGACTGAGGCCACTCAAAGTGGCCTCACCTGACAGTGGGGACCCCACTACAAGTTGCTGCAGCGGGATCCGCGCACAGCTGTTTAATGCAGGATGTTCTGTGCCGTCCTACAAGCCTCTAGGCAGTAAAAATTAGGACGGCATAGAACGTCTAACAAGCGGGAAGGGGTTAATGCGTTTCTGGGTCTATTACATGAGAGGCTACACATTTTTTTAAAAGTATGCATGTATAAACAAAATGATAGTAAATGTGTTAGAGGCAGACTTCAACATTTAGATTATTGTTCCAAGCAGGAAAGTTGGCTACATTCAGCTTCCTGTTCAGTAAGCCCCATCATGTGAACTTCATAACACAGTCCTGGCCTCTAGAATATGTTTGACAGCTTCAACTGGTACTTTTAATGCTGAGTGCCATAAAACTACCTTTTGGACCTGTCAAGTCTGCTTTATAGAATAACATCCTGAACAGAGTGATGCTGAGCTTTACAGGTGACATTATGAGGAGAAAGCCTACTGCCAAAGTGAATATCAGCCAAGATAAAGTTCTGTATCTTGACTTCATGCTGGCAGCACAACCAGATTTGTCACTTTCCTCAGGTTTTTGGAAATCTGCAAATATAGTTTAAAAAATAAAACATGGACCCAAAATTATTACTAGTATTTCCGCTTAAATATGAAGCTATCCACCATATTTACTTGATTATAAAAAACAATTTTTTTTAACCAATTTTAACATCTCTCTGAAAGTAGTGCATCTTTGAGTCGATGGTGTCTACATTTGGGCATCTAAATTCGACTGCCGGGATTCGTGCTTCGGCAGCCGAAATTCGCATTTCTAACGTCAGCTTCCAAGGTCGTGCAGCAAGGTTAGTATATCTGTTTTAGGTGTTTCCTCAATTCTGAGACTTCACAATTTTAACACCCTTTAAAGAGGAGTTCGTCTTAGAATCTATGGTGTCTTAGCATCAAGGAAATATGGTTTTATGATACCAAAGGTTATGTTGGAATAGGGTATTTTGTTCTTGATTACATTACCCATGGTAAAACACATGGTAATGTAAATATTAGCACTTCTTGACCCAGTGGCTCATTTTTTCCAATATACCTCATTACTTGGCCATCTGGTTGAGTAACGGCCCTACTGGTCGATCTTACAATCGCAGGTTTCAAGTTCAAAAGCAAAGAGAAACACGCTGTGCGTGATACATTTTTCATCAGGCAATTTACAGCCAGCACATCAGTGGTTAGATTAATAAATTCACCCTCCTTAACTGGGGTGTAACTAATTTATTTGGCCCCTAGAGCGGATCCTTTGACACCTCCTATTCCGAGATTCGTTTATACAACCTGAACACCTGAAGTTATTTTTAAATACATGTATGTGCTAGAGATATACACATGGTGCCACATAGCTTTCCTAAGTGTACAGTGTGCCAGAGATATACACATGGAGTCACATAGCTTCCCGCTGTATAAGGTATGCCAGAGACATAAATAATAATTGACATAATTTATTAACATAGCTTTGATATATTTATCATTTTTCAAAATATTAAAACATTTCCCTATCACGTGTCTGTCTTTCTCCACCTTGTCTGCTTATGCCTACTCCATACCCCGTTGTCAGTCTCTCACTCCCAACCATATCCTCCTCTAGTCTGTCTTATATCCCTCATACATCTCCATGTATATATTTCGCTCTCCATTACTCCTCAATGTCTGTCTCTCTTTCCCCTCATGCCCCAATGTCTGTGTCTCTCTCTTACGTCTGTCTCTCTCTTTGCCTCTCTGTCTGTTTCCACCCATATCTATCTTTCCATCCTTAATCCCCACCTTATCTGCTTCCTCCCCCATGCCTCTGTCTCTATGCCCCATATATCACCATGGCTGTCTCACTTGCCTCATATCCACTCATATCTCTCCCCCTTTCACCACCCTCTGTTGTCTGGAGGCCCCACAATTAGGCTGGCTGGCATGCCACCCCTCTTGAAGTGCTGCCTGGGTCATTTAACCAACCTGGACCCATTCCATGGCCACCTCTGTTTGTGCCAAACACCTTTCCAGTGCTATTTTTGTCCCCAGCACTTTCCCAGTGCCACCTTTATCCCCAACACCTTCCCGGTGTCATCTTTGTCTCCAATTCCTTGTTAGAGCATTTTTCCCCCAAACACCTTCCCAGTGCCATCTTTGTGCCCAAAGACCTTCCTGGTTCCACCTTTATTCCCAAACAGCTTCCTAGTTCCCTCTTTGTGCATAAACAGCTTCCCAGTGACAACTTTGTGCCTAAAACAGCTTAGCACTGACATCTCTGTCCCAAAAATGCTTGCTACTTTACCTCTCTGAAGACATCTGTTGATCCGTCTGTGCTCATTCAGCATACAGATTGTGCAGTTACCAAAATTAAGTGGGTGGGCTCGGGTAAATAATCAAGTGGGTGGGCTCTTCTTCATTTTGAATTTTGGTGAGTGCGGTTGGCTTTTTTTTCACCCTCTACAAAGTGCCATACACTCCTGGTCTTGGTGACCTGGATCATGTGGGGCATATCGCCCCTCAGTTTACTTCTAGCTGGAAAGATTGTGGAAATGGATGATGCAACCCTGCTTTTTAGTAGCCTGGGTACATTTGCTAAACTGCAGTGAAAGGGTTACCATTCAAACCCAATAGAAATAAAAATTGGTATATAGTGTAATACTATCAGGAACCAAAATCTACCATCTACAGGATAGTTGAATAATAGTACTCATAAACGTGGCTCTTAAAATAGATCGGGGACCAGGGCTACTTGCCATGGCCCTCATATAATACATATATGACCCCCAGGTGTTTGGAGGCTGGGCAAATCCCCCCAATCCACAATAAAAATCAAGTGGCCCCCTGGGGTCTGCCGATAAACCCCAAGATCCCATAAAAAATAATTTATTTTTTATGGAATCTGGGGGTCCATTGCTACCCTCCAGTCACTGGGGGCCACTTATTAACTTTTTATCGATTTGGGTGCCCGTTGGCAGCCTCCAGACCCTAGGGGACTAATTTTTATTGTGGGAGTTCGGGAGTTGCAGTGGTATATTTTATTTTTTGGGGGCTGGGAGCCATTTATATGGGGCTGGGAAAACAAATAAAATTATAAAATGAATGAATAAATAAATAACCCACCACTGAACTTCCACTGGCCCCATAAAATAAATAAAAATAACCCCAACCCCAATTAAAATTAGGGGGCCCGATCTATTAGAGTGGGGATGGGAGCCATTCGGCTGGCCCCAGCACCGTTTTTGGTAGTAGGTAAGTCACGGCTATTAGCAGTGGCGTCCTGAGGGGGGTGCTGGGGGGTGCGGACCGCACCGGGTGAAACCTCCAGCGGGGGTGACACCCGTGCTGCCAGCATCCCCCCGCAGCGAAGTTAAGCATTGCTTAACTTTTCTTTTTTTTTCTGGCAGCTGCATCCGCTGGTTTCAGCTGTTTTATGTTTGTTTCATATTTTGCACATATACATTGTGGAATACTGTGCAAATTGTTTTGTAGAATAAATTATAATGTTTCAGAAATTAAATTAGTTTTGGAGTGTAACTTAATGACTAAGGAGAAATATGGGTCCTAAGGTTTGACAAGTTGAGAACCACCAATCTCCACAATATATGCTAAACTTAGCGTATTTTCTTCAATATAAGACAAAGTTTTATCGTCTTATATTCAAAGTCATCTTATAGTCAGACTTCTAATAGAGGTCTGACTATAAGACTAGGATCCAGGTCCCCCACAGAGCTGCAGGGGACCTGGATCCTCCTCAACGGCAACCGGTAGATGTCTGTGTGATGGGCGCAGACTTCCTCCGGTGCTGCCCGACACTTCTGCCGAGACTTCCATGACGGAATGCTGGGGAAAGTTGGGTCCGATCTATTATAGTGGGGTCTGGAAAGCTGATCTACAGCACCCACAAATCCTTTGTGGTACACATTTTTACAATGTGCTAGGCTATATTGTTAGGAGAAAGTAACTTTTGTGCAAGAATTTCTTTTTTGCTGCAATTGAGCCAGTTTTCAAGATGTTTTTAATAGTTCCAGGGTGGTTTCATGAAATAAAACAAAGCAAAATCCATAAAGTGATTACTTGGGAGTAACTCAATACTATGACTAAACTTACCAGATCTTCCTGTAACTCAGGATGCCTAAAATTCTAATTGGAGGGTTTGATCATTCAGCATGATTGAAGGATTGAAGGGGTATTAATACTTACTTATTGCAGGTTTGGTTCCAGACATCTACAATAAAGTAAACATCACAATAAAGTGAGTCACACGTTTTTGGGGGTTTCCCAGTGCATATAAAAGATATGTTTACACTATACTTTAGTCTATTAACTATACAATAACTTTATATCTAAAACAAAAATGTACATACCTTACCCAAATATACTCACATGTCAGGGGATAAATGGCTTTAGACTTGCTCAAGGCAGGATTGCCACAAAACTTTAATTTGTACAATAAAATGATGTATGCCTGTGTAATGATTTAGCCTGTGTTTAATATAATAACATACTGCCCTCTTCTGGGTGAAAATCAGAAAGGTCTTTCATGTACATCATGTTCATGTAAATGATGCTGTGTTCATTCACCTTAATATGGCCATTTATTTACGGAAATATATATATTTTTTTTTATTCACACTTTAAGGAGTGCATTATATTTTTCCAGCAGTAATTTATTAAATGAACCAGTATTATGATGACCTTGTTCTCAGACCTGTCCATGTTTTAGTTAAAGGGGCTGTAAACCATATATGCCATATGTAAGTTTGTTTTATAATAAGCCAGTGTCTTTTGCGGTTTCACATCCATCTTTCCTAAAACCAAATTACTTGCTGACATAGGCCATATGGCAGATGGCACTATCGTAGCTAACATAGAGGGGCATGTACTAAAAAAACGCAAAAATATTTTATGCGCAAAACTATTTTTGCGCTTTGCTCCTATTGCAATGTACAAAACATTTAACACTCAAATAGTACATATGCGCAAATTGCAAATAAAAACAGGCAATTTTGCAAATATTTTTTCTAACTCTTTTGAAAGCACTTGCTAAAAGCTGGTGTAATTTTCACACGCAAATAATAATTATTTTTAACAAAATATTCGCAAAACTCTTTATCACTTGCAAATATAATTGCAATTTATTAGCGCAACCGGAAATATGGACGCTAAATAAAAATGAACAGAAGAGGCGCAAATCAGAGAAAATAAGTGCAAAATGTTACAAATAGTCTCAAATTGCTCCTTACTCATGTTTTACCTACTTTTTTCCCCACTGCACTTGTTTCGTACATGACCCCCATAGACTCACTATAAATCAACAATTGTGATGGTGTAAATGGTTCCATGAATACGTGCAGCAGGAAGCCATAACAATGGAACACAACTTATACATGTACTAAATTACAGCTACTTAACATTTGGATGGGATTTCTAACTTTACAAAACAGGTACACTGATGGCACCAATATTAACTTGGTCTTGAAAGTTTACAAAAACAATTAAGTTACCAAATGGTATCTTTCTTAACTCTACTTACTACCTGGATGTTGTAGAATTATACCGGCCATGCTTTTGCCTCCACAGACTCAAAAAGGAACTAAAGAGAGTAAAAAGTGGACATTCAATGGGTACTAAGAAAGGGAAAGGTGCGTTCAACATGGTTTGACGGAACTGATATTGAAAAATTTAAAGGGGGGATTGATGCAGGATATGAGTAATTTATGATGGTCTAATGGATATGGGCGAACATTGAGAAGGGGCTGACTGAATAGAGGAGGTGCTGAACCGAACATTGAGGAGGAGCTGATAGAGTGAATTAATGGTGGTGACACATCGACAATAGAAGGTATTAAGGGAGGAGGCATTTAAATGTTGAAGAGGGAATGAAAACATTACTAATGGTGAATGGAGAATGATACTAGAAATGTTTCAAAATGCAAATTAGACTTGGGTACTAATCTAATTTCTATTAAAGAGAGAAAAACCTGTGCAAAATCTGTGCATGACTGACCCCATAGCACTGATTTACGTGTAATTGCACTGTGTACTTATTAACGGGAGTGTGTTTGAAGTGAATAGCATGGTTAAAAGTAATGGATAAGTGATAATTCATGTAGTTAAATATAACCCTGTATCAAAGTCCTGGTTAGTAAGTATAGCCATGCATCCTGTTGGATTCTTTCAATCTAGTGGGTATCATCGGTGCACCGACACTTCAGGAAGAGGTAAAGTGTTTTCAATCACACTTACCCTGAATTTGTCGGGGGCAAGGTGTCTTGGGTTCACTTAATGGCACCCACTGACTGGCTGCCACGTTGGGCTGTCGCCCCCGTAGACCTTTGGTTCTGGTGGGCTACATTGTGGTGAGTAGCAAGTAGCACTGTGTAATGTGCAACCTTTGTTTCCCTTAACATAGAATAAACTATGCATAGGCTAACACAGTGTTTAGATTAAAATTTGATCATTTTTATCTTTGTCTTTTTTTCACAACAGTTGTACTTAAAGATTTGCACACCCATTAAAAATAATAGTAAGAACAGATGGGGCAAACCTGGTGAGATTTCCCTGCTAAGCAGTCTGTCTGTGAACAATAGATAGCTAAACTGCTGAGATGAATTGTTCATCTCAGTTCAACTCAATGTTTAGAGAATAGCCCACTTAGTTTCTTGCACTAAAGCTCATTCAATGAATGTTACTATTAAACAACTGTATGTATTTTATCTACCTTAGAAGCATGAGAGGCTACATTGAGCCTACCATCTACTGAACCTCCAACCCAGAGATATGAAGCTATTCTACAGGTGAAGCATTTTCTCACTAAGCCATATCACCAATGTGTAAACCAAGGTCAACCCTAAAATCCACAATGTTTATTTATGGGCCCATATAGCTTTTCTTTATTGTAATGTGGCTGGGATACCTTATTTCTGCATGTACCCGGTGTAACAATTCGTTAGCTCACTGTATTAAATCACATTAAATCAAGATAATCTTAAATATAAGGGAAATGTTTTATTCAGTGCACCAATATTAACTGAACCAACACATGTGCTGTCTACATTTAAGACCCTTTGATTTTTTTTTCATGTCAAAGAAGCCAAAAAAATGAAAACCAGCTCTGTTAGTGTAGTGTGTGCACTCTTCTCTTAGTTTTCATAATGTCAGTCAATTCTCAAATCACTGGATAGAAAGATTAAGTATCATTATTATTATATAATGTTTTGTGTATATGAATGTGGGCAAGAAATAGTTAATAGGAATGCACCAATGGTGAAAACAGAAAAAGGATTCATCTCTGCTTCAGCTCCACACATAATGAGATTTCATGGACACATAACTTCTCCTAACCAGTTTCCAGGCAGGAAAATACAATGTCTTATGGTAGCTGCCAAGAGGAGCATTCCCTGCGCAGTCTGAAGTCTAATGTATAATTTGCCGGAATGTTGTAAATGCGAAACTAAGTAGTGTGTGCAAAAACTATAACAGACAGGGCCACGTATATATACAACCTGATAATACATATATAACCCTTCACTTTTCACGTTAAGCAAGATCTTCCTGAGGTTTAGATGTGAGATGAGCCTATCTAGAGAGATAGGATGTTCTTAGCCTAGGTTTGCTAATTGGTGACTGCTTGACAACTACTGAATAGCAGGACAGTTCTAACAGACATTTACTTTTACCTCCCATCCCGTACTTGTTCTAGTGCCAATCATTACTGGACACATGCATAAGATACAGCTTGAAAGGGAGTGATTGTAGTCACCTGTAGAAGAATCGTGCAAAATGTAAATTGGAAATGTTTTTAAAGGTACATGAATAGTTGTAACAAAGCTTTGCATATCTGCACCATTAAAGGACAACTGTAGAAAAAACATAAGTAATGTTTAATTGCATGATTTCATTTTATATAGAAATGTTTTAATGAAAGAATATAAATAATGTACCTCATTGCTCTGTATAACTCTAATAGTGAGCGGACATATTGTTTAGAATCTTAGGACAGTGATTCACTCACACTGGTTCAGATGAAGGAAGATCTGACCCACCTGACCCAAGATTCTGAACAACACGTCTGCCCCTGTTAGAGCTAAACATAGCAAAGAGGTACATTATTTATATTCTTTCATTAAAGCATTTCTCTGCAAACTATCTACATATGGTGCAATCTTTCAAATGAACATTAGTTAACAGTGGCGGATGCTCCATATGTGCTAGGTGTGCACCACACACCTAATACGGAGCACCCACGCTTGTATTTCTGGGGTTAGTGTGCTCCGAGCAGAGAGCACACAAACCCCAGAAATACATCCCAAAGATACTTTTCGTATACTTTTCGTGCTCATTGAATTGGCAACAGAGTGAGCAACTCTGTCGCCAAATTCAGCACAGCGTCGTCTTTCGGATCTAACGACGTCACTCGGGTATTTCCAGAGGGTTTGTGTGCTGGCTGTTCTCAGCACACAAATCCCCGAAAATACACGAAAGACGTTGTGCCTCCGAGTGACAGGCGTGCTCCGGGCTGGCAGCACTCAGGGGCACAATATGTTTTGCTACAATTTGAAGGGGTAACCTAGCATTGCAAGGGTTAACTGGAGTAACCTAGCATTGTGAGGGTTAACCGTAAGAGCTAGTTTTGTTTTTGTACCTGTTATAGTTTTTAGCTTCAGTTTAATTAGAAGACACGTACTCATAGGAGTACTTGGGGGAGAGAAGGTGGCAGAGGCCTGGAATCTCAGGTTCTTGCCATCTCCAATTAATCCTACTAATTAGGGAAAGGAGAAGTTACCAGAAGATGATACCAGAATGCTCTTATCTATGTCTTACCCCGTGATTGGAACCACTATGTCTTTTTAATTATCAGTACCTTCCATTTCTTATTCTGGTACTTTCCACTCATTTCTATTTTGTTGTGTAACAGTTATTTAGCATATATACCATTAACACACCCCTATACGCCTATATATTCATATGTGCACATACATTATAACCAATGAGATTGAAGTAGCCACCTCCTTAATTTGGGGTATATATATGACTGTTAAATAAATAAAGACTCAGAGTTAAAGGATAAAGAACTTGTGTCTGCTTTCTTTGGCTCTCCACGCGTGTTGTTGAGAACAACTCCCACCACGAGAAGTTAACCATTAAAGATACATTGCCGTGTATGCAGAGACGTTGCTGAGAAGACCCCTCAGCTAGACTCGGTCCCTTTCAGCTGGTGTCAGAAGTGGGATTCAGACAGACCGGGTGAGTATATGTGTATTTTATACATCTCTGACTTACCCGTGTTTCTCTGAATCCTTAGTTATTCCTAAAAGTCTCTGTTAGATAAAACCCTGTAATAAGTATTTTAGAGACAGGTCGCGCCTGTCATGTAAGCAGATATGTTGCAACAGTTACTGATGATGTTCCAGTAATATAAGTGACGGCAAATATAGACTATACTGAAGTCTCAGTTAAAAGTCTTACTCACTGATGAAGTTCCAGTGAGAGATGTAAATGTTTTGCATTTACACATAGAACAGGGTATAATATAGTATAATATAGTATAATATAGAAAACGGCAATCTAAATTCATTCCATATTGCAATTACTCCCAAATTTTGTTCCGTGGTGTGAGTTGATCATCAATCCTGTCATATATTGTATATTGTTTGTATAGAGGTTTTGGGATATCACAATGGGACAGCAAATCAGCTCTTGGCTACTTCTAAATTTTGTGAGAAAGGCAAATTAAAGGATGCCTCTTTGTATGACGATACAAGGTGGACTCCACGAAATTACACCAAAATTTATGTGACAGCAGTAGTTAATTCAGATGTGATAATGTCAGAATTTTTAATTAAAGAAGGCAAACCCAAAGGGAGAGAAAATGAACAAGGGTAACTCTAAATACCCTGAGACCTGTCCCACAGAAAGCTAAGATAGAGCCGCTGTATCCAGCACTCACTGTTTGCTCAGAGCCCCCACAGCACAGCACGGCATGTAAATTGTCAGATAAGAAATTAACTGCTGTGTCTGTGGCCATAAGGTATGTTTGATTTGCCTCCCTGCCAGTACTCAGTGTTTTAAGGGGATAGTAGAAATTAATGTATAAAGTATAAAAGTATTATAACATTGCATTGTTAAACTGAAATATAAGAGTGTTACGTCTGTCTAGTGTGCCTGGGACACATAAATAAGTTACAAGACAATAGTTCTGGGAATTGAAGTTGTGTATCTGGGATACGCTGTGTAACAGAGGATAGAACATATTGTAAAATATATTGAAGATTAGTTTTCTGTCTGTAACTCCCAAGCACACTGTATGTTGGTGTTTTGGATATATTTGCCACGCAGGTTGATAAGACAATAGAAGCTGTGAAATAATGTGTTTAATGTTGTCATTAGAAGAATTGTCGTTATTGTTTAAATATTTACATAGTAGCAGCAGTATGGTTTTATAGAGATGTTGCAAAAGGAAGTGTTTTATATTTAGTAGAGTAGAGAAGACGGATCTCCTAAATTACTCAAACCAGAGCGCTCAAAAACAAAATACGGCATTTTAGCCTTTCGTATAATAGTTTGAGTGATTATTTGAGTAACGATCTTCTGGGCTATATTCAGCAGTGTGATGAGAAGTTTTATAGTAAATGAGTTCATTCATGTTATGTTCTTTGTTCGGTATAAAGGTCCTGAAGAGTAACCGTAGTTACTGCAGTTTTTGTTATGGTTTGGCAGAAAAGTTGCAGAGTTATTTTATTTTGGCACTGTCATTAATTTTATTAGTGCTATGCATCGTTTTCAAATTAATTTGCTTCTGTATTTGTGTAACTGTATCTTTAAGTAAAAATAGAAATATGTGTGTGTAAAACAGCAAGAGTCATATAGTATCCAGGGTATCTCTTGGACATCATGTTAAATATACGTGATTGATCCATTGGACAGTATAACAGCTGTAAAATTTTACAAAATGCCATTATCTGATTGATTTTGACAAAAGTTTATTTTTATTCAATTTACAAGTGAGGAGGCATTATGTAATAATACTATGAATGTAAAAAGTCATATTTTTATTGCTGTAGCAATGTTATTTGCTGTGGATTTTCCCAGCTGCATATTTTTGGGATATTTTAAAGCTGTAACCAGAGCCATTATTTCATGTTCTGGCAAAAGCGTTCTAAAATTTGCAGGATGCTAATTAAAAAACACAGACTTAACAGGTTTTACATGTTACCTACTAGAAATGTGTATTTGTTTATGGTATATTCCTCTTTTTTGTATTTGAGTAGTTTGACTAGTATTTAATCTTTATGAGGGTTAGAAGGACTTTTGTAATTAAAGTCTTTAGTGTATTCTAAAGACATATTTAGATTTTTCCCAAGATAGATACCACATCTTCCAACACTCTAGATAAAATTAGAATAATTGGATGAGTGAAAATGTCTTTATTGTAAGGTTTTATTTGTATAAACAGATGCACAGCTACAGATGAGCTTTAGATTTAAGTAGAATATCAGAGTTGGTATTAGAGAAAGACTTGAGCAACGTTTATTCGTAATAAAAGTTAAGGTGTGAATTTTGTGTTGTAAAGATAAGATGTTGAAGGCTTTGTCGACCATGGAAATGGCAATTGCTGGAGATAAAGGGTTTTTTCTATGTTGTAGAAAGTCAGAAGATATAAGTTATAATGTGAAATAAGGGTATTTATAGCAATAAGAGGCAGAACTTTTAGTTTATGCTGAAAAGTATTGATTAGTGTTTTAAAGCAACTCCCTGCCCATCCAATACAATCGGTGGTAACTTGCATACACTGTAATAGTTTTATGTTCTTAGTGTGGCCAGAATTTGTGTACAGCACTACTTACACTGTTGGTGATTTAGGAATATAATATTCATACTATAGGGATGTTAGATTGCTAGGTAAAGAGCAATACGTATCTAAATAGACACAGAGATAGCATTTGCATTCTACCACATTTATATACAGTAAATACACACGCACACACGTGCAATGATAAAATGTTAATTTGTTGTGTTCTAATTTTTGTTATTATTAAGGCAAAGTACCCCATGTAATACATGGTGAGAGAATTTGAGATGTTGTTTAAAGTTTTAAATGCAAGACACGTTTTTAATACGATATATGAGAATGTACGTATGTCAGTGATTAGTGGAAAGAATTAGCAAGTGTCGTGTTATAAACAGACAAGTTGTGCTTGTGGTTTTGGAGTTATAGGAGTTAATGTAGCAATTCTTGTTGTGTGTGAAGTTGAGAGAAAGCTTCCCCAGAAGCCCCCCTTCTCTCTGACAGTCTATTTGCAGATAAGAGAATTGTAGCAGCGGCTGCAAAATTATTGCTTTTCTTTTTGTGAAGGGAGGGGGAGAACGGGCCAGAATTCCAGTTACTGTTAGTTGTTGAGAAGTTCTGTGTGTCTAATCATGATAGTATATGTCCTAATGGTAAAGAGATACATGATTATTATGTATGAGAACATATTCTTACATTATCAATTGATTCAACTATGATTATAAAAGGGTAATAATTTTTTCAAGAACAAAAGAGTGGTTCAGCTTCACACATTTTTATAATTATATTGCAACACAGACTAGTAGTAATAATATGTTTTAATTATATTTTAATGTGGAGATTAATAAGATTAGAGACCGCAATATAAATGCGAGTCACAAATCAAATAATTGAAGATGTTTAGTGAAATATTGCATGTTACTAACTGGATTTTTTTTTTGAGTTTTATTTCCATATAGATTAAAGCTGTACAGCCAACAAAAGACAAGTTCAAAGTGCACCAACGAATCTAATGCTGATCAAGATTATTTCTAAAGAAAAGTTGATTTTTAAAAGACGAAAAAGTTTTCCAGTTCAAGTAAAAGGATTCTCTTAAACTTTATCGGAATATTGTTGTGAAAGTTGTTCAACTCAACTCCCGGATCAACGTTATTTACTTAAAGCACATTCCTGTACTGACAAACAGGCCAACAAAGGAGCAGCAAGTTTTGATGAACATAATAAACCGTGACTACTAGCCAACATAGTCTTCACCCTAAGGGTAACTCGCAAATAAATCACCCAGGACTCTGCAACAGATACAACAGTCTACAGCAGATCATCTTTGTTGGGAAGTATATTTTCATTGAGTATACATGTATAAAATTGTTATTGCTGAATTGTAATTTTTGTGGTAAAGATTTGTTTAATTGTGTTATTATGGGTATGTTTGGCGTATAGTGAATTTTTGAAACTTAACAATTAGACCTACTCTAACAAACAGGATTTAGTCAGACTTATAAAGAAATTGTATTTTGATAGTATTTTTGTGGAATTGTATATAGAGAATGTTAGGAAGTTTTTCAGATTTTTTTTAAATAAGTTAAAAAAGTTTAATCAAGAAGGATTATAGATTTAAGGAGTAGGTTAAAAAGTGTTCACAGGTAATCCGTGAGATCCCCTGGGACTGGGAAATTGGCTAGGATCACTTGGAGCGAAACTTGTAAGTGGTTTGGCATGTGTGAGATCAGTGTTGCTAATTGTCTGTGTTTATGTTGTTTGTTTCAAGGGTCTCATCCTCAAGTGCATCGCGACCACTGACACCATGCCCCTACGAGAAGACTGGAAGACATTGCTCAGATATTCCCCATTATGGAAGCTTACAGTGCAACTAAACTGGATGACCAACCAATGTGTGAAATCGAGGAGGTGTGCCTTATCACCTTGGATACAATGATTATGTTGACCAGGCAACTCCTGATGGTTATCCTTAAAAACAGACAATGTCAATTTCTAAGACTAAAAGGGGAGAACAGTATGAACATTATATGGACTGTAGGGGCCTCTGGAATTATGTCGTGGATGGGAGACCATAATGTTTTGTCCACAGCCATTTTGTCTGACTGACGCTTTATGTTCTGAATGCATGCCATTTTGTGTGTTTTGAATGCATGTTCAGCTTTGCTCCAAGTCATTTTAAAGTATTTAGTCAACAACAGTCCTGGGGAATTGCAAACTCCGGAATAATATGATGTTTTAATTTATTAGACCACTCAAATGTTATCCAACATGATTTAAACAATATAAGAGAAGTGGTCACAGATATCAAGTAGGCCCCAGGTTTTGACTGGCCATTTTGAATATGTTCTTGGTTAGAAGATAATTATGGGCTTTGTTTTAATAATAGTGGTTATAGGTGCTTTTTATATTATCATACAATGCGCTAGGTGCACCATTGCTTAGGCTATGCAGTCAAGCAGAAGAAAGCCTTCAGAAACACTGGCTTTCTCTATGATATATCAGAGAGAACAGTGAAGTGAATTATCCATATTAGCATATGGATAAAAGAGTGGAACTGAAGGGGTAACCTAGCATTGCAAGGGTTAACTGGAGTAACCTAGCATTGTGAGGGTTAACCGTAAGAGCTAGTTTTGTTTTTGTACCTGTTTTAGTTTTTAGCTTCAGTTTAATTAGAAGACACGTACTCATAGGAGTACTTGGGGGAGAGAAGGTGGCAGAGGCCTGGAATCTCAGGTTCTTGCCATCTCCAATTAATCCTACTAATTAGGGAAAGGAGAAGTTACCAGAAGATGATACCAGAATGCTCTTATCTATGTCTTACCCCGTGATTGGAACCACTATGTCTTTTTAATTATCAGTACCTTCCATTTCTTATTCTGGTACTTTCCACTCATTTCTATTTTGTTGTGTAACAGTTATTTAGCATATATACCATTAACACACCCCTATACGCCTATATATTCATATGTGCACATACATTATAACCAATGAGATTGAAGTAGCCACCTCCTTAATTTGGGGTATATATATGACTGTTAAATAAATAAAGACTCAGAGTTAAAGGATAAAGAACTTGTGTCTGCTTTCTTTGGCTCTCCACGCGTGTTGTTGAGAACAACTCCCACCACGAGAAGTTAACCATTAAAGATCCATTGCCGTGTATGCAGAGACGTTGCTGAGAAGACCCCTCAGCTAGACTCGGTCCCTTTCACAATTGTCCTTTAAATTAATAAAAATGGAGGCTTTTATAAGTAGCCTCTAAAATATCATGCCGGTCAGATTTTTAATGGAGATTTTGTGGAAATACAATTGAGAGGAATGAACAATATATTTTTAATTTAATATTATATTGTCTAATTAACAAAGTTATTAACGCCTTTGTGAACTTCTTAGAGGGCTGCCCCCCATTTTTGGACTTTAAATCTTACTGACAGTAAAGAAACAGCTGGGGGATATTAGTGCCATATATAAGAAAAGTGAGCTGCTCATTCTTGGAGATTTAAATGTATACTGGTTAGACCGCAAACATGTAAAACATTCTCACTGTTCAAATCCATGAACCAAACCCAGTGTATTTCTTCTCTTACTCGGATGAAACCCAACAGCTTTAACCATACTCTATCGGACTTGGATCCTTTAATTGTCCCCAAAGAATCCAGCAGTCTGGCATCCTACCAAACATGTTCAGTGATCACTGATTGGTGTACTGTGTGCGGTAACCAAGGCTCATCAAATCGACCCCTAAAGTAATTGTTACAGTGGCGTCCCACTGGCACAATATTACTGGGCTCAGCATGGCACAATATTACTGGGCTCTGACTGGAACAATATTACTGGGCTCTGCATAGCACAATATTCCTGGTATCTGACTGGCACAATATTCCTGGGCTCTGACTGGCACAATATTACTGGGCTCTGCATAGCACAATATTCCTGGTATCTGATTGGCACAATTTTCCTGGGCTCTGACTGGCACAATATTCCTGGGCTCTGACTGGCACAATATTACTGGGCTCTGAATGGCACAATATTCCTGGTATCTGACTGGCACAACATTCCTGGGCTCTGAATGGCATAATATTCCTGGTATCTGACTGGCACAATATTCCTGGGCTCTGACTGGCACAATATTCCTGGTATCTGACTGGCACAATATTACTGGGCTCTGTATGGCACAATATTCCTGGTATCTGACTGGCACAATATTCCTGGGCTCTGAATGGCATAATATTCCTGGTATCTGACTGGCACAATATTCCTGGGCTCTGACTGGCACAATATTCCTGGTATCTGACGGCACAATATTACTGGGCTCTGCATGGCACAACATTCCTGGTATCTGACTGCACAATATTACTGGGCTCTGCATGGCACAATATTCCTGGTATCTGACTGGCACAATATTACTGGGCTCTGAATGGCACAATATTCCTGGGCTCTGACTGGCACAATATTACTTGGCTCTGCATGGCACAATATTACTTGGCTCTGCATGGCACAATATTACTGGGCTCTGAGTGGCACAATATTCCTGGTATCTGACTGGCACAATATTCCTGGGCTCTGACTGGCACAATATTCCTGGTATCTGACTGGCACAATATTCCTGGTATCTGACTGGCACAATATTACTGGGCTCTGAATGGCACAATATTCCTGGGCTCTGACTGGCACAATATTCCTGGTATCTGACTGGCACAATATTACTGGGCTCTGAATGGCACAATATTCCTGGGCTCTGACTGGCACAATATTCCTGGTATCTCGTGTAATAAAGTGTTGCGCAGGATATAATAAAATAAATACTTATCAGAGATATTTAGGCGAAAATCCAGCCTTTTTTTGAGATTGTATATAAAAGAAAAGAAAAAAATATATACAAAATTGTGCAGTATTGTGAATGTAAGGAAAATAAATATCTCCCCCTAAAGAATTGTACTCACACTCTACAGAGCCTATAGGACCGGCTCTGGGTGTATATGGCGTGCAGACTCTGAGTCCCAAAATCCCCACATCCACTGGATAGATAATCGATGGAATACTCGTGGAGCAGGAGACAACAGGAGTGAGAAACAAACGTTGTAGTGCCAAATTTAAACAATTTTAATTCCCCCCCCCCCCCCCCCCCACATATAGCAGCTTACATAGAAGAAGTTAAAAAACGATATCCCATGTAGAAAACAGTTAAAAACAGCATAGGTAAAAAGCAGGCAGAGTCACCCAGCCAATTATATCACAGTCTCCATCCGTCACTTCATAGGAGCAGGCAGCAGCTGAAGCTTGTATAGGCAGCGTTCTGCTAGAGGAGCTGGTACTTCCTGGTTGCAAGTCTCGTCAATAACGTCACGCGACGCGTTTCGCCCACACGTGGGCTTTTTCAGAGCAGTGACGTCTAGACGCAGACTTGCAGTTTATAAAGGGAGACCAATTCCGGTTGCCGTAGAAACGGCTGTAAACGATCACAAATACACCCACTTTTATGCAAAGTGGTTAGTTCAGTGTTTTCACTCCATAACAGGGAAAAAGAAACAAATAGAAAACAAAAGAAAAGTAGTATCAATAAAAACAGCAAATATCAAGGCCTTTAACTATATAGAACACATTATAGAGAAGATATACAGCATATTTAGTAAATCCCTAAAAAGCACACTATTGATC
The DNA here is from genome assembly GCA_036172795.1 of Pelodytes ibericus. NCBI lineage: Eukaryota > Metazoa > Chordata > Amphibia > Anura > Pelodytidae > Pelodytes > Pelodytes ibericus. Next base: position 52,186,136 of record CM069863.1, on the reverse strand, counting down.
ATAACTCAAAACGCTCTCAATAATATAACATAGTGACATCCCAACATGGTATATAATACAATAAAAACCCATATTTTTTACAGATAAATCTGGATAGGCTGTACTCCAGACACACAGCAGATCGTTGATCCATAGGACAATACCAAATGTGCATACAAGACACACCATTGACACAAGAATAACAGAATGCTTTTAAAGAAAGTGACACAATTCAAAGTCTGCATTCAGACCACTTGGAACTCAAATATATTAAGCTCAAATATCCATTTCATTTCAGCACGTCCAAGTGTGTCGATTTTGTCTCCGCCAATGAAGGCTGGGTTTATCAATACACATAAATTCTAAATGACAGGGATCTTTATTATGTACCAGAGAGAAGTGGTGAGAAACAGTTTGTTTATCATATCCTCTCTTGATATTCCTTACGTGTTCACTCACAAGTATTTTTAAAGGTCTTGTGGTTCTCCCTATATAGCGAAGACCACAGGGACAACCCAGCATATAAATGACTCCACTAGACTCACAGGTGGTTATATTTTTGAGCTTATACGTTTTACCACTCTGGGGGTTAGTGAAGCTTTGTAGAGTTTTGGCCTGTTTTTTATTGGTTTCCTTGCAGGTCTGGCAACACCTGCACCTATGAAACCCTACGAGATCTCCAAAAACATTTTTCCCTTGAGTCTGGGTCTTTTTAGTTTCTAAAAAACTTCGACTGAGGTGACTCTTAACGTTTGGCACACCTTTATAGATAATACGGGGTTGAGGGCCTAGAAGAGAGGATAAGTTAGGATCCTGTAAAAGGATGGGCCAATATTTATTCACGATTTTCTTAACATGTCTGTGATTTCCACTAAATTGCAGTACCAAAGGAATGTCAAACTTAGAAGAATGGGTATTAGTGGACTTGTTTTTATTATTATTATTATTATTATTCAGGAGTTCTGCCCTATCCTGAGTTCCCACATCTTGAATAGCCCTATTAATTGGAGCAACATCATATTTATTATCCACGAAGCGTTCCTTAATTAGATTGGCCTGCGTGTAAAAATAATTTATATCGCTGCAGTTCCTCCTAAGCCTACACAGTTGGCCTTTGGGGACGTTCAGTAGCCAGGGGAGAAAATGACAGCTGTCAGATTGTATAAAACTATTGGTATCTACCTTTTTAAAATAAGTGCGGTTTTGAAGTTTATTATTAGAGGGAAATAATTCTAAATCTAAGAAATTAATGTTAATATTGTTGTATTCAGCCACCAACTTTATACCCCAGGTGTTTGTGTTGAGATATTGGAGGAAAGATTGAAGGGATGCATTGTCACCATGCCATACAAAAAACATGTCGTCTATATAACGTTTGTAGAGCACCAGGTTTGCTGCCCAGCCATGCGAACCAAAAACAAAGGACTCCTCCCAAAATTCCATGAAAAGGTTTGCATAGCTGGGGCAAACCTGGTGCCCATAGCAGTGCCTCTAAGCTGTAGGTAATAATTATCCTCATACCAAAATAAATTGTTCTCAAGTATGAGGAAAATACCCTCCACAATGAAGTTGATCTGGGGCTCCGGTATATTAGCTGCTCTTTCTAGAAAGAAGCGTACTGCTTCACAGCCTTTTTGATGTTCAATAATCGTATAGAGAGAGCTTACATCACATGACACCAATATGTAGCCCTCTTGCCAAACAAAATTCTCCAATTCGTTAATCAAATGAATAGAGTCCTTTAAATGTGACCTAGTTTGGGTGACATAGGGTTGAAGAAGAATATCAATATATTCTGATAGAAATGAAAGTAAAGATCCCACCCCCGAGACTATGGGTCTGCCCGGGGGGTCAGTCAGATGCTTATGTATTTTGGGAAGAATGTAGAACACTTTAGGGTGTAGTGGATTGAGATATTGGTGTTCTTTTTTCATCAGGATGTTGGATATGAGTCCCTTATCCAGAAATTGTGTTAATTTATTTTTGATCTTATCGGCAGGTTTTATTACCAGATCTTCATTGGTTTGTAAAGTTTTCAATGCCTGAAACTCTATGGGGGAAAGGTTAAACTGAAATTTGTTGCGATTTTTCATCTTTTTAATATCTTGTGTAACCATTTTTTCGAAGGTGTTAATCTCAGCAGACTTCATATGTCTGGGATAGAAGGTTGATCTCTGTCTCAAAGAGGTGTGTGTATAGGGATCTACTAATCCATTATCTTTGGTGGAAATAGGATTTTTTATACATATATTGCGAATAAATTTCTGTAGGCCGATATAGGTTTCAAATTTATTAATTCCTGTTGTGGGGGCAAATTTCAGGCCTCTGTTCAAAACCCTAGTTTCTATCGGGTTTAGTATGTAAGTACTTAAGTTAAAAATACCGTTGGGGTTACCACCGCCCTCTCTTTCCTCTGCTGTATTCTGGAGCCTGCCCTATTCCCTCTATATCTGGGCTTCTCAGTCTTTTTTGGGGTGACAGTGCAGGATTTCTCCATTTCTTGTTTATGTCTAGGCCCTCGTCTAAAAAAGACGAGGAGGGGGCCAGATGATTTTCATCTGTATACTTAGCAAGACTCTCAAACCTGTTCTTGAGAGGGATGAGGTTAGGGTTGTTAGTGGGTGTTTGGTTGTTATGGAAAGTTCTTCTGGACGGTTGCCACTCGGAGTTACCGTTATAGTGGTTATTCTGCCCTCTATTTGATGTGGGATATTTAGAAGCATAGGGCCTTTGATAATTAGAGTCAGGTTGAGGATGAAATTTAGAGATATGCTGAGGATTGTTCCTACGAAATAGTTGTTGTTAACGGGGTCTTGGAGGGTGATGGTTGTTGTACATAACATTCTGGTTATCATATTGATTCTGCCTCGTCGGATAAAAAGAGCCAGGGGTAGTTTTGACATTATATTTAAAAACATTCTGCTGTGTCGATGGAGTATTAACCACTACTGTTGGTTTGTTGGAGAAAGTTCGGACCTTATCGTTCTTGTAGTCTCCTAGGTCCCTCACCAATTTTCTCTTTTTAATTGCCATAATCTCTGTCTCCAACTTTCCCAAATTAGTGGTAATTTTGGAAATAGAATTATCAAATCCAATATTGGGTAGTAAAGGTGTCAATTTGCCTTCTAAATTTCTTAGATCCTGATCGATTTTAGAGAGATCGTCACGTCTAAAACTTATTATTAATTCCATAAGTTTGTTAGTGCATTCCTCTAGGATTTTATCCCAGAAGAAGAGAAATGTTGTATCATCACTATGACTTGTGGGCCTTTTTAAAAGGCGCAGGCCTCTAGAAGTAATTTTATCTTTAAGGTACCTCTCTAGAGTGCCTATTTCGCATTTATATTTAATTTCTTTAGTCAAAAGTTTCTCCAACTCAGAACATAATAAATCCAGGGAATCATTAGAGTTCACAGGGGGATCTACAATTGTAGAATCCTCGGAGGTGGTATCTAAAGTGCATTTAACCCCTTGACAACAAAGGACGTGCCAGGCACGTCCTGGGAGAAACTCCCTTAACGACAAAGGACGTGCCTGGCACGTCCTGCAATGAATGAAGCGGTTTTCGCGATCAACGATTGCGAAAACCGCTTTAACAGTGCTGGTCTATTGCCTCGACATCGAGGCAATAGCCAGCACCGAAATTTCTATTTTGGGACCCCCACGATCGCCCCACGGAGCGATCGTGGGGAGCCATATTGACGGAGCATGCTGCTCCGTCAATATGACTAAGCCCTCTGCCGGTCTGAGCTTCGGAAGTGAAAGTAACTTCACTTCCGTCGCTCTGAATATGCTACTTGACTGCCCCTAGTGGTAGTTTAGTAGCATTGCAATGGAAAATATTTAAAATACATATTTAATTAATTAAAAACAGGCTATTTAGCTATATTAGCCTATAGGGTTAAAATTAAATATTTTTTAGCATAAGGGATAGGGTTAAAATTAAATTAAAGTTAAAAAATATTAATGGATATAATAAGGATTAGAGTTGGGGTTAAATTTAGTGTTAGGGTTAAATTTTGGGTTCGGGTTGGGGTCAAAAGGTCAATATAGGAAAAAACAAAAAAACACTATTTTTGGTTTTTGCCCCATAACTCGCAAAAAAATACCGAAAAATATGGAAACATGCACATTTTTGAACTCGGGAGAACATTTAGAAACTATCTAGACGGGGTCTTTTTTAATGATTTTATTTGTATAAATTATATTTTAGGTCAAAGTTAGAAAAAGTGGGTTTTTTTTAAATTTTTCAGCATATTTTATGATTTTTTTTTGTAGTAAATTATAAGATATGATGAACATAATGGTATTTAACGAAAGCCCTTCTTATGACGATAAAAACAACATATAATTTGTGTGGGTACTGTATGTGAGAAAGAAAAAAATTACAGCTAAACACAAACACCCTAGAAATGTCAAAACAGCTAATGTCAATGCAGATAAAGTGACAAGCGCTATATATAATGTGCAGACAAACAAATTATGCAGCAAACACTAGTGCATTTTCCTCCAATTAGCACAAAATAGTGAATATCGTGTAATAAAGTGTTGCGCAGGATATAATAAAATAATCAATAAAATTATCGTGGATAAGAAATATGATGTTGTTCCAATTAATAGGGCTATTCAAGATGTGGGATCTCAGGATAGGGCAGAACTCCTGAATAATAATAATAATAATAATAAAAACAAGTCCACTAATACCCATTCTTCTAAGTTTGACATTCCTTTGGTACTGCAATTTAGTGGAAATCACAGACATGTTAAGAAAATCGTGAATAAATATTGGCCCATCCTTTTACAGGATCCTAACTTATCCTCTCTTCTAGGCCCTCAACCCTGTATTATCTATAAAGGTGTACCAAACGTTAAGAGTCACCTCAGTCAATGTTTTTTAGATACTAAAAAGACCCAGACTCAAGGGAAAAATGTTTTTGGAGATCTCGTAGGGTTTCATAGGTGCAGGTGTTGCCAGGCCTGCAAGGAAACCAATAAAAAACAGGCCAAAACTCTACAAAGCTTCACTAACCCCCAGAGTGGTAAAACGTATAAGCTCAAAAATATAACCACCTGTGAGACTAGTGGAGTCATTTATATGCTGGGTTGTCCCTGTGGTCTTCGCTATATAGGGAGAACCACAAGACCTTTAAAAATACGTGTGAGTGAACACGTAAGGAATATCAAGAGAGGATATGATAAACATACTGTTTCTCACCACTTCTCTCTGGTACATAATAAAGATCCCTGTCATTTAGAATTTCTGTGTATTGATAAACCCAGCCTTCATTGGCGGAGACAAAATCGCCACACTTGGACGTGCTGAAATGAAATGGATATTTGAGCTTAATATATTTGAGTTCCAAGTGGTCTGAATGCAGACTTTGAATTGTGTCACTTTCTTTAAAAGCATTCTGTTATTCTTGTGTCAATGGTGTGTCTTGTATGCACATTTGGTATTGTCCTATGGATCAACAATCTGCTGTGTGTCTGGAGTACAGCCTATCCAGATTTATCTGTAAAAAATATGGGTTTTTATTGTATTATATACCATGTTGGGATGTCACTATGTTATATTATTGAGAGCATTTTGAGTTATGATCAATAGTGTGCTTTTTAGGGATTTACTAAATATGCTGTATATCTTCTCTATAATGTGTTCTATATAGTTAAAGGCCTTGATATTTGCTGTTTTTATTGATACTACTTTTCTTTTGTTTTCTGTTTGTTTCTTTTTCCCTGTTATGGAGTGAACACACTGAACTAACCACTTTGCATAAAAGTGGGTGTATTTGTGATCGTTTACAGCCGTTTTTACGGCAACCGGAATTGATCTCCCTTTATAAACTGCAAGTCTGCGTCTAGACGTCACTGCTCTGAAAAAGCCCACGTGTGGGCGAAACGCGTCGCGTGACGTTATTGACGAGACTTGCAACCAGGAAGTACCAGCTCCTCCAGCAGAACGCTGCCTATACAAGCTTCAGCTGCTGCATGCTCCTATGAAGTGACGGATGGAGACTGTGATATAATCGGCTGGGTGACTCTGCCTGCTTTTTACCTATGCTGTTTTTAACTGTTTTCTACATGGGATATCGTTTTTTAACTTCTTCTATGTAAGCTGCTATATGTGGGGGGGGATTAAAATTGTTTACATTTGGCACTACAACGTTTGTTTCTCACTCCTGTTGTGTCCTGCTCCACGAGTATTCCATCGATTATCTATCCAGTGGATGTGGGGATTTTGGGACTCAGAGTCTGCACGCCTTATACACCCAGAGCCGGTCCTATAGGCTCTGTAGAGTGTGAGTACAATTCTTTAGGGGGAGATATTTATTTTCCTTATATTCACAATACTGCACAATTTTGTATATATTTTTTTCTTTTCTTTTATATACATCTTTAAAAAAGGCTGGATTTTCGCCTATATATCTCTGATAAGTATTTATTTTATTATATCCTGCGCAACACTTTATTACACGATATTCACTATTTTGTGCTAATTGGAGGAAAATGCACTAGTGTTTGCTGCATAATTTGTTTGTCTGCACATTATATATAGCGCTTGTCACTTTATCTGCATTGGTTTTTGATTTCTGGTATCTGACTGGCACAATATTCCTGGTATCTGACTGGCACAATATTCCTGGGCTCTGAATGGCACAATATTACTGGGCTCTGACTGGCACAATATTCTAGGTATCTGACTGGCACAATATTCATGGGCTCTGACTGGCACAATATTCATGGGCTCTGACTGGCACAATATTACTGGGCTCTGACTGGCACAATATTACTGGGCTCTGACTGGCACAATATTCCTGGGCTCTGATTGGCACAATATTCCTGGTATCTGACTGGCACAATATTCCTGGGCTCTGACTGGCACAATATTCCTGGTATCTGAATGGCACAATATTCCTGGGCTCTGACTGGCACAATATTACTGGTATCTGAATCGCACAATATTACTGGCATATGAATGGCACAATAATACTGGCATCTGGCACAATAATACTGGCATATTAATGGGAAAATTGGCTGTGGCTTATTAATGACAAAATTATACTGGTATATAATTGGGCAAATTGGCTGTTATAGCGAGCGAGAGAAATGTCTGTATGTATAGATATGTATTGTTTTAGACTTGTACAATTGTCACCTCGTGGGGCTCCTGTGTGTTGTATAATTAATGGCGGTCCCATGTGTGCATAATTATGGGGCACTTGTGTGTGGCATATTTATTGGGCCCCATGTGAGGCATAATTAAGGGACTCTTTTGTGTGGCATAATTATGGGGCACCTGTGTGTGAGTGGCATAATTATGGGGACTCTTTTGTGTGGCATAATTAATTGGGCAGAGGTCAGGCATAAATAGTGGGGCTCTGGTGTGGCATAATTTATGGGGCTCTGGTGTGGCATAATTTATGGGGCTCTGGTGTGGCATAATTTATGGGGCTCCGGTGTGTGGCATAGTTATGGGGCTCCTGTGTGTGGCATAGTTATTAGGCCATCTAACTGGCATTACTAAGGAATCTGTTTGGCATTGTATTGTAGGAAATCCAGGGGGGTGAAACCATGAGTTTCCGCACCGGGTGACACTAAGCCTAGTGACGCCTCTAAATTGTTACAAGAGGTTTTAAAAAGTTTGATCTCCAGTCTTTCCTCTTTAGCAACTGTCTGTGGAGCAGGCAAAACTTAATACCCAGTCTGGACTCTGCAATTGAATACTTTCAATCTGAGTTCATGCAGGTCTGTGATAAACATGCCCCACTGCATAGAGTGAGAGTATGGGGTGCTCATCTGCCCTGGGTCTCCGCTGACCTCCTGGACTTATTCCATTTCAGGGAAGCTTTTTGGTAAAAATTTCAACAAACATGCTTCAACCAAGGTCACGCCGCTATTGTGGATCGACACAGTAGATGCAAGAATCAAACCAAACTTGACAAGGCTACTTATTTATCTGATAGGCTGAATATAAATCTAGCCAATATGACCAGTCTGAGCAATTTTTAGAGTCATTAAAAACATCATGAATTTCTACACTCTCCAATGGCAATAGTAAATTAATGTAATCCCTATTTTGTACGATGTGCGACTGCTCTTGTAGGAATGCACCACAATGAGGATCATGCCACTGTTTCTATGGCAGACAAGTCAACACCAATATCACCCCTGGCCAAACCCCTTACAGAATTTTTATTTTTACCAGTATTGCATAGTGTGATAGCAGCTCATCTCATAAACCAAAAAATGAAATTACAATGTGGGCCATACCTACTTCCATCAATGCTATTGAGGCTGAGTGCACCTGTTACTGCTTGACCCATTGCCTACTAATCAATGTCTCCCTGTTCTCCAGTTATGTCCCCAAAGCTTGGAAAATAGACAGAGTTATCCCTACACACAAAAATGGTGATATAAACATAGTATCAAACAGCAGGCCTTTTGGTCAAACTATCTAACATTGCTTCAATCTGGGTTTTGTCAAATCATTCCACGATTACTGCCCTCTTAAAGTTGAGCAATGACATCCAGAGTGGTAAGGAGAGTGGTGAATTTACAGGAGCAGTTTTCCTAGACTTTGAAAATACCTTTGATATGGTTAATCATGATCATCTGCTAAACAACCTAAACTCTGCTGGTTTCATTCATACCTGTCTGATCGAACGCCATATGTGGAATGCCTCAAGGATCCATCCTCAGCCTACTGCATTTCTTGATATCTATCATTGGCGGAACCATAGGCGTGCGCAGCCTATTGCATTAGGGTGTGCACCCTAAAGCACAAACACACACGCCGCACACGTGTGTGTGTATAGATATATAGATAGATATATATCTATCTATATATCTATACACACACACACACACACACATACACAAATGCACTCTGCATACTTACATACAGACCCGCATTCATATAATTATCAATATAAACAAACATTTAAAAACTGTATTAAAACTTTTTTTTTATTAATTAAGCATTTAGCAATGTAAACAAACATTTCCAATTTTTTAACTTAAAAAAACACTTACTTAAAGTTTACCAGCCAGCCGGCCGCCCCAGAACCCCTCCTGGGAAAAAACGATGTGCCTGTGCTCCGCTCTCAACCCTCTCCTCTGGCACTGCGGCTGGGCCTCACCCTTGCGTTGCCGTGACTCCGCCTCTGCGTGACGTCACGGAACGCGTGTACGCGAACGCGTACATTACAGGGGAGGTCTGAGGGAGGAGAAAGTCCGTCCTTCACTATGCGGCGCTTCCGCTCGCATAGTGAAGGATCGGATTAGGAGACAAACTCGGGCGGCAGACGGCAGTGCAGCACGGAGGCAGGGCCGTCTTTAATAGTGATTGGACCCTGGGCAAGCATTTGCTTGGGCCCCCTGGACCCTGCCCCCTCCCCTGCATGCAATCCCGCCATCCATCGGAATGTTACCCCCCCCCCCCCACACACACACACACACACATATGCCATAATTGTTGTGCCATTCAGATGCCAGTAATATTGTAACTTTCGGATGCCAGTAATATTGTGCCAGTCAGAGCCCAGTAATATTGTGCCAGTCAGAGCCTAGTAATATTGTGCCAGTCAGATGCCTGCAATATTGTGCCAGTCAGAGCCCAGTAATAATGTGCCAGTCAGATACCAGTAATATTGTGCCAGTCAGATACCAATAATATTGTGCCAGTCAGATACCAATAATATTGTGCCAGTCAGATACCAGGAATATTGTGCCAGTCAGATACCAGGAATATTGTGCCAGTCAGATACCAGGAATATTGTGCCTGTCAGAGCCCAGGAATATGGTGCCTGTCAGATGCCTGTAATATTATGCCAGTCAGATGCCTGTAATAGTGTGCAGTCAGAGGCCAGGAATATTGTGCCAGTCAGATGCCTGTAATATTGTGCCAGTCAGATGCCTGTAATATTATGCCAGTCAGATGCCTGTAATATTATGCCAGTCAGATGCCTGTAATATTATGCCAGTCAGATGCTTGTAATAGTGTGCCAGTCAGAGCCCAGGAATATTGTGCCTGTCAGAGCCCAGGAATATGGTGCCTGTCAGATGCCTGTAATATTATGCCAGTCAGATGCCTGTAATAGTGTGCAGTCAGAGGCCAGTAATATTGTGCCAGCCAGATGCCCAGTAATATTGTGCCAGCCAGATGCCCAGTAATATTGTGCCAGCCAGATGCCCAGTAATATAGTGCCAGCCAGATGCCTGTAATATAATGCCAGTCAGATGCCTGTAATATTATGCCAGTCAGATGCCTGTAATAGTGTGCAGTCAGAGGCCAGGAATATTGTGCCAGTCAGATGCCTGTAATATTGTGCCAGTCTGATGCCTGTAATATTATGCCAGTCAGATGCCTGTAATATTGTGCCAGCCAGAGCCCAGTATTGTGCCAGTCAGAGCCCAGTAATATTGTGCCAGCCAGAGCCCAGTAATATTGTGCCAGTCAGATGCCCAGTAATATAGTGCCAATCAGATGCCCAGTAATATAGTTCCAATCAGATACCCAGTAATATAGTGCCAATCAGATGCCCAGTAATATAGTGCCAGTCAGATGCCAAGTAATATAGTGCCAATCAGATACCCAGTAATATAGTGCCAATCAGATACCCAGTAATATAGTGCCAATCAGATGCCAAGTAATATAGTGCCAATCAGATGCCAAGTAATATAGTGCCAGTCAGATACCCAGTAATATAGTGCCAATCAGATGCCCAGTAATATAGTGCCAGTCAGATGCCAAGTAATATAGTGCCAATCAGATACCCAGTAATATAGTGCCAATCAGATGCCCAGTAATATAGTGCCAATCAGATGCCAAGTAATATAGTGCCAATCATATGCCCAGTAATATAGTGCCAATCAGATGTCCAGTAATATAGTGCCAATCAGATGCCAAGTAATACAGTGCCAATCAGATACCCAGTAATATAGTGCCAATCAGATGCCCAGTAATATAGTGCCAATCAGATGCCAAGTAATATAGTGCCAGTCAGATACCCAGTAATATAGTGCCAATCAGATACCCAGTAATATAGTGCCAATCAGATGCCCAGTAATATAGTGCCAATCAGATGCCCAGTAATATAGTGCCAGTCAGATGCCAAGTAATATAGTGCCAATCAGATACCCAGTAATATAGTGCCAATCAGATGCCCAGTAATATAGTGCCAATCAGATGCCAAGTAATATAGTGCCAATCATATGCCCAGTAATATAGTGCCAATCAGATGTCCAGTAATATAGTGCCAATCAGATGCCAAGTAATACAGTGCCAATCAGATACCCAGTAATATAGTGCCAATCAGATGCCCAGTAATATAGTGCCAATCAGATGCCAAGTAATATAGTGCCAGTCAGATACCCAGTAATATAGTGCCAATCAGATACCCAGTAATATAGTGCCAATCAGATGCCCAGTAATATAGTGCCAATCAGATGCCAAGTAATATAGTGCCAGTCAGATACCCAGTAATATAGTGCCAATCAGATACCCAGTAATATTGTGCCAATCAGATACCCAGTAATATAGTGCCAGTCAGATACCAGGAATATTGTGCCCCCCCCCCCCCCCGTACTTACATGAAGCTGCTCCGTGTCCCCCGCCGGATGTCTCCTCCGTGCAGTCTTCCCTCTTGCACGGAGGAGGGAAACAGAAACCGGATGTGACGCGACGTCACATCCGGCGTCAGTTTTTTTTTTTGTTTTTTTCCGGCAGTCGCATCCATCGGATGCGGCTTGCCGGAAAAAAGCGTTCACAAGCGCAATGCGCTGTGAACGCGGCAGCAGGGGCTGGGGGCCCACGGGACAGCTGCCTTGGGGCCCCCCAGGAGTAAATGGGCCCAGGGCAGCTGCCCCGTTTGCCCCGCGTTAAAGACGGCCCTGCACGGAGGTGAGAGAGCCTCAATTTTGAGGCTTGATTAGGGTGTGCCCAGGCACACCCGGCACACCCCGTGCGCACGCCTATGGGCGGAACTATCGATGTCACAGGAGTGCAGGGGTCAACAGGGAGCCAGGCTGCCCTGTTGATCCCTGCAAAAAAAAAAAATGGGCAGCTGCCCAGGGCCCATTCATTCGTGGGGCCCAAAGTGGGTCACATGGAGACAGCCACTACTGGGCAGCAGCCGTCACCCAGATTTTAGCCACAGCCACCGGGAATGATAGTGTTATATCCAGTAGCTGTATTTCCCTTCGGAGGAGACGGTCGGGAACAAGCAGCATCCAGGTAAGTACTGGGGCAGGGGGGAAGATGGAGGGATTTTTAATTGGCATATTAATAAGCAAATAACACTGGCAAATGAATGGCAAAATAATACTGGCATATGAAGAGCAAAATAACACCGGCAAATGAATGGTAAAATAATACTGGCAAATGGATAGTAGAAAAATACTGGCAAATGAATGGCAAAATAACACTGGAAAATTAAGGGCAAAATAACACTGGAAAATTAAGGGCAAAATAACAGTGACAAATGAATGGCAAAATAATACTGGCAAATGAAGGGCAAAATAACAAAGGGCAAATGAAGGGCAAAATAAAACTGGCAAATGAATGGTAAAATAACACTGGTAAATGAATGGTAAAATAATACTGGTAAAATAATACTGGCATATTAACGGCAAAATAAAACACGGAGAAGACAGCCAGGTGAGTACTTACGAAGGGGGGGAGGAGGGTGGTGGTGTATTAATGGACAAATTGTCTGAGGCATATTAATGGGTAAATTGTCTGTGCCAAATTAACAGGAAAATTGTCTGCCGTATTAATGGGCAAATTGTCTGTGGTATTTTAATAAACAGCCTAATAGTGGCATATTAATGGGAAATTGGCTGTGGCATATGAATGGGCAGTCTAATAGTGGCATATTAAAGGGCAAATTGGCTTTGCCAAAGTGATACTGTGGCATGTTCTGTGGGGCAAATTAACATGTACTATGGGGGAAAGCGACACCGTGGCATGGTCTGCAGGGGCAGTTCAGTGGGACAAAGGGACACTGTGGTATGTTCTGGCAGGCAAATTGACACCAGGTCCGGCCTTAGGGGTGTGCGACCTATCCGAGCGCACAGGGCACAACGCCCAGGGGGCGCCAAGAAAAAAAAATAAGTTTGCTGGTAGAGGCACTGACGGGGAGCCGCGGGCAGCATAAGTAAGTGCTGCTCGCACCCCCCTCTCACATAGTGAGCTCCGCCCCCTCCCTGTAATTAAGAATGGGAGGGGGAGGAAAGAACAGAGGAGTTGGGGAGGAGAGAACAAAGGAGGGGGAGAGAAGAGAACAGAGGAGGGGGGAGGAGAGAACAGATATGGGGGGAGGGGGGGAGAAGAGAACTGAGGGGGGAGGAGAGGACAGATATGGGATAGGAGGTGGAGAGAGAACAGATATGGGGAGGAGGGGGAGAGAGAGAACAGATTTGGGGAGGAGGGTAAGAGAGAGAGAACAGATTTGGGGAGGAGGGGGAGAGAGAGAACAGATATGGGGAGGAGGGGGAGAGAGAACAGATATGGGAAGGAGGGGAGAGAGAACAGATATAGGGAGGAGTGGGAGAAAGAGAACAGATATGGGGCAAGAGGGTAACTGAATAGGTAGAATGTATGAAATCCATATAATAAATTTGACAAAAGTAGCAGAGAAATCTCATGCAGATACCAGCTAAAATGAATATTATACAGATTAAATCTGTGAGCAGGAGTGGATTTGGCCTTCTAATATTCTCAGCCCAGCTGCTGTATTGCCTTCTGGGAAATTGTGTTTCCTGATTTTTACATGTGGAGTATTAAGGGTCCTAAATGGTAGCAGAATGCCATATTAGGCTGTTCTACCTCGCGCACACTGATGATTCAGAGCATTGTATTTCCGATGCTCCCTGCAACGCGCAAAAAAAAAATGGAGGGGGAGAAAGGGGTAGAGGAGAGAGACAATGTGAGGGGGGGAGAATAGACATGAGAGAGGGAGAAAAGACATGGGAGTGGGGAGTATAGACATGGGAGTGAGGGGGGACAGACAACAGATATGGGGAGGATAACAGACATGGGAGTGAGGGGGCACAGACAACAGATATGGCAGGGCAACAGACATGGGTGCAGGAAGGAGAGACAACAGACATGGGAAGGGAGAGAGACATACAATGGGGGAATAGGAGAGGAAGATAGGCATTGGAAGAGAGAGGGACAGACATGAGGGGGAAGAGGAGATAGACAGGGGGACACATTAAGAAATTTACTTTTTCTCTAACAAGAAAAAAAAAGTGTCTTGTGTGTGTGTGCATGAGACTGCATGTGTTTGCGTGATTGATGCGCTGTCTAGCTGTTGTAAGTAGGCGGGGTAATGGGAGGGACAAGGGGCGGAAAAACGAGGATTTGCCTAGGGTGGCAAAAATCCTTGCACCAGCCCTGAATATGGATTAAACAAAACAATAGATCTATCAGCTTTCAACTAGGCAATCACCCCACCAGATTCATGCTCCATTTGGGGGCATGTAACAGTTGGTGGTTTGCCACACCGTCACTTTTGCAGTTATGACCTGTATATATAGTCTTTAGTATATTGTATAGTGATCCCAATTTTAATATTTGTCCGCTATTAGATGATCAGATATTTATTTTTCCACATTCCATCCTTTCCTAGCTTTGTCCATTTCCATGACCATTCCGCCCTTTTTCTCTTTAATGGATTTTACTTTTTCTATATATGTATCCATTTATTAGGAAGTCAGATGTTCAAGCTTTCATCTGCTTGCCAGCTCTCTACCATTCATGTATCCACCATTTCGGTTTATATTTATTTTTCTTTTATCATATGTATATTTTTCATATGTGCTCCGTTTGTTACTTTGTGCATATACATAGCCCCTACTTTTCATTGTTTACTCTTTTACTACTGTCGCTTTAAACATTGTGACTGACAACATATATAAAAACAGGCTGTGTAAGAAAAGCAGCAAATTTATGCTGACAAACATGTACTTTCTTTGAACTTTTTGAGCCACCAGCATTTCACTGCCTGTTACTTCCACCATTTACATGTACAATTTCTGACCAGAACAAAGTGAATTTGAGCCCAACATCTCTGTTGGGATGAAGGAGTTCTTCACTACCTCTGGTAGGAGGCAGGACGCCAATTATTTGTAACCTACAGCTCTAACGCTTCTGTGTTGTGTAGATAATTAAAAAGTATGTTTTGTTGTTTATTGCCTCTTGCAATGACTGGAGCCTGAGACACCAGCATTCTTGACTCAATTTAGGAAGCGCCAGTCTGATACTTCAAAGCACCCTTGAAAACTCCATACACATTTCTATTCTTCTCTTGTCCTTCCCTTCACTTTCCACCTCTTTATGCGCCAGAATACTGTCCCATGTAAAATGTGTGTTTATAAAGTAGACCAGGCCTACTGAGCTTTTCCCACATTGTTAGCACCTGCATAAGGTCTGCATTAAGACATCCATAACATCTGTCACAGAAACTGAAATTCCATCCAAACTTTTCAGTATATCTCCCTTCTTAAAAACAGTGAATACCTGAAATATTTAAAAGTTGCAGCCCTCATCAAGCAAAAGAAAAGGTTGCAATAAATGGAGATGCTTATTAATAGGAAGATATGAAATGACAAATCAATATGGTATAAAAAAAAGTTACACTTTGCAATTTAATTACAGGAACAGCAGTATGAATTTAAATCACACATAAAATAAAAGTTAAACATAATTAATGTTTCTGCATAGAACACCTTTTCTTCACAGAAAATATGGTTTAATTGACGTAGTCTTGATATTTTTTTGCCCAATTATGTCCACGTAATTTTGGCATTTAGGGCTGTTCCAGCATCTGCTCACAAGTCCTGCTCAATTCTGCTAACTTGACACGGGCATAGTCAATCCTGTTGTGAGCCATTGTCCCATCCTTCCGAGCACTATAACTGGAGCCTTCATGTGGCTGCCCAGTAGCAACCTTTAATATAACAAAGGAAAAGAATGAACACACTTAAAAGCAAACAAAACACTGTGCAAGAATAAACATTTTGTGTATGGCAGACCGACAAAATAACTAGCAAACTCAGCACATTGGTTAATCCCAGTCAGGGGCGTCACTAGGGTTGGTGTCACCCGGTGCGGAAACTCATGGTGTCATCCCCCTGGATTTCCTCCAATACAATGCCAAACAGATTCCTTAGTAATGCCAGTTAGATGGCCTATTAACTATGCCACACACAGGAGCCCCATAAATTATGCCACACCAGAGCCCCACTATTTATGCCACACCAGAGACCCACTATTTATGCCTCACCTCTGCCCAATTAATGATGCCACACTCACACAGGTGCCCCATAATTATGCCACACAAAAGAGTCCCTTAATTATGCCACACATGGGGCTCGATAAATATGCCGCACAAAAGCGCCCCATAATTATGCACACATGGGACCGCCATTAATTATTCAACACACAGGAGCCCCACGATGTGACAATTGTACAATTATAGATACCAGGAATATTGTGCCAGTCAGATACCAGTAATAGTGTGCCATTCAGATACCAGTAATAGTGTGCCACTCAGAGCCCAGTAATATTGTACCCCCGCTGGAGGTGTCACCCGGTGCGGTCCCCCCACCCCTCAGGACGCCACTGATCCCAGTACTGTACTCCCTTCAGAATGCATCAATCTCAAATGTTCTTCAGATTTTGTACTGCATTCAACAGATCACAGCCATTCAATTTCTCTATCTTGCATTATGACGGAGGACGTCTTACCTGGGTAAGGTAGCGAATCTGTCCTGACAGCTCAGACTCCACTTTCTGCACAGAAGTTGTAAACTGAGTAGCTAGTCTATCAAGAAGACGCTCATTTGGCTTTTCTTTGGAGAGTTCCAAAATGACATTTCCTGTAAAATATATATATATATATATTATACATATATTTTTTATTTAGGATGTATTAGATCCCCACTTCCTTGCTCATGCAACAGAAAACACCCTCTACTAGAACAATTACCTGCATTTAACAAGATAGCAGCAATTTCCCTTTCTATCTCTTCCAAGACACGCAGTCTCTCATTTGCAATACTATATGTGGCCATGGAAACCTCAAAAACTTAGGACCGTGTCAGATGAATCAAACCTGTAAAAAAAAACACACACATAGATGGTTATATTTATAACAATAAGTAAATATTGCACAGATCTCTTACCCATATGTTCCTTCCACTTTATGGGGCTCAGGACTGAGCCATGTGACATAGTGCAGTGAAGGGTATATATGCAGAGTTGGGAATGCTCACAAACATACCCATAATGCATCTGCAAGGCAACAATGTGTAGGAACTAACCATTGTCAGAAGACACATAGATGCATAAACAGGGTTAGAAGGAAAATATGCATGGTGGCTCATTAGGTAAGGGGGGGCGGGAACATGTATGGCTGATAAAGAAAACTGAAAAGATTAGACGGGAATGCACTTGTATATATGACATGTAGTCTGCTACAGTAACAGATATAAGGACTTCTTGTAGGGCAATGCACTCTTCTCAGTGGCTCTGGAGATATTCTGAAGAACATTGCTTATGATGCTCAGCCACCATTCAAAATTATTATGAGATGTAGTCTACTTCTGTAGCAGTTCCATTGGCTCCTCTTCCCCTCCTGCCTCATATTGCAGTAGTTTGAGAGCCCTGTGGTATTTAGCAGCCCAAGGTACCAGCACTTCATACCCTGGAATAAAGCAACCTTGGCTTGCATCCCTGTCACTGATAAGAAAAGGAAAGTGAATAGAACCATAGCCGTGTCTCTTTATCACTCAGCAGACCTTTTGGGGGTTTCACTGTGCTCTTCCCTTCATCCCCGTATGTTGTTGGTTTGTTTAACCCTGCCTCCTTTTAATCTTTCTAGCTCCTGCACACTCCCCCACCGGATCCCGCTGCTTTACAGTGCAATACCTCTGTTTCCGTACATAGTTTAGTCATCGGCTCCGCCCCCTTACTCCATCATTTCCGCTATCCTAAGACGCGCTGTTCTTGGCTCCTCCCCCCGGAAGTTGTCGTCTCCCTACTATCGAATCCTTTTAAAAGACCAGCACGAACTTTGTTTAGTTCTATCTAGAGCCGAGTGTAAGACGTACGGAACATCTAATTAATAAACAGTAGACTGAACAAGGTTTATACTGTTCATAAAAAATAATTTATGTATTATCACTGCAGGAAATACAGAAATGTTCTCATTGGTTCCTGCAGCAAAAAAAAGGGGGAAATTTTTTTTTACTCGGCTATTGTGGCCAGTGCTGGTTTCTTGCAAACTGTTCACAACCTCATCTAACTTTATGCTTTTTATATTTTACAATGCACAATGTAGAACATGCATTTTAAAGTACTTTGAAAGCACATTAACCCCTTTGCGACCTTATGACAAGTTAACTCGTCATAAGAGCCGCAGCATTAGCGACCTTATGACGAGTTACCTCGTCATGCAGTCTAGCCACGGAGCGCACCGCCAGCCAGTCTGCAACGGGTCCAGGACTAAGCCTCGTACCCGTGGCAAAGCTCCTGGACCCGATCGGTGGATTTCCGGCTATGTGATTGAGTCATCACCACGATAACATTCAAATTCAGTGTGTTCACACACTGACTTTGCCTCTAATTCACTCTCTGTGCTTCACATTCAGGGCCGGCCTTAGGGGTGTGCGACCTGTGCAATCGCACAGGGCGCAACACTCCAGGGGGCGCCTGCCCGGCCGTTAAAAAAAAAATAAAAAAGTTAGAAAAAAAAAACAACAACCCGGTAGAGGCACTGGATGGGGGAGATCAAAAGATCCCCCCTCACCAGCCCTCTGCTTGGCATGCTGTGCTGTGTCCGGGGAGGGGGCGGAGCTAACCGGCTCAGTGGTGTAGCTCCGCCCCCACCCTGTGAAGCAGAGCAGCGTCTGCTTCACAGGGAGCCACGGACAGCAATAGAAGGTGCTGCTCGGCTTCCCATGCCTGCATTAAGTATGGGGAGCCGAGCAGCACTTTCTATTGCTGTCTGTGGCTCCCTGTGAAGCAGACGCTGCTCTGCTTCACAGGGTGGGGGCGGAGCTACACCACTGAGCCGGTTAGCTCCGCCCCCTCCCTTGAACCACACTTGCAGGCAACGGGGGGGGGGGGGGGGACAACAGGAGGTGAGAGAGGGACAGAAAAGGGGGTGAGAGGCAGAACAGGGGGAGGGGGGGAGAGAGAGAGACAGAACATGGGGTGAGAGAAGGACAGAACAGCGGGTGAGAGGCAGAACAGGGGGAGGGGGGGAGAGAGAGGCAGAAAGGAGTGAGAGAAGGACAGAACAGGGGGAGGGGGGAGAGAGAGGCAGGAGAGGGGGAGAGAGAGGCAGAACAGGGGGAGGGGGAGGCAGAACAGGGGGTGAGAGAAGGACAGAACAGGGGGTGAGAGAAGGACGGGAGAGGGGGAGAGAGAGGCAGAACAGGGGGAGAGAGAGGCAGAACAGGGGGTGAGAGAAGGACAGAACAGGGAGTGAGAGGCAGAACAGGGGGAAGGGGGAGAGAGAGGCAGAACAGGGGGTGAGAGAAGGACAGAACAGGGGGAAGGGGGAGAGAGAGGCAGAACAGGGGGTGAGAGAAGGACAGAACAGGGGGTGAGAGGCAGAACAGGGGGAGGGGGGAGAGAGAGACAGAACAGGGGGAGAGAGAGACAGTACAGGGGGAGGGGGGAGAGAGACAGAACAGGGGGAGGGGAGAGAGAGAGACAGAACAGGTGGAGGGGGGATAGAGAAACAGAACAAGCGAGGGGGAAGAGAGAGAGACAGGAGGTGGGAGAGAGACAGAACAGGTGGGAGGGGGGGGGGAGACAGACATGGCAAGGAAGAGGAAAGGGACACATACTTCGGGGGGGGGGGGGCGCGCCATAGGGGAAGCCTGCACAGGGCGCCGGAACACTTAAGGCCGGCCCTGTTCACATTCTTATAGTGAAGCACAGAGAGTGACCTGTAAATAAAAATAAAGAACATATTTGGGGGGGGGGGGGGGGATTGACCCTTTCAATGCTGATCACAGTTTGTAACTGTGATCAGTTTCCTTCCACTTTATGGCCCTCATTAATTTTTTTAGCCATTTATAAAGTTTTTTTAATAAATAAAGGTAATTTTAATATATTTATTTAATAAAATGTAACCCCTGCATGCCTGTTGCGTGATTTTTACTGATCTGACATCGCACTCTTCAGAGTTGTTTTTTCTGTCTTTTTTGTTTAGGGGGGTTTGGGAACCAATATTTTTCTTTTTGATTAGTTAGTCAATTAGGGGGATAAGTGGGTTAGTGTTGCACTAGTTGTGTAGCTTATTGTTGGGAAAAATTTCCTCTTTTATATGTATTTTTTAATACTAAAATGTAAATAATTCTTATGTATAGGGTATCAAAAGAAAGCTCTAACTGTCCTTTAAAAAACAACATATAACTTGTATGGGAGCGTTAAATGAGAGAGAGGAAAATTATGTTTCAAAAACCGCATATTAAAAATTGAAAAACGCTCTGATCCTTGGCCTTGGAAAATCCCTGGTCCATAAAGGGTTAATATGCATTAATATTTGGAAGAAGCATTTTGGGCACCAGTCACTTTAATTTTAACCCTCCACATTCCCACTGAAATCACTATTGGTGTCAGAGTCCCTTTTGCAATGAGAAATTTTGCAGGCCAGTAAAAAAAAATTGGCTTCAGGCCCATATTACGTCTACAGAGGGAGCAGGATGGCCAATATTTGTTTTGTAGAAAAGGTGGCAACCCTAGTTATAGCAGACAAGTATGATAAAGTTGCAGTTATCAAAAATTAAAAATAAATATAAATAAAAAAGTTATTGAAAATGTAGTCTAGCGACGTATGGGGAAAAGAACTGAGCAAGTAAAGGTATATTAAAACAGACAAATAAATAAGCATTATTTTTTTGTGTATGTTTTGTTTAGTTATCTCAACACTTCATTTGAAAACTTTTTATATGTTCCGTTGTAATATATGCCTCATTTTACTTATATATTTGATATCTTCGTAGCTAGCAAATAGATTTGTATTTATAATATAATGTATACCTCTTTCCTGTTCCACTGCAATTACAACATAAGATGCAGGGAACTGCATGGTGAGTGTACACACACATATATATATATATATATATATATATCAAAGCAAATGTATAGATGACATTAGGAGGGACACTTTAGATTTATTTACATACATATATATCCACACATACATCTGAAACCTTTATATAAGTAATCATGTACAACATAGATTATGTATAAAGGTGTTTCCATCAGAAATGTAGTGCAATTGCACCATAATTCTTGTCTACCCCACAAAATGTAGCTGACGCTCAAAGAGATCATCAGCTAAATTTTCTGAAACTCTGCGTGCCCGAATCCCTGACTGGGTCTAGGGGATGGGACACTTAATCGCGGCTGCTTCCGCGCAGCCGCTTCACCGCCGACTCTGCACCACAAGACAGCTCGTCGCTGGAGATTTTCTTGCGGGACATTTCATCGCTAAAGGTAAGTATTTTAGCTTATTTTAGTAAGAGTGGTAATTTTAGTATTAGGGTTTAGGGGGTTAATTTTAGTATTAGGGGTCGGGGGTTAGTATTAGGGTTTAGGGGGTTCATTTTAGTATTAGGGGTCGGGGGTTAGTATTAGGGTTTAGGGGGTTAGTATTAGGGGTCGGGGTTAGTATTAGTATTGGGGTTAATTTTAGTATTGGGGTTTGGGAATCATTTATTAGGGGGGGTTATTTTCGTTTTACTTTTACATTTGTAAGAGCTGACTGCGATGAAACGGCCCCGTTATTCTTCATTGCTGACAGTTCAGCGTTCTAACTGCCGCGCTGAACTGTCAGCGATGAAGATGCGGGGCGGAAGTGCCCTAGACCCCCGGTCTATTCCTGTATGTTCATGGCTCCCGATTTGGGAGCCCAAAGACGCCAATTTGGCACTTTGATTGTTAAGGACCAAAGCACCATCCAGCATGAAGGGGTTAATTCCGGGAGTGGAGAATCTTTAAATATTGAATAAATATTCAGCTCACATTAACTCAACTGCACCTCACTAGTGAATAGATCCTTTACCAAACTCTTCTCAGATGTAAAAAAACTTTTTCACCCCTTGAAGATACCTTCAGGTAAAGAAAAAATAAAAAAAAGTACAATGTCAACTCAACCTTTGCTTGGTGAAGATATTACAATTTCAAGTAATAGTTGTAATTCGCTCATGTGGTGGTTCAATTAAATTCTGAATCCTTTGTTGAAGCTACTTTTGAAGTAGAATAAACATTTGTCTATTATTTGTACACAATCAAACACACTGCACCTATATACATATATATCTTTTATTTCATTATAAGAGAGACTTATATTACAGGAGAGAAAGGGGTAGTTTAAGGTCACAGTCTTGGTTCAGATGGGAACACCACCCAGCCTTCCTTCTTCCCGACCTTTGTTAAAGCAGCAATTGTTCCAAGGGCAAGACATGAAGTGGTTCCCGTCATGTAGTTATGAGCTGTATATAAAAGTACAGAGTTAATACTGGTACATCTTTGGTCAGATACATCCGTTTCTACAAAATACCACATGTTAAACTAAGCCATAAAACCTTTGCTTTAAGCAAGAGAATCAAGTGCACATTTATTCCTTAATAAAATATATTGAAAAATGTGGAGAACAGTTTTTTGCTGATGCAATTCCTCAGGGGGATAGCACTTAAAATCCTGGATTAAAACAAATTGCAAATTCATTGAAAAGCATGGTTCTGAAAGGAAAAATTCTGGCTACCTCCTCCTCCTCCTGCGCCGCTTCCACCTACACCGCCATGGTCACCGCTTCCTCAACCTATGGGTCACTTAGTATAAACTGAAAGAGAATACCCTGCACTCCAACCCTCTCTCAAATGGATAATTCTGTTGATCCTCCTGGCAGCCATGCTTTAGATTTATGTTCTTCCAAAACTAAAATCAAAGATTCCATCTAGTGCTATTTTATGGCTCAGCTGTATTTTTAATTTGTATGTATTTTATGTTATTTGAAGTTATTTCCCTATCCATATTTGCTTGCAGGGCACTTGTCCTACTCTTACCCCCCATTTTACTTCCTATTGCAGCCCTCTAGCCCTTTCCAGGACTTTTTTAGAGGCCAAAAGTTCGGGCCACTAGCCAAACCCGAACATCCAGGTGTCCGCTCAACTCTATTCCCGGCACATATCTATTTCCTGCTGTAACTAGTACACTACCACTTGAGTGGATTTCAATACAATTGCGGTAACGTATACAGAGCCATTTTGGAGCATTGTGTTAGAAGTGAATATCATAAGGTTCACGAGGATTGATCTACTATTTAAACATTGCCCCATAACTCCTGAAAATTTGTAATAATGACAATTCTGCTAGCAAATGCACAGATCAACACTCAGACATACATGGGCATGCCGATTGTACAAAAAAAAAGATAGCATGTTAACGAGAGGGAAGCATGGCACTTTTTAATTGTCTATGTGACTGTTGTTGTTTTTTTATGTTTGTTTAACATCAGTCCATTTGTTGTATTTATGTGATGGAAAAATAAAAGAATTAAATATGGAAAAGGAAAAAAAACAAAGACACATCTACACACAGACGAGACATATTTTGGGAGTCTGTGCCGGTCCCGCACACAGCGCCAGTGTACTTTGTGCTGTGCTAATAGTTAACAGCAGAAATATTAATTACAAGTAATGTAACCCTGTAGATGCCAAAAGGTGTTCAAACACCTGACTTACATTACTATAGGATAGATGATTATAAACATAAATGTAGTTGTGTTCAGTTATTTTGCATTATGTTATGCATATTACATTTCATTCTGCACATATACCTACTTTTAATCCCCAAGAAGATGCCAGAAGCACAACCACCTACAAAATAGTTAAGTGGATCATCTGGCTTCTCACGAATTTGGGCACTCATGCAGGTGGTCATCCCAAAGATTGCACCAAGCGAGGCTAAAAAGAAAAACAAAGGAGAGATCAGGAAAATAAAGCAAATGCTCTGCACTATACTGCAGTCTTATTATGATCCACTTTCTAGGTGGCTCAAGAACCACAAATAATTGATATTTAATAAGTAGTCTAGGGGCTCCTAAAATCATATGCCCGATTTTATGGATATTCATATGAATTAGATTTGAACTGTACAGGTTCTCTGGTTTGTCCTGCTGAGCATCATGGGAAATGTAGTTCAAAAGACAGCGTCAACCAATCCTGTTGTGGATTACCGTTTCTAGAACGCTTGGCCATCTGTACTCAATAACAAGTCAGACAAATTCTGTTTGAGCATCATGGAAATGAAGTCCACACCCATTGCAGTGTTAATTGCAGTGGTATGTAGTGTTTGTTACCATTGCTATTGTGGATTACATTTCCCATTATGCTTAGCCTGCATTTTGATATTTAAGCATAATGGGAAATATAGTCCACAACACCAATGTTGGTTTACCTTTGTATACCTATGTATTATTTATGTAGAAGATATGCATTCAAGTATTACCCATCGTGAGGGTCCCCATCGTTGCTCTTTGTACACCTTGCAATGCTGTTTTTGGCTGAAACGCAACAATATGGTAAGCAGATCCAACCAGACCTAAGTAATAAAACAAGACACATTAATTGTAGTGCTCATACATGACAGTATTGCCTTCAAAATATATATGTCATCTGATCCACAGGGAGTCTTCATGAGGATGTTGTTAGCACATACATAGAATAACTTCATCATGGGTATATCCAAATCAATTCATGCATTTTTTCTTCCGAATGTGGGATAAACATTAATGCCATCTTACCCCTATAATAGCCTCAAGGTAAAAAAAAATAATAATAATAATAATAATAAAACCTTGTATATATTCAGGGAGTAAACTTTATATTAAATCAGACACCTACAACAAGACAACCCACAGATTATTTTAATTCTGCCTTGTAGAAGTCATTTCATACAACTGTCCACTAAACCTCGTGTAAAACAGTCGTCTGGTTTTCTACACACTTCATAGACATGAACACAGACTCAGGCAACATTTAAAGAACATTACGTTACAACGTTACTCCCTTATCCACCTACCGAAAGTCATTACATGCATTTCCAACACCCAAAATAGCGCTGTTTTGTCACATACCGATTATCGCCCCCAGCTTGGTAGATATCCATGTCTTTTGGACACAATCGCTTCCATCTTCAATATCCCAGTACCCCATTTTTCTCTAGCCACCAAGGACAAGGTCTCTCCTGTTACGTCAAACGTATGTCGCATTGGTTGGCAACGCTATGTACAATTTAACAAGGGTACGCCATCTTGTGGATGTCGGCGTCTCTCGCGATGTTTTGACAGATCAAACATGATGAGCACTGAAATAAGTTGGGAGAAATGTAAATCGCCAATGTGGTCAGTCATCCTAATATGTACACGAATGGTCATTTACTATGGTGTTATCAGCCGTTATTAACTGAACATGTATGATTTTTACATGCTTCACTGTAGTATTTGTGTGTAATTAGTATGTTTCCAGGAGAAAATCATATTAAGTAAATGTGGCAACAACATAAACCTTCCTGTAAATTGTAACACACGCAGTCAAATAAACAAAATACATATTATTTACATTATATAAATTAGCTATGGGAACTATGTAGATTTAATATTTTCCTTTATTTGTATTATGTATGTGGCTATATATATATGTGTGTGTATGTATATACCGGTATGTATAAGAAAGCTATACACCGTCACACAGATAAAGTCATATACACAAACACATCCACAGTATAGGTTTCTTAGCTGGTGCTGCTGTAGCTACTGAGCTCCATTTGGAAACCTCTCCTGATTGGCCGAGACCTCCTTCACTCAGAGCTCTTATTCTGGGACAATGCATTGCAGCACATAAAGTCCCTTTGCAGGACTGTCCCAGGCAATCTGGGACAGGTGGTTACACTAAACCTGCTCTCTCCCCCTTGTACAAGGTTTCTGTGGCCTTGCTAAAAATCATAAATTGGGAATGAGGAGAAAGGATGACACAAAGTAAATAAAAGCTTGTGAAGTCATAGCAAGACCATATGGTCTATTCAATATCCGGTGGCCCCAAAATGATGCCTCCAAAGTCCAGATTGATCCGGAGCACACTGGGGACATAGCAGGAAACTAATTTCATGTGACCTGAATAGGTCCGCAATTCGGGTACAATAGCCTGAAAGCTGCCGAAACATCCCCAAACTGAAATGTTGGTTCAATCATCCCTTGGACCTCTATGAGGATGCTAAAGACTCTTTTTGGGAGGTAATCGGCTATTATGAGATATACCACTAATCCTCCCAAAATGAAGAGGGAAAAAAAATAGTAAAAACAGGGCTGGGAGCTGGACAAATGGCTCCCAGCACCACATTACACATGGGGGGGGGGGGGGGGGGGGGATTTGGGGGTCAGGGCACCTAGCACTTATAGGTGGGCCCTAATTTTATTTGGGATCAGTGTAAATTGTATTAACGAGTGATTGTCGCATATTTGGTAGCCGAATTTGCATGTTATCTATGGCGAACATGTCCCGATCCAAAGGCCTTCAATTCTTTGGTTTCAGAGCAGCTCGAACATCGAATTCATAGCCGAATTAATCGGTACGGAGTAGCCGCATTTTGGGGAGTTGCACATTCCATGCCCTAAAACTAATCCAATTCACAATGGATCGGTGTATATTGAGTCGACCCTCAATAGGGTGAAATCATGTCTTACTCTGGTCTTCTAATGAAAACATAAGGACATGTGCAAGGTTCAGGTGCATGTAGATACAATAGGACATCAGCTAGTTTAACAAAAGTGAATACTGTGTGTAGGTTGTCACAGTGCACATCTTGTCGGCAACACCCAGGTAACCTACTATGAGTGATTAAGTGACAACAAAACTGAGAGATATTGTATAAATGAGCAACCTGACACATAATAGAAATAATGTGACTTACTTCAGCTCAAAAGAATATAGTCCCACTGTCTCTTTAAGTAATGCCCCATGTTTAGCTGCTGATCTGTTTGTAGTTGGCCTCATATGGAAATTGAGCTTTCAGGGGCACAACAGCCAATAAGAATCTGAGGCACATTCCACTGACCAAAAGGAGGAAATGATGCAATTTATCCCATGTGCCCAGTAAATATTATAGAAAACAGCTTTGTTCAAAATCTTTAACTTATTTTCAATAAAAAAGAAACCTCCTTTCAAAATTATCAGGTCCAGGTAGAGCAGTTTTTAAAGTGTTTTGTGGAGGTACAATTAATCAGTTTTAGGACTATTTTGTCTTTATATTCTCTTTCTTAGAAGTATATAACACACACACACACAATTTAAAATATATGACACAAATAAAGATGACCTTTGTACCAAACTTCAGGCAAGGTTAAGGTCCACCTTGGTCAAGTATACTTCATATGAACACAAGACAACACCCAGAAATACACAGGCTCAGCCACTGTGAGCAACACATGTATCTTCTGACTCCAATATCAGGTTAGATTTGTTTTTTGTTTTATTGTAATAATGAACTAGAGCTGCACATACTGTGTAGTTTTTATAGGCAGTGTTTGTGGTTTTCAAATAATATTTAGTTTTTTTACTTTGTTATAGATAAGCAAACCTGTTACTTTGTGTGCAGTTGTTGTAATCAATTAATATGCTCAGAGAATTAACCTAAAAAAAATAAAATAAGGACTTTGTCTTTACTAGCAAAATAATGGTGTTGTATAGTACAAAGTGTCGCAACCCTGCAATTATGTCATAACTCTCCAAGTTCCGAAGTAGGAAACATTTACTCGGGCGTCAAGGATTAATAGCAAGACAGCGGGAGCTATTCACTAAAAATGAGGCGCAGGCAAGTTTCAGATAAACATTTCACCAACTTAAAACAACGCCATCTCCAAAATATTCTTTATACTGTGACCGCAGAGAATGAAACATAACCAAAAACAATCTATACATTCTGTTAGCAAAATTGCAAGCAAATGTACAAATTAATACTAAACATGTTTTAAATGTGTCTATCGTGGCTCTAGTTTATGACATCACCTTGTGGCTTGAAAGCAGGTCATTAGCATATCAAGCCACAGGTGATGTCACAAACAGGAAACAGCACAAACATTTTTCTCTTCATTTATGCATTTTTTTTTTTTTTTTTTGCAATCCTGCTATGACCAATGGTATATTTTGGTTTAGACCAACTAGGCAGAGAGGGGTATGTCACACGGGCAGCATAAAATGCCACCATACAGACCTCCACCCACTCACCGCACAGAACACACTAGCACAGCATGAGTGTGGAAGGTGACTAACAACTTTATGGTGAGCAGCTGCAAGTAACTGCTTCTTTGTAGCACCCATTACACTGTGTTTGTTTGTCTATATCTTATATAAGTAGTGTGGCCTACTCATGAGCTGAAATGAACAAAATCTCAAGAAGGGAGGGGAAGATCATGCTCATTGCCAGCACACAACGCTTGTGAACCTTGATGTCTGTCACTCATCTATGGTGCAAGTTTTCTTTCATTTATATTCAACAAAATGCATTAAAAATGAATTTAAACTCAAACGACTGTATCACCTTAAGATGTAAAGCATAACCTATGATTGAAAACGATCTATACATTGTATTAGCAAAACTGCAAGCAAATGCTTAAATTAGGAAAAATAAAACCATTGTTTTCACTGTGTCTGTGGAGTCTCCCGTTTGTGACCTCACCTGTGGCACGGTATGAAAATTACACATTTCCCACTGAAAAGTAGTTCATTTGCATACCGTGCCACAGGTGAGGTTATAAACAGGAGACTCCGCTGACACATTTAAAACAATGTTTTTTTTTCCCCCCATAATTTAGGAATTTGCTTTCAGTTTTGCTAGAATCTAGGACAGTTGATCACTGCAGTTTCACCGCTGAAAGATCAATGCGGCAGTTTGAGCACTGACAGTTCAGCACTGAACCGTCGGCGTTTACAAACACAGTGATAACCCCCCCTAATAAAATTAAGCCCCAATACTAACTCCTAATACTAACCGCCCATACTAACCTTGTATGCGATCCCGCGAACAACCGGCCAATCCCCGTTTTGGTGATACAATGTATATCTGTTTCAATAAAAAATGTTATGCTCTACATACACAGTAAACACACTGTTCAGGTGATGATCCCTTTAAGTAGGTTCCCCTCTGCTGATCCCAGGCAAAAATGAGGGTTTCTCTCAGCAGTTGTCAAGAGATACCCATTTCACTGCAATCTTTAAGGTGGATTGGGACCGCCGTCAGAAAATTCAGGGCCCCTTACTGAAAAAAATTCTGCCCCCCGCATAGTTTATCCATTAATGGCCCACTGATAATTTGTCCATTAATAGCAAATCCTCTGCTCCTCCTCCCCCCTTCCCCAGTAGTTACCTGGATGCTGCTTGTCCCCTAGCAGGAAATACAGCCACCGGATATGACATGCAAAAACATTGGAGCCTGACCAGCTTTTGGGCGTGCACTCCACCCATTCACAGGTGCTCTGTATATGGTGTCCAGTAAAATGTGTATCAATTCTAGTTCAAGACAGATTGTCAGAGAGATTGGTTTCCAAGTAACTAGCTAGAGATAGGACTCACCAAGTTTGGAGTACTTTGGCGTAGTGGTGGGATAAGCAAAATATGGCAATATATTGTGACAATCTACAATATTTCTTTATATAAGCTAGGTACTTTTAAAATATCTAAAATTATTAAAACATTTTTAAATTAAGATAATATATTGTATGGGTGCACAATGCATTTATTTCACGGGATATGACATGACGTCATATCTGCCGGCTGCTGCCCGAACGCAACTGTGTCCGTGTCAGACACAGTCACGCGGGGGCCCACGGGGCAGGTGCTTTGGGCCCCCAGGAATGAATGGGCCCTGGACAGCTGCCTCGTTTGCATATGTTTTGTTTTTGTAACTTTTTTTTAAAGGGCGGAGGCCCGTGCGGGCCCCCTGGGCCCAAGACAGGTGTATCAACCGTCCATGTCCCCCCCCCCAAAAAGGGCGGCACTGCCGGCGAGTCCCTGCTCTGATTGGCTGGGTGAGTACAGACACTGTCAGCACGCTACAGCCTCCAGAACTGCTGTCCTTTAAAGTCTTGTGCACTTTTATTATACTGAACAACATTTTTAGTCAACATTTTAGTTGGATCACAGTGATCGTTTTATTCAAATCAGTCCTTTTCGGAGCACATCACATTTTTTAACCTCTGTCTATATTTGAAATTCTATATAGGCCAGGTACATATTGGTAAATATTACTGATGGAAGAGTTCCATGCAAAGATAAGTAGAATTTGAAAGAAAGACAAATTACGTGAAAATATAAAATAATTTAATATATAGATCTCCCAGAAAAAATAGAGAACCAGAGTTTGTGCTTCAAAGTATGACCTTTTATATAAAAGTAATTTTGTATCTAGGATTTTTTTTTGTTTGTTTATACAGTTCACATCCATTATAATAAGTGATAAAAATAGAAGAGTCTAAAATATTTACACATCACCTGCTATTATATTTAAACTTCTATTTCTATATTCAATACATGAAAACCATTTTTTCCAGCCCACCACCCCTTGCATACCTGTTAAACTAATACACAACAATGCCCGTAACCTTAGTAAAAAGACAATGTGTTATATAGTGCAAGAAGTTCATTTGAAGATTTGGCTATACCTGAATTATTACAGCACATATTCGGACCAAAATCATGGCTCTTGTCTGTAGAAAATGATAGTCTGTAAGTGGTACAGCAGCGGATTTGACAGAGACCCTTCATCCTATTATTCTAAAGTAGTGGTTCCCAAACCAATCACACAACGACCCCAACAATCCAGGATATAGGGATACCAAAAAGTGGGTAATCCCTAAATCCTGGTCTGGTGGGTGGGGTATGAGTACTGGTTTGGGAGCCACTGCTCTAAAGTCACATAATGGCAAATATGACATTGGGTAGATGGAGAAGTTTAGAAGATATATCTAAAAAAAAAAAAAAAACATTTTTCAATTACTAATGCATGTTAGACTGGGGATAGCTGCAATAATCACTTGATTGCTGCTTACACCTTACCAGTTTGTGTTTACCGAGGTATTTATTACTCAGAAATCCATCAAATACATATAAATAAAAGTATTTTCCCACCACCTTGGGCCCACATGAAAGAGGCCTAAAACTGTAATATGAAAAACTCAGATTCTGTTGAAATGTAAAAAAAACAATATCCCATGTGCTGTAACTGCACACAAAAAAAATCACTTAAGATGATACCAAAATCATACAGTTGTTCCAAATAGTGTTCTGTCTACATCAGAGTCTTCTAGGTCATCCTCACTTTGCGGGTAATCTGGAACACTTAAACGTCCATTATGTTCTTCCATAGTGGGCAGGCAGGGCACACCCTCAGCTTCTGCCATGAGGGAAACCAATGAGTCTAAAAGGGGTCGACTGCGACACATCTGTGACAGAAGACGGCTGTGGTGTCGTAGTCGCTCCAATTCTCTGTCCTTTTCCTTGATGTAAGCCATCAGTCTCTGAGCTGCCTCTTCGGATTGTGCCAGGCTTTTTTGGAGTTCAGAAATATTCCTTTGTGGAAGACAGAAACAAGACCATTCCAATAGTTATGCCAACCGTACTCTAGTCCAGACATGTCAAACTGCAGCCCTCCCGCTGTTATTGGCATACATCTCCCATAATACTTTGTCAGCTAAGCAGCTGGCAGGAAAATATGACGTAGTTACCTGACAGCAGGAGGTCTGTAGTTTGATACCAAGTAATATTGCAGTACTGGTCATGCCTACAAACAAAACTGAACTGGAGCACACAAGCCAAGCGGTCCTCAACTATAAAGAATGTACATCACTGCACATGTTATCCTTAAAAATTATTCTTGTCACTCTTTCAAGGTGACCTCTCCAGACAAGGAGATATTTGGGGAAAAGGTGACATTTTGTTCATCTACCCTGAAAACAATCCTGTGGACGCCCATGCCACTAAGTCAAACGCCACTTGTCAGAACTGGTGAGTTTGCATTAATCTTCTGTGCTGAACATGAAATTAGTGGTTGTACAACAATGTTACATTAAAGTAGACAATGGATTTGCATATATATATTTTGGTGGCATATAAAATAATTGGACCATCGGGGTAAGGGATTCAAGAAAATATTGCATGCGGAAATATAATCAGCTCCAAAACAAAAGTTGGAAAATTAGCAATTTATTTCGTTATACTATTTAAAAAAAAAATAAAAGTTAATTTACACCACTCACCTCTTTTTGTAATCACAATCATCACATACCTCAGTTATGCTGACAATCTCTGTACTCTTTACTTAAACACAAATTTTTCTACATTGTAGCAACTGCGAGTGGGTTAGTTTTTGTACCACCACCCCATTCTAGTCTAAGTAACATAACCATTGGCAGGGTGGTCAAAAACTATTGTAGCATTTGTCATTCAAGCAAATCTATTTCAGTTGGGGCGGTACAGCTATACAAAACCTTCAATAGCATTAGAAGCCTTTAGTACTATTTTTATCATGGAAAACAGACTTCTGGATTTTTATCAGGCCTTCAGAGAGGATATAACTGACCTGTCCTTGGCGTCTGCAATCTCCCGCACAGCAGCTCGATACTGCTCATCTTTACGGATTAGACTCTCTGCCTGTTCTCTCACTGTGCCCTCCAATTCTGCCACCCTGCGATGCAGTGCAGCCAGGTGGGCATTAGCCTCTTTAATCTGGATTGGGTTTAAAGACATTCTGGAGCACACCTCACTCCTCAAATATGTGAACAGTTAACAATAAAAGCTCATCCTATTGTCACTGCCACACATTTGCACTAGCAGTGAATTATTGTTTACTATATTTTAAAATTCACAGGAGTATTAAAAAGAGGGGCACAATGGCAATGGGACAGAGGTCATCCACACACAAAGAAATGGCAAAACCAGTTCAATATTTTGCTCTGGCAAACGGCAAGCTTTGCAGAATACAAAGGACACTTCACACAGAAATCAACTATCTTCTCTCACTAAAATAGTGGGCCAACAGATAGTTTAAGTGCCCACTGTAAATCTGACCTGTAGTATATTTAGTATTAGTACACAAGCCACATGGGACAGTCATACACATTTTTACAAGGTCAGTTTTTCTTAAAAGGTACAGAATCCGGCATCTCAGTTGATCCAGCTGCCAGAGAAAAGCTGCCTGAGCCAACCCCTAGGACTGTCATGAAGAAAAATCTATGGTTCAAGTAATAATAAAGCCTAAATAAGCCTGATTCTAATCTAGTCAGCTACTGGCAGCAAATTATCCGATAATACCTGACAGCCGGCTGTTAATTAGCTGTGTAATCGGCCAGGGGGAAACTTCTACTAATAAATAACTTTCTGCAGCTACACATACAGGAAGCGTCCGGTGATGGGAACTGATTGGTCAACGCTCGAGTACAGACTGCCGTGGATGTGCACGTTGGTTGGCTGGCTGGCTGCCTTTTCTCTCTTTCTTGATCCTGATTGGCTTAGAAGGTTGCAGGACAGAGGTGTCTTTAGCCGGAGATATTAACTCGTTCGGGCCTCTCTATCTTAGTAAAACAGCGATAAAACCAGATATTAGCAGGCTTGGTCTGACAGTAAAAATAAAATATATATAAAATCTAACTTGTCACTAAGCAAATTTTGGTTGGCAGTAAAAAGGATTCATTACTTTTATTACTCTTGTTTCATGATGGAGATAAAGTAAGTAGAAATAGCCCGTTTTATCAGTGCAATGTTTAATATCCAATACTCCTTTTATAACATAATTAAATAGGGTTAAATAGGGTATCATTTGGTAACCTTGCATCTATCAGAACAAAGCATTACAGGGCAAATTATGTTGTATACCTCCAAACTTTAGGTGTGACCATGCTATGAGTACTGGCTATGAAATAGAGCCTTATAATACTCCTATAATAATATAGAGCCTTATAATAATTCCTTCTAGTAAAGGAGATAAGGTGATCCCTCAGGTTATAAACAAATTTCAGGTGTTCAAGTTAAATTCACCGACTTCCACTAGACCAAACGATACGACTTGCCACTTGGAAGATTTCTTTTAGTAAAGGTGAACCATTTTATTGCGAGTAAATAGCTGCTCTAAAATCTAAATATTTAATAAACATTTTAATTCCCCATTAAAACATTCAACACAAAAAAAGAAACTGTTAAAAGTAAGGATGCGCAAAAATGTGTAATAAATATTCAATAAAATTGTGTTTGCTACAAAACCATTAATTTTATTGTGAGGATAAAAAATAAAACAACAACTTGGTGGAAAAGTGACACAAGTTCTCCTAACCTAAGTGCACAACCAATCAAAGTTCCAAAAATACATTAAGCAAGCGTGACATGGAACCTGAATATATATTCTATAGTTGCCAACCAGTGCCATCCAAACGTTGTCAGTTCCAGCTTTGCCCCCATTTTTACAGTGCCACCCAAACATATGTCAGTGCCAGCGTTGCCCCCAAACATCTCATCAGTGCCAGCATTGCCCCGAATAGGTTGCCAGTGCTACCCAAAAATTACGTATTAAAGTAATAAATAGTACTATGTTACGTCTGACGTTTTGAGTGACTTGAAGCATGCAAAACTGAATTAATACCAGCCAGGGCCGGACTGGGAACAAAAACCAGCCCTGGAAATATTTGTATACCAGCCCCATAGCATTGCGGCAATAGATTATTGTTTAGAAAAGGGAAAAACATGCATTTTTAAGCACATTTGAAGGGTGTATTAGTTATAGATAAGACTGATATATACACCTGCACAGGGCAATACATAGCCCCCAGTATGTACACAAGGTTACATGTATTGCCCTGTGCATGGGGTATATACCAGGGCAGTGTGTGAGATATAACTGTGTACATACTGGAGCATATATTACCCTGTGAAGGAGTATATATCAGTGCATGAGATATAACCTTGCGTACATGCTGGCTGTAAATATTGACTTATCTCAGCATCAAAATTGCACTGACATGGCGTGCCCCAGCACCCAGATTGAACTCATAGCACTTTCCCCAGCATCCAGAATTTTACCCAGCACTGATATTGCACTCACAGGACTTACCCTAGCACCCAGGAGGAAATACCCTAGCATGCAGATGGACACCCAATCAATGGTGCATGCAGGAAAGAAAAAGGTGCCAGTTATGACATATTGTGCCCTGCATATTTTGCCGCCATTGGCTGATCCTGCCCTCAGCAACAAATACAGTGTCTCACACAGTGCTGTATTTACCGCGAGGCATCCTAGGCGGATGCCTAGGGTGGCAAATTTTGGGGGGCGGCAGCGCCCCCCAGCACTGAAAAAAAAATACGCGGCCCTTTAAAAAAAAAAAAGACCGCGCTTGCAGGCAGAGACGGAGGTGACAGGGGATCGGAAGATCCCCTCTCACCTCCGCTCTGCCTGCAAAATTTCACGGGGAGCCGAACAGGCAGCACAGAGAAACCTCCGTGCTGCTTGTTCGGCTCCCCGTGCAGTGTGCCGACAGTCACGTGACGGGCGTGCTGACCTGTCGGCACAATCGCCGGGAAGCCAAACAGGCAGCATGGAGGGACCATGCTGCCTGCCTGCCAGGGAAAGGTAAGTGCTGATAAGTGCTGATGGGAGACTGTGTGTGTGTGTGACTGTGTGACTGAGTGTGATGGGAGTCAGAGTGTGATGGGAGACAGTGTGTGTGACTGAGTGTGATTGGAGTCAGAGTGTGTGTGATGAGAGACGTGTGTGACTGAGTGTGATGGGAGTAGGAGTGTGTGTGATGGGAGACATGTGTGTGACAGTGTGATGGGAGTCAGAGTGTGTGTGATGGGAGACAGTGTGTGTGACTGAGTGTGATGGGAGTCAGAGTGAGTGTGATGGGAGTCAGAGTGAGTGTGATGGGAGTCAGAGTGTGTGTGATGGGAGACAGTGTGTGTGACTGAGTATGATGGGAGTCAGAGTGTGTGTGTGATGGGAGACAGTGTGTGTGACTGAGTGTGATGGGAGTCAGAGTGTGTGTGATGGGAGACAGTGTGTGTGACTGAGTGTGATGGGAGTCAGAGTGTGTGTGATGGGAGACAGTGTGTGTGACTGAGGGTGATGGGAGTCAGAGTGTGTGTGATGGGAGACAGTGTGTGTGACTGAGTGTGATGGGAGTCGGAGTGTGTGTGATGGGAGTAGGAGTGTGTGACTGAGTGTGATGGGAGTACACACTGCACACTGCACGGGGAGCCGAACAGGCAGCACGGAGGTTTCTCTGTGCTGCCTGTTCGGCTCCCCGTGCAGTTTTTGCAGGCAGAGCGGAGGTGAGAGGGGATCTTCCGATCCCCTGTCACCTCCGTCTCTGCCTGCAAGCGCGGTCTTTTTTTTTTTTAAAGGGCCGCGTATTTTTTTTTATTATTTATTTATTTATTTTTCAGTGCTGGGGGCCGCCCCCCAAAATTTGCCGCCCTAGGCATCCGCCTAGGATGCCTCGCGGTAAATACAGCACTTCTCATACACACACACACACTTATACTCATACACACACACTTATACTCATACACGCACACTTATACTCCCACACACACTTATACTCATACTCACACACTTATACCCAAACACACACTTATACTCATACAGACACTTATACTCATACAGACACTCATACTCATACACACACACACACACTTATACCCAAACACACACACTTATACTCATACAAACACTCATACTCATACACACACACTTATATTCATACTTGCACACACTTATACTCATATTTGCACACCCTTATACCCAAACACACGCACTTATACTCACACACACACACACTTATCATACTCACACTCACACACACATCATATTCATACTCACACACACACTTATCATATTCATTATCACACACACACTTATCATACTCATACACACACATATACTCATACTCGCACACACACACACACACACTTATACTCACAAACGCACACACACATGCAGGTTCAGCTCTCACCGCTTATCTGCTCCGTTGTCCTGGAGGTGGAGGCATCAGTGTAATAGACAGGCGCTGCCGGTCACCTGCTTCTTCTCCAGATGATTGACGCATGTCAAGAAGCGTTCAAGTCGGAAAGCAAACAGTTAATTGCTTTCTGACTTGAACGCTTCTTCACAGAACGCGCATGCGCCAATCATCTGGAGAAGAAGCATATGACCGGCGGCGCCAATCTATTATGCTGATGCCTGCACCTCCAGGGCAACGGAGCAGATAAGAGGTGAGAGCTAAACCTGGCCGCGTGCCACTGCTGAGGGCTCGGCGTGCCAGTAGTGGCACGCGTGCCATTTGTTCGCCACCGCTGATCTAGGACATGTATACACTCCTTGTTTTCAACCACTGTAAATTGCAAGTATATCAGAAACCCTTTTGTGAGTATTTTTATCCAATAATTATCTTTCACCTTAGATTTTGATATGGTTACACACAAAAGATTACTCTAAAAATTGACTGAAAGAGGCAAACATTTTTGTGTGGATTGGAAATTGACTGAAAGAAAAAAATGCAAAGAGTGGTGGTAAATGGGAAGTTCTTAAATTGGACAAATGTGATAAGTGGAGTACCTCGGGGTTCCGCCCTGGGTCCTATTTGTTTATTAATGATATGGGAGCCATGTATCGATGTTTGATGATAACACAAAATTAAGTGGGGCAGTACAGTCTAAACTGTAAGGGTCTTCATTGCAAAGGGGATTTGGATAAATTGGGTAACTGAGCAGGCAAATGGCAAATGAGATTCAATTATAATAAAAAGGCAACACATAGTTTAAATGGTGTTTCTCTGGGGAAATCTACTAATGACAAGTATTTGGGCCGTAATTGTAGACAATAGACCTATGCGCTGTGCCAGCTGGTGGCTACAGACACCAGAAAGGCTTTGCCTCTTATTAAAATGGGTACTGACTCATGGGTGGGTGATATTATTTTGCATCTTTTCAGGTCCATGGTAAGACACCCACCTTGAATATATAGTTCAGTTATGCACACCTTTTCTGAAAAAGGACATTATAGATCTGGAGAAAGTACAGAGGAAGGCTACAAAACAAATATGGGGAATGGTAAGTTTTCATTATTACTCAAAAATACTAGAAAGGTTAACTTTATATACACTGGAGAAACAGTGTATTAGAGGGGACATAATAACATTATATAAATCTGTTCAGGGCCCATCCAAAGTGTTCTCCAAAGACCTGTTAATGAACAGAAAGTACAAAGAACAAGAGGTCACTTGCTAAGACTTGAACAAAGGAGATTTTGTCTACAACAGCGGAAGGGATTCTTTACTGTAGGAACATAAATATATGGAATTCGCTGCTGTTGAAAACATTAGATGCCTTTAAAAGGGGCCTGGATGCTTTTTTTTTTTTTTTTTTACAGAGCAGAACATAGAGAGCTATCTAAGTTAGTATAGGCAGTTAGGCAATATTTTTTATATAATGCTTGTTGATCCAAGGAGAAATCTGATTGCAATGTGGAGTCAAGATGTATTTTTTTATGCATACATTTTTTTTTTTAATTGTTGAAATAAGTTTTTTGAACTTGATGGAAGCAAGTCTTTTTTTCCAACCTAAACTACTATGTAACTGTCTTAAATTATTACTAGTTGGTAAATCTTCCCCATTAAATTCTGGGTTTGATCCAGTTAAATGTTACCAAGTTACACTTGTCTTTGAATAAAAAAATCTAATCTCCATTTTATGCAGGGGAACAATATTTAACATTACATTTATTCTGGGGAAGGCTAGCTCTTGTATCCATTGATATAATGTGCCTTTTAACTGTAAGATCTAAGTGAATTAATCAGGTTAAAATGACAAAACCTCTACTCAGCAAGACTATTTCAGTGGAAGAAAGATTTACACTGGAAATTTGAATGACATTTAGAATTAGTTATTTTTGAACTGCTGTAGTATTATATTTTTTTTAAAAGCCAGAATTTTTCAAAGTGCGCTGTAAGCACAGTATTTGGCGGTTCTATTTGACTCTCAGATATGAAGTGCACCGCAAGACGCAAATGTATTATTTAGCACCCAAAACTATTCTAATTTTTCAAAGTGCGCTGTAAGCACAGTATTTGACGGTTCTATTTGACTCTCAGATATGAAGTGCACCGCAAGATGCAAATGTACTATTTAGCACCCAAAACTATTAGAATTTTTCAAAGTGCGCTGTAAGCACAGTATTTGACGGTTCTATTTGACACTCAGATGTAATACATGTAATGCTATTGCTATTCTATAAACCGAAATAGAGTCCCCATTCATAAAGATAGGTCAATTGACCTATTCTTATGAATGGGGACTCTATTTTGGTTTATAGAATAGCAATAGCATTACATGTATTCCATAAACCGAAAGTCTATAAACCGAAAGACATTCGGTTTATAGACTTTCGTTTTATAGAATACATGTAATGCTATTGCTATTCTATAAAAAGAAAGTCTATAAACAGAATGTCTTTCGGTTTATAGACTTTCGGCTTATGGAATACATGTAATACTATTGGCTTTCTATAAACCGAACTAGAGTCCCCATTCATAAGAAATTCTTATGAATGGGGACTCTAGTTCGGTTTATAGAAAGCCAATAGTATTACATGTATTCCATAAGCCGAAAGTCTATAAACCGAACGACATTCGGTTTATAGACTTTCTGTTTATAGAATATATGTAATGCTATTGCTATTCTATAAACCGAAATAGAGTTCCCATTCATACGAATAGGTCAATTGACCTATTCGTATGAATGGGGACTCTATTTCGGTTTATAGAATAGCAATAGCATTACATGTATTCTATAAACCGAAAGTCTATCAACCGAATTACTTTTGGTTTATAGACTTTCGGTTTATAGCCAAACCCTGAACTCCAACCCGAACATACAGTGAAATGTTCGGGTTCGGGGTCCGAACACCGTAATGTTCGGTATGAACCCGAACAGTGCGGTTCGGGTTCGCTCAACACTATTGGGCACCCTACAATGCCCCAACCAATGCCCCACCCAGCCAGTAAAAGTAATTTAGTATAAGAAATTATATTTCATTTACACAAATTAATATATAAACACATTTAATGCAGATGAACCACACTTTATTGGGAATTAGGAATTACTCTGGAGCAATATGATACACTAACACAAACCAATAAATCTGAGCTCCCAGAAAAGAGGGACGAAAGAGTAGGAAAGAGGGACAAAATATGGACTGTCCCTCCTAAACATGGTCACTTGGGAGGTATATATCTGGCAGCTTCTTTCTCTTTCAGTAGATGGAATATAGCATGTGCAACACACACTTCCAATGATTTTTCTAAGGCGTTATCATTAACCAGAGAATACTTGAGTATCGATCATGACAACACTCACAGGCTAGATTGACTATCACAAGATCTATGCACAGTATGATTTTTTCTTTCTTTCTTAAAAAAAAAAACCCCATAAAGCAGATAGTATCCTGGCACAAAATCTAAGCTTATCCACTGTTCTTTAAGACTCCCTGTAATTTTCTTTAAAATACATGGCTCTTCCGCTTTAATGTAATGAATACCAAATTAAAATAATACAAAAATAAAATCACACATGTGTCATTTAATTCATTTTGACACAGAAATAAACTTTCCCTTTATTGAACAGTTTGTGCCTTTAGATAATGACAGCACTCAGCAGAGGGCAAGGTCGTGTCTGCCAGTGCTGCAGCATGCTGGATGACGCAGAGAATGAGATACAGATGTTACTACGGATACAGGATATACTAAAGACAACATCTCTCTGTGGTACCCAGAGCTGCAACCTTCACTGAGGAGCAGGTAGACAATTGGAGCTGAAACATTTAGCTGGTTTTAAAAGCCAGTAAAACACAGGTATGTAGACTATGAGTTTAATGGTTTCCCTTTTGATTACGAGACTTACATGTTCAAGACAACTGCAGAATCTTTTTTTTACCAGAAGTAATGAAATAATGCAAAATGCATAACTCATAATTACAAGTGGCAAGGTATCTTCTGTACAACTTTTATTTAC
Source organism: Pelodytes ibericus (assembly GCA_036172795.1). Lineage (NCBI taxonomy): Eukaryota > Metazoa > Chordata > Amphibia > Anura > Pelodytidae > Pelodytes > Pelodytes ibericus. The sequence goes on along the minus strand of CM069863.1, from coordinate 52,145,027 downwards.
TACATAGCGCCAACAATTTAGTAGCGCTAGGTACAATGTATGGTTGAAGACTACATACCAAGTTAGACGAACAAGAACAGACTGATACATGATGTAGAGAGCTTTGATTGCAAGCTTACAATCTAGAAGATGCAATATCATGGATTTGGATGGAAAACATAGACAGAGTAGTAGAAGAGCAACAGAACAGAAATAGTGCATGACATGGGATAATTACAACAAGAATAGTACATCATGTAGGTGGGTATTATAGCTTTATGAGTGTCTATTAAAGAACACAAAAACTCCTTAGTAGTGCTAGTATATTGTATTGTGAAGAACTATACTGGTGCTAAAAAAAGTAAATTATAATAATGATACAATCTAGCATAACAAAAACAGACAAAACAAGAATATATAACAATATACACAAGAGAAATACCTGAAATGCTTAGCTGTAATAAAATATGTAAAGTATAGAAAAAAACTCAATGCATAGATAAAGTACCATTATTAAGTCATCAGGAACAATATCAAATATGGAAATAGTACATTTTACACCCTGTTGCATAGAACAATGAGCTATGAATTTATTGAAACATTAAAAGATAAATCAAAGAAAAAAATGCCTTATTTTACTGATCTTGGTGTTGTAAATATACCAACTGTACAGGTGTAGCAGTGATGCAAGCTACTCCCAATACACTAGTTACAATGTGCGTAGCTAAAGGAAGATGGGTTGTCTGTCTGTCCTGATTGTTACATAGTAGCTGTCACTACACATAGACAAGAATCCATTTTAGAACTTCTCAATGAATCTGATCTCCTTTCTGCATTTGCTAAGAATAATATTAAAAAACCTATAAGGAGAATTTAGCTTGATCCCCTTACATGATTCCTTAGGCCAGTTGGTTCTTTGATGATAATGAAATTAGTGATAGGTTAACCAGAGCACAAATGAGGTGATCTTAGAACTGCTCCTTTTATGACTGATTTTAAAATCACTGGTCTAATTTACAGTTTAGACTATGCTAATTCAATGCTACAAAACTGTATCTACTACATGTCTACACTGGGATATATTATATACATTAATTAGTCCTATTAATCTCTCCTCAAAACATATTCTGCCCTCTGGCACAACCATTCTAATCTTTAGTCCTCTAAACTCCATAACAGGGCAAATAAATACCCCATGACATGCTTAACCACTAGTGAACTAATCAGCAGTTTAATTATTTATTTTTACTTACTATGTACGATAAATAATATCCTTACAATAAGGAATACTAATGAGTTACATGTATCTAGTAAAATGCAGGATAAATGTTATAGTAATGCTACAAAATAAAAGGAAAATAAACCATGCAATCTCAACATAATGACAATCTATAAAGTAATTATAATATAACTTGTAAAAAAAAAAACACCATGGTGGATATAGCTTGCCAGAAATATCATATAGCTGAATTATAATATGTATGTAGTTAACTGAGATATGTCAAAATTACCAGTACAGTATTTTAATGATGCATTGTATAACAACATATGGATGTGTTATTGGTTCCCCTGGGCATGAGTAGTTAATGATCCCCATGCTACTTATAGCTTGCCACCCCTACATTTCTGGATACAAAATACACACCGCAATCAACAAGGGAGTTCCTGTGTGACAAGGGATTAATTTGTGCACTGTTACTACCAACAAAAAAAGACTAGAAGCATCTGAAGCGTAGTCACTCAACCACGTAACATATTTCATGCCCTGGTGTAACATTTAAAGGGGGAAGTGATGACATACCAGTAACCAGGGGCAGGTGACCTCTATCTTGGCTGCAATACACATAATAACATAGTAATTTTGGTTGAAAAAGACAGTCGAATTCCACCATTGTACCTATCCTTCTTCCTGCTGTTGATCCAAAGGAAGCCAAAACCACCTAGTTAAGTGATTTAAAATATTGCTACATAGGCCATAAATTCATTTTTGACTTCAAAAAAGCAATCAGGCAATTAAGTCATTTGGAGTTGTAGTCGAAAAAAAACAAACCCTCCAAAGACATAAGTTGACCAGTTCTGTTTTAATATTAATAAAAACACCTATTTTACCAGGAAAGATAAGGTCAAGTAGAAGTATAATTTAAGTACTCCTATATAGAGGAAATTACTTTATAAACATCTGTAATCATTTTTTTGTATATAACTGGTCCCTGGGAGATATCTAAAAGTACCAACTTTGTCATGATCTAATATCTTAAAATATCAGCTCACCTATGGAGTGAAATTAGTATTATTATTTATTTATAAGACAGACTTTCAAATCTTAGAGACACTTACTATTTTCTGACCATGTGTCACTTAACAGGTAGATCATGTCTGGAATATCACAACTGGAGAGAGAGATGATGAACAAAGCTCGTCGCCAGTATCCACAATGCCAGGACCCTGTGGAGAAGCTCAGGCTCCAGTGCCTGGCTAGAGGAGCATCAGGAATTAAGGGCCTGGGAAGGTAAGTGAAATAAAGTACAACATGAGTCAAGTATAAGAGTTTTGGGCGCTGTAGTCAAAATGTTCCACCAATGGCTCCCGTAGATTATTTAGAACCAATTGAGCAATAGTAGCTCTCCACTTGTTGCTGTGAGCCTAGAAGATTATCTTGGCATTATGGAAACCGTGAAATCGTGGCCTAGAACTAGCTATAGAGCTTTCCCTGATTTAGAATATATGTTTATCAAAAGATTCATAGGTATCAAAAGAACATAACCTGGAAATGAGGTCATGTGTTTAATAAGTAGGTGTTTATCTCTATTTCAGGTTATTTCACCCAGAGACTTGCTAGCCTTGATTTCACAAGGAAATAACATTGCTGGTTCTGATTGGATCAGAATCTTGACCTATAGGAAAATGACCATGTCCCATGGCTACAAGGTCCTAAGATATTTACTGGAAATATTACTAGACAATCAAATCTAGAATGCTTTATTGCTTCGCAGAGCAAATACAGCAATTGGTTGTAAAGACACCTACAAATTCAAATGGTCTACTCAATACAGGGAGAATTGCATGATGGGAATTTCAAAATTTAGGCTAATGGGACCGAGTTGGAAAAATTCTCCAATGCAGCTGAATGGGAGAATTTATTTGAGAAAATCAGATCTTAGTGTTTCGGACTCGAATCGGCGCAAAAATTGGCCATTGTTTTTCTAAAAATCTGTAATAATAAAAATTGAAAACATGATCCATTAATTAAATACATAAAAATAAAGTAAATGAACATAAAATAAAATATTTTTTATAAAAATGTTTAATGCTTATATTAATGTTAATACACTATAATAATATGTAACATTAATATATTATAATGGAACACAAATATTTTTATGTTTAAAATAAGTTCACTTTCATTTTTGTACACTTTTCTATTCAATTCTACATCTAAATTCTGGATAACTGAACTGCTGAAATTTGGCAGTTTCCGTCAATTTTGGGCAAATTTCGGGAGAGTTCAGTCCTTTAGGAGCCTATCCATAGAATTACACTGTTTGACCACCAAAACCGAATGAGGCCGGAAGCCGTCCCACATTCGGCCATATTGGGTAGCCAAACTGCAGATTTCACTGCAATTCGGCTTTATGTACCATTCTGGTCCAAGTTCGGCCAGATCATATTGAAGCATAGTAGCATCTAGTGTCTTAAATTTTCCTGAAACAAAAACACCCATCTGTTATAATTTGAAGTGTTGCAATACATACCGGTATATCTGAAATTATGATCAAAAGCATAAGTGATTATATTTTTATTTGGAATCATTTTCTGCAAGATTTGTTTAGTTCTTGTATTATTATATTCTTTCACCACCATTTTTTTGCTACTCATTTTTCAATGACAACAGGGCTTTCCGTATCATGGATGATAACAGAAGCAACTGCCTGGACCTAGAAGAATTCTCCAAGGGTCTTCAGACTTATGGTGTATTTCTACAACCAGAAGAAGTACAGGAAATTTTCCAGCGGTTTGACACAAATGGAAATGGAACCATCAACTTTGATGAGTTTTTGAATTCTATCAGGGTGAGAAAATAAGTAGCTAATGTGCATTTAGACAAGGGCCTTTTTTGTCGCTTTAACATTAAATACCTTATGTGAGATTATAGGCTCATACTGATAATGAAAGTGTGAAATTAGACTGCATGGCCTTCACCAGTGCAAATTTTAAAGGGTCACTCCATCATAACCTAAAACTGGATAAATAAATAAAGCTGACACTTGCAGTACTTTAAAAATACAGGAGCAACCCCTAACTTATTTTTCTGCAATCTTTCTTCTAGTGGTTAGACCTCCATCCATTGAATTTTAAGTGTAAAGAAATGCATGTCCCTGGCATTCAGGGAGATTAATGTAGATTGTCCACTACATGTGCAGGATATCAGTGATGGGCAAGATCAAGGGACCAGAAAATAGGTTAACTGGTCCCTTTCCAGGACATTTATTACAGTTAACTATTTGGAGGACTGCATTGTGGGGGCTGCCAATAGTTTTATTGGGAGGCTGTGGTTAAAATGGACCAGGGAGATGGACAATCTCCCAGGTTCCATAAATATTCATGAAATAGGGGGTGAACCAATATTCACCAGCACTGACTGTTAATTCCAGGTGAAAAATCCCAAGTTTTGAATGGCCAGGCAATGATCATTATTCTACTCATTGGTAGAGTAATGTAATAACCCAGCAAAGTGAGCCACCAGATTGACTATTACCAAAGTTTGTATTGACTGTAGTTTAATCCAAGCCATATTTGTGCCATATTGGTATACTTGTTTTGATGCATATATGTTGTAAAACGATTTGCAGAAAAATGTCATATAATAATAAAATAAATACAGGTGTAGGAGTCCAGGTAGCATTGCCCAGCATTCATTTTTTAGTCTTACTACTTTTTGCTACAGGTTTAGAAAGACGTGGTTTTTATTTCTTTTTTTTGGGGGGGGGGGGGGGGGGAGTAATAGTAGATGTGAATGGGCCAGATGGTAATTTATCTATTGTCTACATCATTAACAGCCCCCAATGTCAAATGCCCGAAGAGAGGTCATTCTGGCTGCCTTCAGTAAAATGGACAAAACTGGGGATGGCACAATCACAGTAGAAGATCTCAACTGTGTTTACAATCCTAAATCTCACCAGAAGTACCAGAATGGTGAATGGAACGAACGACAGGTCTTCCAACACTTTCTGGATAATTTTGACTCACCCAATACCAAGGATGGACAGGTATGTATCAAACTGTGTAACTTTATAATTCATGCTCTCTTCTACCCATTCTAGAAATGGACATAAAAATCATGAAGAAGCTTGGCCCCACACTAGTACTTATCTTCTGGTCATAGAGAGCTTTTTGGTATGTTAGGAATCCTTCTCAACCACAAATACTCTGGTTGTCGTCGTTTTGATCACAAAACTAGTTAATTAGTCCTGTGCTTTATTTCAACCTATTTCAAGAGGTTAAGTTTAAGAATTGAGAAGAGATTGGCAGTGAGGGAGAGTGCAAAATATGCTTTGAAAAGGAATTTCAGAGATCCATTTTTTTTATCTGGCATCATTTGGATCTTCTCAAATGCATCTCTATCCACAGTATGTAATATGTATGACAGTTTCGATGTGGCAAGCTTCAGATGTTTTCAGGGCATGCCAATCTGTGGACCTGACATTCCCTAAGGCAGTGATGGCAAATCGTTTTGGGCCCAAGTGCCCAATTTTCATCATTAAACAGATTTGCAGACCTCAAAGTGCTGGAAAACAAACACACAAACACACACTCGCTTACACACACATACACACACACACACAGTTTAGTTAGTTGCTCCTCCTTGTTGGATACAATACACAATTGTGAAAGACACCCTGAAACATAATCTGCTGTTGGCATATGTTCCATGTATTCCACAAAGGGCTTAAAAGGGTTATTTAACCTAGCTTTTTTCTATTATACATTTGTTTCATATATGTGAAATGCACTTATTTTTACTTTAAAACAATTTGTAGTTCTCCTAGCGTTTTACACTGAAGATAGGCAGGACTGTTGCCACAGCAATAACTCTAATAGTATAGTTTTCTGCTGTTTTTAGACACTAGAAAGTGACAAGACAGATGCATTTCAGTTTAGATAAAAACAACGTTATGTAGTCAGAAAGAAAATCAAGAATGCTAATTACCCCCTATACGTTTGTTCCACAAATCATCTATAGAGATAAATGTGGGTGTTTTTATTGACAATAGCCTGTGCAGCTGTGTTCAATCTCAGGCAGCTATTGCAAAGGCAAGAAAGCTGACGCAGGGTCTATTTTATATCCCTGCCTCCCAGCCTATGTTCCCTCATATTGTTAGCATATTGTTAGTAGTTATTGTGCAATTACATTTAAATTGTGCAAACACATGGCCTAGTGCAGGGTAACCACACTGCCCAGGAAGCTTGAAGCAAACAGAAGAAACAGGTGGAGCACATTTAAATAAGGACAAAGGAACAAAGCAGAAGGAAACATGGAACCCGGAATGGAACAGAACTATAAACAGCAGGTAAACCAGAAATGGATTAGAACAAAGTAACAAAGAAGCATGGGACAGAGAAACCCTTTAACAGGAATCACGAAAGGTTCCTGACAGTGCTCTAGGACAGGGCAGCCCAAAACAGTGCTCTAGGACAGGGCAGCCCAAAACAGTGCTCTAGGACAGGGCAGCCCAAAATAGTGCTCTAGGACAGGGCAGCCCAAAACTGTGCTCTAGGACAGGGCAGCCCAAAACAGTGCTCTAGGACAGGGCAGCCCAAAATAGTGCTCTAGGACAGGGCAGCCCAAAACTGTGCTCTAGGACAGGGCAGCCCAAAACAGTGCTCTAGGACAGGGCAGCCCAAAATAGTGCTCTAGGACAGGGCAGCCCAAAACAAGTCTCTAAGACAGGGCACCCCAAAATAGGGCTCTAAGACAGGGCACAGAGCAGTCCCTTCGACAGGGCACAGGGCAGTCCCTTTGACAGAGCATTGGGCAGTAACTTTGACAGGGCTTAGGGCAGCCCCTTTGACTATAGCTAGATTTGTCAGGTGCCGGTCTATGGCTAGGCTTGAGCAGGTGCCAGATAATAGCTAGACTTGGGCAAGTGCCACTCTGTGGCTGAACTGGGAAGGAGACAAGGCTACAAGAATACAAAGGAAATACAGAAGCCTGCATAAATCATAAACAAGCAAGCAGAGCAAAGAAGTACAGAAATAACTGGATGAGTCTTCACATGGGTTTACTTGTGACAGACAGTACAATTCCAGGACCCATTTATGATAGAGGGGGCCGGGAAACATTTGGTCAGCTCCCATTAAGGGGGGGGGGGGGACCAGAGCAAGTAGCTCCCCATGCGTAGGGGGCTGGAAACCATTTGGGTGCTTATTATGGGGGGAGGGACCAGTGCTATGTGTGGGGCAGTCCTCTTGCGCCGGGGGAGTAATCTTATTATTATTTATTTTGAGAGGACTTCTGCTACTTTTGCAATAGTTAAAATCCTCCTGACATGAGACTCTATCCTCCCCATATGTTACCTTTGTCTCCTACCCGCTTGTCAGGGAACTCTTTGTCCCACACCACTAACCTATAAAGAGCAGGAGTGGTGTCTCTCTCTCTCTCCGTTCTGTGTGAATACTGATCTAGCATGCAGAAAGTGTATGTTAGGTCATTACCTGGACTCTGGATTAGTCAGGCACAGTGTGCAGGGGAAGAATATGAAAGAGATCATCAAATCAGATGATCTCTACACTCTCCCTGCAGTTAACGATAGATGACCCACAGCTAGCGTATTTCAAACTGAAGGATTTGCAATTGGTGGCAGGGTTCCTCCAGGCCCCCTACAGTGGAAGTCCAGGTCTCAGTAGCAACCCATGCAACCATGATTTTTATGCCCCTGTGAGAATGTGGTGGTGTGTTTGTAAATGCCTGACTGTGTATTAGGGTGACCACATGTCCTGGATTGCCCTCAAAGTTCCAGAATGAAAACACTTTTTTACATTTAAAACTTTATTAAAAAAACAAACCTGTTGCCGGTGCACAGAGGAGACATGGAGCAGGTGAGTACTGGGGAAGGGGGGGAGGAGGAGTTGGCATATTACTGGAGAATCAGGCTGGGCAAATTACTGGGCAATCAGGATGGGCATATTACTGGGCAATCAGGATGGGCATATTACTGGACAATTAGACTGTGGCATATTACTGGGCAATCATGATGGGCCTAATACTGGGCAATTAGACTGGCATATTACTGGGCAATCAGGATGTGCATATTACTGGGCAATCAGGGTGGGCATATTACTGGGAAATTAGACTGCGGCATATTACTGGGCAATCAGTTTGTGGCATATTACTGGGCAATTACACTGTGGCATATTACTGGGCAATCAGGATGGGCATATTACTGGGCAATTAGGCTGGGCATATTACTGGGCAATTAGACTGTGGTATATTACTGGGCAATTAAACTGTGGCATATTGCTGGGCAATCAGGATGGGCATATTATTGAGCAATCAGGATAGGCATATTATTAGGCAATCAGGCTGGGCAAATTACTGGGCAATCAGGATGGGCATATTACTGGGCAATCAGGATGGCCATATTACTGGACAATTAGACTGTGGCATATTACTGGGCAATCATGATGGGCATATTACTGGGCAATTAGACTGGCATATTACTGGGCAATCAGGATGGGCATATTACTGGGCAATCAGGGTGGGCATATTACTGGGAAATTAGACTGTAGCATATTACCGGGCAATCAGGCTAGGCATATTACTGGGCAATCAGGATGGCATGTTACTGGGCAATCAGGGTGGGCAAATTACTGGGCAATCAGGCTGGACATATTACTGGAAAATCAGGATGGGCATATTACTAGGCAATCAGGATGGGCATATTACTGTGTAATCTGGCTATGGCATATTACTAGGCAATCAGGCTGTGGCATATTAATCTGCAATCTGGCTGTGGCATATTAATGGCCATGCTAATAGTGGCATTAATGGGAAATCTGGCTGGGCACATTATTGGGCAATCAAGATGGGCATATTACTAGGCAATCAGGATGGACATATTACTAGGCATTTAGACTCTGGCATATTACTGGGTAATCTGGTTGTGGCATATTAATCTGCAATCTGGCTGTGGCATATTAATGGCCATGCTTATAGTGGCATATTAATGGTCAGGCTAATAGTGGCATATTAATGGGAAAATTGACTGTGGCCAAAGTAATGCTGTGGAATGTTCTGTGGGGCAAAATAACATGTACTATGAGGCAAAGTGACACTGTGTGGCGTGTTCTGCAGAGGCAGTTCAATGGGGCAAAGTTACACTGTGGTATGTTCTGGGGGGGCAAATTGACACTGTGGCATGATAAAACGTGTGGGTGCTGTATGATGCTGTGTTAAGTTCTTTAGGTGCAATGTGGGTGCAGAGGAAGGGATAAATCTAAGAAATTAACAATTTTTCAAAAACATTTTTATTACATATAAAAATAGTTGAATATAATATTAAAAAGTTCATATAAGTATAAATGCAACAAGTTATTTACATATATTTGGGGTCCACCTCAACCTTTTCAAAAGGCTGGAAATATTTAATATTTTAATTTTTTGTTGTGGTCATAAATGTAATATAACTTTGCTGAGAGGGTGGTGGGTGCATGGAATAGTCTTCTGGCATAAGTGGGAGAGGAGGAGTTTAAACATTAATGGGATAGGTATAAGGTTATCCTAGATATAAGATAAGGCCAGGGACTAATGAAAGTAATACTTTACTGAGAGGGTAGTGGATATATGGAACAGTCTTCCAGTAGAAGTGGTAGAGGTTAATACAGTGAAGGAGATTAAGCATGCGTGTGATAGGTAGAAGGCTATCCTAGATATAAGATAAGGCCAGGGACTAATGAAAGTATTACTTTACTGAGAGGATAGTGGATGTATGGAATAGTCTTCCAGTAGAAGTGATAGAGGTTAATACAGTGAAGGAGTTTATTTCTGCTTGAGAAAGGACCTCTCCGAAACGCGTTGCACTTTACAGTTTCTTATTCTCCTGGCCGGGGTTTATTACCCAAGTCTGTTATAAGGTATTTATATGTGCCATTTTATTTTACTTATTTGTGTTTTTAAAAACTTATTGTCATTATTTTTTATGCTTTGATTTGTATTTTTTGGGGTATTAAGATTTCAATCTAGCCCTTATTGAATATTACATTCTGATCCAAATGCCTTTATTTTAATTAAGATTTTAGTTGCCAATACTTCTTTCTGACATATGTATATGTATTAATTTTTGCAGTTTTGTATATTAAAATTATTTGTCTTTTTCTACACCACTTGTGTTAGTTCATTATTTGTGTATTTATATTGAGCGCTGTCCATTCCCCTACTTTATTACTTTACTGAGAGGGTAGTGGATGCATGGAATAGTCTTCCAGTAGAAGTGGTAGAGGTTAATATAGTGAAGGAGTTTAAGCATGCATGGGATAGGAATAAGGCTATCCTAGATATAAGATAAGGCCAGGCAGTATTACTTTACTGAGAGGGGAGTGGATACATGGAATGGCCTTCCGGTAGAAGTGGTCGGTTCATACTAATGTATGTTTTATGGTGTAGACACTGCTCTCTGACTGAAGCACATCTGTACCAGGTCTTACTATATTTCATGTAAAAGTGATAAAATGCCTGATGTTGTGCTGTGAATGTATCTGTTGTATACCAAGGATGCATGGTAATATTGGTGGGAACTTGGCGATATAATCCACACTGTGAGAAGTAGGTGGAGTTACATTATGCTAATTATATCAAGTGGTGGAGCTTTTGAAAACAGATGTGGTCAATTGGAAGATAAGCTGCAAAGTGTCCCTGGAATTTTTTTTCAAATGTTGGCAACTATGATCTAGTCTTCCCAATTTTCTAAATACTTTTATTAGTCCCCAGTTTCCTACCTTATATCTAGGATAGTCTTGTGCCTATCCCACACATGCTTAAAATCGTTGATTGTGTTACCTCTACCACTTCCACTGGAAGGCTATTCCATTCATCCACGACCCTCTCAGTAAATAATAATAATAATAATAATAGTAATACTATTAGGTAAAAAAAACCTGATATTACTTTTAAATCGTTGCCCCTCTAATTTAAGACTATGTCCTCTAGTTGTGGTAGTTTTTCTTCTTTTAAATATACTCTCTTCCTTTGTCGATTCCCTTTATGTATTTAAATGTTTCTATCATGTGTTTTATCATCTGTTACGTCTTTCCTCCAAGCTATACATGTTAAGATGCTTTAACCTTTCCTGGTATGTTTTATCTTTCAACCCATGGACCAGTTTAGTAGCCCTGCTCTGAACTCTATCCAAAGTATCAATATGCTTCTGGAGTCCAGTATTGTGTACAATACTCCAAGTGAGGTCTCAATACCACAAGTGAGGCTCTGTAAAATGGCATGAACACTTCCCTCTTTCTACTACTAATACCTCTCCCTATGCAACCAAGCATTCTGCTAGCATTTCCTGAAGCTCTATTGCATTGCCTACCTACCTTCAAGTCCTCTGAAATTATTACTCCTAAATCCCTTTCCTCAGATGTTGAGGTTAGGACTGTACTAAATATTCTATATTCTGCTTTTGGGTTTTCACGCCCAAGGTGCATAGTCTTGCACTTGTCCACATTAAATGTCATTTGCCACAGCTCTGACCATTTTCTAGTTTAGCTAAATCATTTGCCATTTGGCTTATCCCTCCATGAACATCAACCCTGCTGCAAATCTTTGTATCATCAGCAAAAAGACATACTTTGCCAACAAGACCTTCTGCAGTACAGATCCCTGAGGTACCCCACTAGTTACAAGACCTTGCATCGAATATACTCCATTGACTACAACCCTCTGTTGCCTGTCACTCAGCCATTGTATAATCCATTCAACAATATTGAAATCCAAACGTAAAGATTACAGTTTATTGATAAGCCTTCTATGTGCAACAGTGTCAAAAGCCTTACTGAAAACTAGGTAAGCATTGTCTACTGCACCACCCTGATCTATTATTTTATTCACCCAATCAAAAAAACCAATAAGATTAGTTTGGCATAATCTCCCTGAAGTAAACCCATGTTGTCTCTGATCTTGAAATCCATGCGATTTTAGATGTTCAACAATCCATTCCATTATTTTCCCCACTACTGAAGTAAGACTTACTGGTCTATAGTTGCCCTCCTCCCCAATACCTTTCTTGTGAATGGAATGGGCACAACATTTGCTAATTTCTGTAAACTTACGTGCATTAAAAGACTCATTAGTCTTTTTCACTAAATGATGTCCCTTACCCTCATTTTCATTTGTAAAAACTGAAAAAAAATATTCATAAAGGCAGTCTGCTAGGCCTTTATCCTCTTCTACATAGCATCCTTCTTTTGTTTCTAATCTACCTAATCCTTTGGAACGAAATTAGAAAAATTACTGGGTTTCTTGTTTTTAGTTTTTATGGATCATCAAACCCAGTAGTGTGGAAAGGTTGAGCTTTCTACCTAATTAACTAAAATATGAACAGATCTGTTTATTTACTTTACATGCAGCACTTATCTAAAAATATGTATTATTAATTATATATGAATTATTTAAATCCAGAATTATGTTTGCACAAGCAGGGCACATTTTTATAACTATCAAAAAATTACCCTGTGTAATCAATGTAAAAGGTACAAAATATAGTACTTTTATTTTAATGTTTACTCCCTTTTTTTTTTTTTTTTTTAAGGTGACCGAGGAAGAATTTCTGAATTACTACAGTGGAGTCAGTGCTTCAATAGACAGTGATGCTTATTTTGTGGTCATGATGAAGCATGAGTGGAAAATATAAGGTCACATTTGCATTTCTGTTAAGGAAAAAAAAAAATAAACTATATCCTGAAATACACAATATCCTCAATACTTTCTTACATTGCCCTTAAAGACCTCTATACCAAATGTACTAGAACATGTTGGTTGCTATGCATTATTCAGAAATATTGCTGCATTGTTTTGTACGTTTAAATTGCATTAAAATTGATCCTGCTTTAGAAATATTAAATCCATTAGACTTGGAACTCAGCATCTCTAATTCTTTTAACACCCAAAATGACAGATTACTGACATCATATACATGGTTTATTGATCTAGATATTGGATAGCTTTTGTCTGTATTAAATATGTTTAAAACACTAACGTGTTTTATATTGGATTTCCTTAGTATTAAAGAAGTGATAGTTCTTGGTACCAATAGAGAGAGCTTTAAAATATACATAACACTGCTTTTACATATGTAATATTGTTATGAATATGTATGAATAACTGAATATACAAGGTCTGTGAAGTTTGTTTACCTGTTGTGTTTTTATAAGAATACTGAACACTAGATCCAAAATGTGTCTTAAACTTCCTTTAAATTAAGCTGCTTTATTTTATATTAAAATAAGAGAAAACTATTATCATAGGAGTATTTGAATGTTTTCTTAAAGCTATGAGGGTGGCCGCTAGTCCTGTTTACAGTGGTGTAACTATAGGGGTCACGGCTGGAACAGGACCCACCATTTTTGGGGGCCGGCCCAGACAATCCCTAGTCTGACCCCAGTAAAGCCGCTCAGGCCCCTTACCAGCAGCCTAGCTCCTAGCTGTAGTCAATAATAGGTGACCCGCTTCGGCCTTCCTGGAAGTGCTAATAGCCAGCAGGGCCAGTTACACGGAGCATCATTCGCAGCAGCTAGCGGCCCATGGCAGGGAAGGGGAGCTGCGGGGCTTCCATGTGGGGAGGTTGTAGAGAGGGCAATTTTTTTTTCTAGGCCCCCTGAACACTGCTTGTTTAAGAACTTGGTTATCAGTCCAGCTAACATAAACTGCCTGATTTTTGCAAGTCACTCTTTGGCAAACAGATCCCCTGACATATTAAAAACATTTTTTAATAAACAGTTTCTTATGAATAGTTCATTAAGCATAGGAAAACAGCTCCCTAAAATGAATTAAAATATTTTTCTCAACCTCCGATTTGTTTGCTCTACTGAAGTCAGAACCTTACAAGATGGGCATAGCAAGGACATGGGTTACTACTCTATAGACCAGTGATGGCAAACCTAAGGCACGTGTGCCACTTCCGGCACTCAGGCGCCTCCCAGGTGGCACTTTGCATCTGTCTGATTTGTCACCATCATCATATATGGAGGGCTTGGGGGAACATAAGGAGATACTGAGATGGAGCAACTAAAGGAAAATTAACCAAAATGGGGAGAAAAGGAAGATAGTCTGGAATAAAAATGGGTCATGATAAAGGGAGAAATGGCGCTTTGAGATTTTTAACTTGGATTATTGCATAAAAATGGGCACTTAGGCTCATAAGCCTTTGCCATTACTGCTATAGGCCAACATTGGAAGCTGTCTCTACCCATCTATGACTACTAATAAAATGTGAATTGATGGGTAATTAGTAGCAGGGACATGATCAATTTTGAGGAATATTTAAACAAAACAAATGCTGTAATTTAACTTTTGTATTTTTACAAATTGAGACATCTCGGCAAGGTCCTCTTAAATGGCCAATATGAGAAAACACAAAATACTTGTTTTCTAGTTGTGTGCTATAATACAAGTTAGACAATACTCAGAGCTATGCCAATAAATGTCCCTTCGTTTCCGACTACCAAATGCCTTTTACTGAGCTCCAAATTTGCAGAAATTAAGCTGCTTCTAAAAGTAAAGCAGTAACCCATACATATATTGGGACAAAGATATCTGAGGCATCTTCACTGAAAGAAATTACATCTGTGATTCAATGTGCACTTCAACCTACAGAATGCTGAAATTTCTTTTTTTAAGTTATGTATTGCATCATGAAAAAAACAAGAGCTGATTCTCTCTCTCTCCCCCCCCCCCCCCCCCCCTAAAAAATGCATCTATCGCTATAAGAACAGGTGTTCTGCTTTCTCCTTCTTGGATGCCTTTGAATTTTGATGCCCTGTGAAATAATTTTCAATGTAAAATTACAGAATTGTAAATTTGTTAAACCTCTTTGCGGCACATAATGTGTCTTACACACAGATTGTTTAAATAACCATCAGAGGCTTTCAATAATGACCTCTGCAGATCAGATGGCGTTGCCATGATGCCTCGATGAGGAGGCATCAGGCAACAATGAAAAAGCCCATCCACAGCACATACAATCGCTCCAAGGAGCAAAAGTATGCGCCATACTGTAAGAGGAGCGCCATACTGGAAATGGTTCTGCCTTGCTGTGGACAAGAGCTTCAGAAGTGGTAAATCACAGCTTCTGCAGCTCCATTGTTGTTGTTAGACCCCCTAGTGGCAGTCTGAGATATTACAACAGAAAAAAACAATAGGGTTGTAATCATGGGTTAGGGTTACAGTAAGAGTTAGGATAGGGGAAAATGCTACTTTAGATTGCCTTTTAAAACTTACAAAAAACAACAGGAATACATTGCCAATTTCTAAACGCAGGACAAAATGTAAAAACTTTAGATGGGGTCTTATTTTCTTTTACCATTTGTAATTCTGTAAAAGATTTTTCAGGTGAAAAATCGAAAAAAAAGTTTTTTTTACATTTTTCATCACATCTTACGTTTTTTTTAAATAGCAAATTATAAGATATGATGAAAATAATGGTATCTTAAGAAAGCAATAAAAACAGTATATAAAATATGTGTGGGTACATTAAATGAAAGAAAATTTACAGGTAAACATAAAATAAGGGGGAAAAAAAGTACATTTCACATATTTTAAACACAGGTATACATGGCGATTAGAGAAGGTAGAGTATATATGGAAGTGCTTTTATGAAACAAGATATTATTTTAAAAACACTGGCGTATTAGGATAAGTAGTAGTAGTAGATAAGTAGTTTAAAAGAGATAAAGTGACACTATAAACTAAAAAAAGAAATTTACTATAATCTTTGCAACCTGGAAGGTTTTAGAACACAGCAGGCTTCCATCAGCAAAAAAGGAACTTGATAATGACTATGCTTATAAAGACTTCTAGGCTTAAAGGAGAAAAGTACTCCTTTTTACAGATGAAATAAAATCTACACATATTCATAAAAAACACCCAATCTATTTTATTTAAATGTGAAAATTACATCTTTCCACAGCCATCTTTGCATGTGTCAACCTTTATTGGAGATGCAGCCTTGCAAACTCACAGTGAGAGACATTTTTAAAAACAAATTTTAACATAGTGTGTGGTTTTTTTTCTCCTTCAAACAGATATATTTTGATCAGACCAAAGGGTGACTTAAAATTAGAGGGAGGGAAGTTGCATTTGACATGCATTAAACAATATGAACTTTTTTTAATGAAAAAAAAAAAAAAAAGGAAAATTGTACTTTAAAAGCAAATACACAATTCTTGGCTATCTCTGCATTAAGGTGGGCCTGTCACCTCAATGAGGGCTACATTAATATTTTATACACTAGATTAGAGTAATTTCAACTGCACCCATTATTATATCTTCGTTTGCTGTGGGTGCCCCTCATTGTATTATGTTGTACATTTTGAATGTATCTACATCTACACTACATATGTGTACACATACGGATCAAGGTTGTGTTACTCTTGTTTTAAATAAAACTTCATATTTAATGATTAACATTTGTATGTACCACATAGTAGGAGTCATACAAAATTTAAATGTGAAACGGATGCCGGTCAGCCATAACATTATGACCACCTAATATTGTGTAGGTCCCCTTTGATGCCAAAACAGACCTGACCTGTCAAGGCATGGACACCACTAGAACCCTGATGGTGTGCTGTGGTATCTGGCACCAAGATGTTAGCAGCAGATCCTTTAAGTCCTGTAAGTTGTGAGGTGGGGCTCCATGAATTGGACTTGTTAGTCCAGCACATCCCACAGCTCAATCGGATTGCGATCTGGGGAATTTGGAGGCCAAGTCAACACCTTGAACCAGTCATGTTCCTCAAACCATTCCTGAACCATTTTTGCTTTGTAGCAGGGTGCATTACCATGCTAAAAGGGCCAATAATATCAGTACATGGACTGCAACAATGCATAGGTAGGCGATATGTGTCAAGGTAACATCAACACGAATGGCAGGACTCAGGGTTTCCCAGTGGAACATTGGGGTGGGGGGGGGGGGGGTAGGACAACCTATAAACAATGCATTAAACTTTTGACTATCACAGAACTTCTGCTTCATTACAGTACCACAATATAATCTCTGCATCAGGCCAGCATTTGAGATTTGACATAATAGCTATATAAATCTAAACTATTCTTCTAGTAGATCAAAATATTGTTTTTAGGTGTTACATTTTTTTGTATGGCTCTGTGTTAAATGAACTCCACCATCAATGCTGAATAAAGCAAGTGAATAGAAGTATAGAAAAAATAATAAACTAACCCGCGGTTAAACAAAACAAAAGTTCACCCACTCAGCTATTTTGGCCTGATATTTTTAACGTCAATTTACCACAGAACAATGTTTATTAAATAGACCTCCACTGCAAAGAAGCAGTATCAATCCTGTCTCAACAGAAAAAGGCGCACAATCGTGAAAGATTCCAATCCATACATGGCCCTCTGTGGTTGTTTTCAGAGGATGAAGCAAGCAGATAAGAAATATGGCAGGGTTTCTTCATGAAATTGCATACAGAACGCTACAATGCGGTATTTAAAGAAGTGGGGTTTTTTTTTTTTTTTTTTAACGCTGTACTGCTCCTTTAAGGGAGTGCATACCTAAACATTTTTTTTTAATGTTTGACCAGTTGGTATTCAGAGACATGTTCAGAGGACTTTTTTTTTGTTAATTATCTTAAACATCCAATGGTTTGGCTGACTCCTTACCCCCTCAGTCACATGAAAACCTACCACCTCCACCCATTGCAATTTGTATTACTATTTTACTTTCCCTTTTACAGTCTCCCAAACTTATAATGGGGTGGCCTTTAAGCCTTGTAAATCAACTATGCAGCTAAACCCCCCCCCCCCCCCCAAAAAAAAAAACCACAAAAACCTAAAAGGACCACTCCTGAAAATAATTAAAAGAATGTGTGTATTCATTATATTTTAAATATTTGTTTCATAAATAGCCTTCAATTACTAAGAAAAATCTGTTTTGCTGCTTTTACTGATTATTCCACTAGGCCAGTGATGGTGAACGCTTGTGGTCCCATATGCCAATCTTTCAACAAAATACAAGTAATGCACTATAAAGTGCCAGTAATGCAAGTACAGGCACAGCCACACTTCCCCCAGCAACTCCTCTCAGGCTGCCTGTCGCGCTCTCTGCACTCTGTAGTCTGACCCCCATGAGGTCACGTCACCCTTACCGCTCTGACTTTGAGCAAGGAGTGCGAGAGGCAGCCTGAGAGGATGGCTGGCCAGCGCATACACATCCAGCTGTCTGCTCTTGTCCACAGTGGCACCCTAGGCTCACCACCACTACACAACATTTTATTGGTAGTAAAAACCATTACCTACAATTCCCAGATTAATATATTTAAACCTTTAAATACTCCTTTAAACATTGTGTATCCAGAGGGAATCCATTAACTAATCAATTAGTGGATCCTATAGGACCTATTTGGATTAAAGGGACTTTGAACCTAAAAATAAATATTCTCTATATTCATAGTATATGTAAACAATTACAAAAAATGATCTATATACCATAATATTACCAAAATTGCAACCAAATGCATAAAATAAGAGAATATGTTTTAAAAGCATCAGTGGTGTCTCCCGCATATGACATCACCTTATGGCTTGATATGCCAATTACACATTTCCCAATGGAAAAAAAAAAATCATTGGACAGGTGATGTCATAAGCAGGAGACACCACAGACACTTTTGAAACATATTTCTTATTTTATTTGCTTATTTTGCTAACAATGTAGAGATAATTTTGTATTCTCTGCATTCACAGCAGAAGCAATGTTAAGGTTGAGTCCCTTTAATTCACAGATATCTCCCTGAACACATTTGACTGCAGCGCAGTATGTAAATGTTGTGTGTGACATTCAAAATGACCAAACATACATACGTATATATCTAATCAGGAGAAGGAAGCATTAAGGGTTTAACTTGAATAGACCTTTCCTTAACGACCAGAGTTACTTTGGTGCTTTTGACCCCTTTGCAATACATGATCTCCCTGAGCGTCATGTGTTTCATTAACCTTCAGAGGCGTTCAGTAATCACCTCAGGTGATCAATCAGAGGGTGTTGCCCTAATGCCTCCATGAGGAGTCATCACGCAAAACCGTAAAAGCCAGGCCGGCACACATACAATCTCTCCTAAGAGCGAAAGTATGCGCCATAACGGAAGTGGGCAAAAACTCACAAGTGGTAAATCACTACTTCAGTCGCACTGTTGTGGTTGCTAGACTAACCCGAGTGCCAACCAGCAATGTTACAAAATAAAATCCCACTCAATAGTTAGGATTGAGAACTAGGGTTAGGTTACAGTAAGGATGAGGGTTATGATCATCATGGGTTGTGGTCAAAAGGTCAATGTAGGGGAAAAAAAACGTTACTTTAGGTTATTGCCCTATACCTTGCAAAAAGAAAAAAATGGCATATTTCTAAAACCAGGACACAATTTAGAAACTATTTATAATGGATCTTTTTTTTACAGTTTGTAACTGAATAGCTTCAAAAGTAGATTTATCAGAGGGTAATGGCATTATTTGAATTTGTTAAGTGCGCAGCAGATCACATCATTAACTATTTATAGGTCCCTTTTTGGCTCTAAAACCATTTGTGAAATAAAGGCTGAAAAACCATTTAGCAATTGGCAAAGAGACTGGGCAACCCATTTTAAAGTGCAGGCAATTTCACAAATCCCCACACCTACAGTTGTTGCTGTTTATGTGTTGTATATTTTCCTTCTTTTTTGGTGTCATCTGAGCACAAACTATTCTTAAACTTTTTACTGTTTATTTGTTAATAGAGGTTACATTTTAATCTAAGATGGAGCACCTATTCTATAAACTAGTTCATAATTGTGTAAAAGATTTTTCAGGTAAACCTTAGAAAGTGTATTTTTTTTGGAAATTCTTCATTATATTTTTTTTATAGTAGATAAGATATGATTAAAAGAATGGTATCTTAAGAAAGCCCTTCTTACGGATGATTTGTGTGGATTCATTAAACGAGAAAAAAGTAAATTACAGTTATACACAAATACACTTAAGGTCCAAAGCACCAAAGAGCGAGAAACACAGAGACAGAGTTATTTAACAATGGCTGGGGGCCCACAATGAGCTATTTCTAGGATGTGCCATTGTATTGGTTATTGGCAAGAAAAGTAGTAATTCACAGAGTGGTTGAGATGGATTGCTACTTAGTGTTCTACTTCCAAAACAATGGAAACATTTTTTTTGCTTTTGCTTGGAGTAAACCTTTAAGACCTAAAACTGTAAATCACAGTTGCGTGTCACGCAGAGCACCTGTATTTATTAGGTCAACATTTCTGACAGGAAGCCTCAGCACTACCCTATCATAAGGACTGTATACTCTGATCTTACTGTATCCACTGTGCCTCTTAGCATCAATGCTGAAACATGGCCATTGAAATGAACAAACAATAATGAATTTAACAGAAATCAGAGATTTAAAAACAAGATTTAAAGTCGGATCTTACAGAAAACCTATTCTTTTAAGACAAATAGTCACCCTTACAGATATTTGCATATTCTAAGCCATCAAATAAAACCGTTTCATACTTGCTATCGCTTCCCTCTTTGATACCTACATTAAATTACCTTCTAAAGTCACATCTGCACAATGTGCAAGAGCCGACGAGTTTCTTGCAAACCAACTTACTTTGCCTGTTCGTTAATGGGAATTCCCCTTTAACAAACACTCCAAAACTAGCTCAATTGAGCCTGTACAAAAACAGCTAGTGACATAAAATACAGTATCCATTGCCCAGTTCCGGTAGCCATGGTAAGATCATGTTATGTACAAATAGTTGCTAAAATAATTTATATAACTATATATATATATTTATATAAAACATCTACAGTATTATAAGATTATGGGGATGAATATATATATATAAAAAAAAAAAAAAAACATTTTGAAAAGAAATGGACAGCTCTTCTTTAGGCTGCTGAATACTTTAAATAGACCCTTTTCAATCCACCTCTTAATAAATATAAACCATATTTTATATGGTGTTGTGTGTTCTCACTTTCTTCTCTACATAGAACAGTGTCTCTTTCCAGCATATAATACACATTGGAGGCAGTGATCACTCAGTGAATAATACATCACTTTATCAGATTTCAAATTGCTAATTGTATACCCTTCACAGTTGATATCAATTTAAGTTAGTGGTAGCTGAACAATCAATTGCAAGCTTAAAAGGTCTCCTTTAAATATATTTCCACATACCTTATTTTTGCAATATAAATTATATCATGGTCAGTTCAATGTTCTTGATACCATGTTTTGGCATCATAGGAAAGTTGTTAACTACAGAAGCAACATGGCTGCAGACCGGACAATGTGACATGTGGTATACAAATTGAGTTGCTTTTGTTAACTGAACAGAGATTGTATCAATTTAAAAAAGCAGTAATGGCAAGTAAAAGTTGTTGTTTTTTTAGGATAGCACACAGTTTAAATGAGTTAGCAGCTTAACAGCTGTGCCATGAGAAAGAAAAAAACTCTGTAAGAATTTAGGCACTAGATTTTCAAGTGTGGTTCTTCCTGGGGTACAACTAAATCACTGAGAGGCTGGATAGGAGAGTTGGGAATCAGAGTCCAGGAGCAGCTGGATTCCTATTCCAAACATTGTAACAAAAAAAAAAATTAAAAAAAAAAAACACGCTAGGTGACCAGAATGCCTGCAGTATACGATCTGAATTATAATTGAATGAACTGTGCCAGGATTCGCAACACTTGGTAGGAAAGCTAAATACTCGTATTTTAATATAAATTATATACTCATCTTACCATTACTACTGGTTTAAATTGCCACAGCTTTATGATGCGGGATAAGAACACAAGAGTCAGCGGAGTAAAAATGTTGGAAGAAAAATGGGACCAAAAAAAAAAAAAAAACATGAAAAATAATAACACAGAATTCCTTAGAGATTTCCCTTAAATATGGATACAAAAAGAAAAATCACTTTGTTATCACACAAAATGCATAATATGCCAAACGTATAAAAAAAAAATTATAATTTTAAACACAATATTACATATGTCTAGAGGGGAAAAACAAACAAACAAAGGAGACTAGTAAATGAGAATATTCAGTTCATAACCAACTGGTCTCAGTCTTTGAAAAGGTGAAAGAGATCAGGCTCCTATATCAAGAGCAGTGTAAAAGTTTTTTGTGGCTAATTTATTTCAATGCAAAAGTACTTGAAGGAAATATTTCCAGGAGAGACGGGAAGGCATTGTACATTTTTCAGTAACTGTGTGGCTCCGGCACAGAAAAGGAATCCAAAAATAAAAGCAAGTAAATGATAGAGGGAGCAATATGTACAAACCTTTTTCGTTGGGTCGTCAAGAAACACTAACATTTCTGCTTACAAAAGAACAATGTTGATAGTTGTTTCAGATTGCACTGCTCTTATTAGGCAGGGGAAGTGAGGGAAATATATCTTTTTTTTTGCCTCATCAATATGATGAGCTTTTATATTCTCAAACATCCAGGCAGGTGTTCAACAATGCGCTTAGTTTGGATATCATCATCTAACCCTCAAAACAAAAAAAATTAATTTGAAAAGGAGCCCAAAGTATTTGTTTTTTTTCTACTTTGTTTAACATGAACAAAAAAGATTAAACAGTTCCTGGGTGGGTGAAAAGTCTGTCCTCGACACTGCCTTGATCACAAGAGGTGGTTTTGAATACTCCAAAAGGCTTCAAAAAGGAGAAGGAACCCGGGGACTGTCACCCTGCAAAATAGGAGGAGAGCCATCTTCTGTCAGAGGCTGCTATGTACTGGAAGTAGGCGACTTGTCTCCTTCCTCGCTTGGTGCTGAGAAGAAGAAATTAAAAAAAAGAAGGAAATGATTGCATTATACACTCTGGGTACCAATAGAATTATCACCTTTAGCTATATCTATTCAATGCATCAAACAACAACAACATAAAACAAATGAGTTTCAATATAACCCTTTTTCTAACTGTAGTTTTTCAATAAATCTAAAAACTTTCAAGCTCAATGTGATGTGAATGAATATTAATCCAATCCAGCCCGCACTGGATTAAGAGTATATGTAGCTTGAAAAACAAATAGCCAGTCAGTGATGGGTGATGTTCAAACGAGTTTGTTCCCACAATTGCTGGCATTCATTTCCATGTTGGGCACTTTGATACAGCATGCAACTCAATAAACCTGCCCAACACTACGGTGCCAACCTAACTAAAAACAATAACATAAGAATGGAGGCTGGATACAGAGCACTCCTACTCCCCTAGATTGGCTGAGAACACAGGGCTGGATTTACAAGCAGACTACAGGCAAATGCAGAGAATGGTCCCTCTTCCCTTTCCACAGAATGTAGTAATATCAATACATCATGAGACATGCAGGGTTCTAAGTCAACTAAGAAAAACCAATGCTGCTACAAATGGTTAAAGCAACACATTCTATCCATATGCTTAGGTCATTCTATGTTCTAACATCCAACTGTAGCCATCAAGTTGCTACAGAACTGCAAACCCTAGAATTCCCAATTAGATTTCTAGAATGGCAGGAAATTATGGCGGTCTTAGTACAGAAACAGCTGGAGGGCCGCAGTCGGACAACTAGGATCTATGTAGATCACATTAATCTTATGGCGTTACATGGCTTTGAGGACACCTAGTGTCTTTTTACCTCCTGTAGCTGTTCCTGTTGGTGTTAGGACATCATCATCGTCACTGTCTTCCTCATTGGACTGGGTCACTTCCCCGACTGGGTCAGGGCACTTTATCTCCACTTCCTGCTCTGCGCGACTCCTCAGAGCAAGTATGCGATGATGGAGTGCAGCAAAAAGCTGTCCGGTGTCTTTAGAGCTGGCCTAGAAACAGACGATGCAAACACGTGTAGGAAACTTAGCAAACCAACTCAAAAAAAATAATACTAACTACAGTGTGATTGGAGTGGCTGGTGGACTAGTGCAAGCTGCTTTTAACAACTTTGATATTGAACATTTTATTCTAAAAGTTTTATTCTAAAGAGTGTGTTTACAGTACTAACCGAAATAAGAAATACTTTCACTCCTTGGTCCTCAGTGTCCATTGCAGTTATCCTTATGCTCTTCTCACTTGCTTTATCAATCTGCATCTGGGCCCACAGCTTTGTGTTCAGTATTAACCGGAGACTACCTTGTGTGCGCATAACTAAAAAAAAAAAAAAAAAGTACTGGGCATGTTAGTAAAAAGCATAAAATCATACACCAATGCCATGCAAATGTACAATATGAAATATTGTTTTAAACGTCTCTGCCAAGGTTTGCAGCATAAATGCCCTTAAAATTGGAAACATTCATTTTTTTTTTTGAGTTACGGCCAAGTAAAGTATTGCTGAAATCAGTGAGGTAGACCACATTCTACAAAGAGTTCATGACATGTGAACTGGGTTGAAGCTTCTTCAAAAACCTTAATCCATAATGTCCCTCAAATAAAAAGTTCAATGGAAATGGTTCTAAAACTATAATGGGTTCACTTCTACATAAAACAAACCATAATATATATATATATACACACACACACACACACACACACACACACACACACTCACCCAGTCTAGACTGTAGGGTGCCATCTTCAGTAGAAGCCATATCATTGAGCCGCAACAGACCGCGGCCTCTCTCCACCCAGGACTGCGACACTTTATCAAACACAAAGAGCTTGCACTGAATCTATAGGAAAAAGTGAGAAAAATTCAATGTCATCTAGGTCATACTGAAATTATTACTTATGCATATGCATTAGGTCAAGGGCAGCATCTACATTAAGAACCTATTTTACTTGCTCAACCAGCATTTCTTAAATCAATAATATCCCAATATCTTACAACCTTAAATAAGTACCTGCAATACATTACTCTCCGCTTCCTCTCCTGTGATAACCTCCACTTTCTCCAGTAAACATCTCTTTGCTGTGGCCTTTGTGTAAGCAGCTGCAGACTCCGCCAGTGATTCGGAAATGTTATTCGCTGCAGAGATTTCAGAAGAAATAATTGTATTAAAATTATGTATATATATAAAAAAATAAAAAAAGAAGAAGAAAGAAAATACAAACTTATGAACAGATTATGCCCTTTAGATTTGACCCCTGTATATGAGGACGTTCCGTGTGGCCTAGTTTTTTTTACATGCATCCTTTAACTTTTATGTTTAGCTACCTTCCTGTATCCTTTAGACATTTCAGTTCAGTTGTAATAGATAAATGTTGATGAGTTTCTAATGCCTCAAGTAGAATATGGTTTATTCCTTTGTAATTTTATGTTAAAATATCATACATACTGATTAACAAAAAAATACCCAAACAGAAACCTGAAATGGATGCATTCTTCTATTTATTTTGATTGTGTAGCCTTTGGCAGACCTAAGCAATCTGACCCATTAATTAAAAGCTCACATCATAGTAAAATAACACTGAATCAAACCTCCATCTACTATTTCAATTATTTAATGTAGGATAGTATTGTTTATTTTAGCAACTGGACATTCAAGAAAGAAAAAATGTTTTCCCAGAAAAAAAAAAATCTTACATTTAAAATGTGCATGAGTGATTGAAGTTAAACATAAAGCAGATTTGCAGTCTTTGGCATTACAAGGAAGTGCTATGAGTGTCTTATAAATAACTGATGATCCAGCATTACACAATCCAAGCTTCTCCCAGTAAGCTTTTTTTCTTCAAAACTATAGATCTGGATCTAATAAATCCTAAATTGAACATCCAGTAATATACGCAAATCTTTCTCTACTGATCTACAATATAGTTTACATAGCTTAAATGCCAAATGCACTGGACACAAGCCCAGTGGTGTTCTGCAGACCATTAGAACACATAGTGCAGGGCCAAACCTGCTGAGCTTCTCCTGTTAAACAAGCTCAGTTGGCCAATACTATTCTTCTACGTAAGACGGTGAGGTCAATGTTCATCTCATCTGCAACTCAACTTTAAGGATAGACCCCCATTCGGGAACCGCAAATATACAACACTTTCTTACATTTTTCTGGGGTATTTTCCAGCGAGGAACTGTCTGAACCGGATTCCAGAGCAGCATTCTCTTTGTTGCTGTCTGAGCTGGCTTCCGTCTTTGGTGGACTCTGCACACAAAAAAAAATTAGTTTTCTCAAAACTAAAAAAATATATTTGATACAACGAGATATCAAAATCGAACACGGTTACATGAAGCCTATATCTTAGTACAGGCAACAAATAATAATAATAATAATAATAAAGTGTTTAACCAGGAAAGGTGCATTCAGATATTCAATGTTTTTCAAGTTCATCTTGGGGATGTTGCTTTTTCTATTACCCAGTGGGTGTTAATATTGCCCAATTAAATGGTACTCATTTCACCCATCACAGAAGGAGTCTGCTGGGAACCTGCAACTCTGAGGATTAACATATTAAACAGATGGCACATTAACCCACTGCGTTATAATGTTACGATAGTTTGAGGGGTTTGTAAGACGTGCTCCAAAAATAGATGCTCATGGTCCAGGAAGACCACCCAACCACTGCAGGGAGAGTGGAGATACATTTACGATCATGGAGTATTTGGAATTGTAGATTCCCAGCTTGGTACATATTTAACCCCTTGACGACAAAGGACGTGCCAGGCACGACCTGGGAGAAACTCCCTTAATGACAAAGGACGTGCCAGGCACGTCCTGCAGTGAATGAAGCGGTTTCCGCGATCAACGATCGCGAAAACCGCTTTAACAGTGCTGGTCTATTGCCTCGACATCGAGGCAATAGCCAGCACCGAAATTTCTATTTTGGGATCCCCACGATCGCCCCACGGAACAATCGTGGGGAGCCATATTGACGGAGCATACTGCTCCGTCAATATGGCTAAGCCCTCTGCCGGTCTGAGCTTCGGAAGGGAAAGTTACTTCACTTCCGTCGCTCTGAATATGCTACTTGACTGCCCCTAGTGGTAGTTTAGTAGCATTACAATGGAAAATATTTAAAATACATATTTTATTAATTAAAAACTGGTTATTTAGCTATATTAGCCTATAGGGTTAAAATTAAATATTTTTTAGCATAAGGGATAGGGTTAAAATTAAAAAATATTAATGGATATAATAAGGATTAGAGTTGGGGTTCAATTTAGTGTTAGGGTTAAATTTTGGGTTCGGGTTGGGGTCAAAAGATCAATATAGGAAAAAAAACATTTTCATCATATTTTATGATTTTTTTTGTAGTAAATTATAAGATATGATGAACATAATGGTATCTAATGAAAGCCCTTCTTATGACAATAAAAACAACATATAATTTGTGTGGGTAATGTATGTGAGAAAGAAAAAAATTACAGCTAAACACAAACACCCTAGAAATGTCAAAACAGCCATTGTTACCAAGGGAAAGTCAAGGTGAAAATGTCTTGTCACTAAGGGGTTAATAATAGAGACATTCCAGATACAGGGAACAAAATATGCAAATTTTTTTGTATAAGAATGAAACTACTGCAATGCCGACTGGGTTAGGGCTATTTGTCACAAATCCATAAGTAGAGCACAAAAAGTATGGACCATGGTTGATTTGAGAAATTTTTGGGGTCCAAACAGATGTTCATGAATTACCCAAGGAGAAACTACTGGTTATTACATCTTGCGTAATAGGTAAACTTTCCTTCCAGAGAATTATACCCATGTTCGAGGAAGAAAACATTTCCCAGGCAACAAAGGCGCTCTTATATGCATATATTCACAAGCAACTCACCAAAACTCTCTCAATCATATTCTGTCCAAAAACAAATTTGTTGCTGGCTGCCTCTGGCTTGTGTGCAGAATTTTCTAAACTGCAAGAGTGGAAGGCCTTGTTAAATAACTTCTGTATGTTGAGGAACTGGTAATGTTCAAAAATCAAATTATTGCATTTACAGTACAAGTACTACATTGACAATACACTTATTTCCCATCAAAGAAAACAACATTTTTCACTTATAATCATTTAAGAAAAAACAATTGTGGACGCGTCTTTTATGTTGAGTGGGTGGCCGTTGTCCACTGAAGCTGTCCAAGTAAAAAAGCTGCTCAACACCACATGAAAGGAGATCTTTGCCAGTCAGCACAGTTCTCTTCTACAGTGCTCCAAAATTATTGCCCCATATAAATTGAAATTACACTTATGAATAGAAAGTCCTCTTCAATACTATTTTAAATGTGAACATATATAGATTTTCTTTCCCCCTTTACACAAGTGCAATCCCAGAAAGAGAAATCTTTTAGTCTGGCAGCTCAGGCTTCAGAAACCAAGAGGTTTTAACATGTAAATAGCAGTGGAGTTAGGGCAGTTCCCAACACACTGCGTACAGTCACTACCATTGGCAATAAATAAAGGTGAATAAAGTACATACAAAGTCAAACTATGGTCTACATCATGGCTTGACAAACTTAACAGAGTTTTAGGAGCCAGCAAAAAAAATCTAGGAGCCAGACAACGGCACATACATTCAACCGCACACACACACACCGTCAGTCACATACGTCAGCCACATACACAAAAGTCAGCCGTTTTGTTTTCTTCTTAAAGAAAGAAAAAAACAAAAACGTTGATCTATCAATATGTATACCTTATTGCAGGGAAGGGGGACGTTTCCGTTCCAACTTGGTTTGTGCCTCTAACACAGGCACAGATCATCTTTGCTGTTAGGCTTCTTGAGCACACTCAATGCTATGACACCATAATGCAGTGCGCGAGGGGGGTGGAGCAGAAAGTCTGTGCATCCAGTGCACTCTGCTCCCTTGCACACCTCTGAATGAAAAACTCTCCTCCAACCTCATCACCACTTCTTATTCGCATCTCCAAGATTTCGCCCGAGCTGCCCCCCTCTCTCTCTGGAACTCCCTTCCGCGAAGCTTCCAGCTCTCTCCCTCCTTTTCAAACTTTAAAAAGTCCCTCAAAACTCATCTCTATAGAGAAGCTTACTACCCAACCCACTATAATACCAGTCACTTTACCTCTAGCTGATCCCACCTAGCTGGAACACAAAATTCCTCTTTGGCCTATCCCACCTAGTGCCACCCAACCACACTACTGTTACTACAGCTTCAATCCCTCTGACCTCTTCAATCCCTTTTGTGTTTCATGTATCCCATTCCTTCTAGATTGTAAGCTTGCGAGCATGGTTCTCTACCTCATGTACCAGTCTGTTCTAGTTTGTATAACTTAGTATGTAGTTCCCTTCTATGCTCTGTAACCTAGTGCTACGTAAATTGTTGGCGCTGTATACATAAATGTTAATGTAATGAAAGAAGAGAAGGGAAAAAACACTATCCCTGCAGCAAGGGCACCATGCGGGGTTCCTGGTCTACATTATTATAAAAGCTTACAGTTAAAACGAGGATCATTTAAAAAAAAAAAAAAAAAAAAAAAAAAAAACTCATGGTAGTGTCCTTACAGTAGTTTGTTACAGTTGACTATAAAAACAGATGCATAAATAAATACAGACCATCTCAGTACAGTTGATTATCTCACCTTGAACTGATGTACTGCAGGAAGTAATTTGTCTGTGCTGGAGCATCTGCACTTTGCAGTCCCGAGCTCTCCCTATCAGCTGGATTTTTGCTCTGCACTCCTAGCTGTAATACAGAAAGCACACTCAAATTTCTGTCATATAAACAAATTATCAAATGTCGCAAGTATGTACAAACAATCCCAATAGCACAAGTGGCTACACCTACTCTTGTTTTGTGTTTTACAAACCTTTAAGGGCATCAGCCAGATGCACAGTACCAGCATAAGGAACTTTGTCTCCTTCTGGAATCCCATGGTGCTGAACCGTATTAAATATAGACAGAGTGTCCAGTCATGAGTGGCATCTTCTACCGTTAGTGCAATTTGACTAGTGGAGGGATCGAGGAAAGATCTCCACAAGCCCTTACAGCAGACCACCAAGAGTTGGTTGTAACAGAGCATCACAGATGCACCCTCTATAGATGTGACAAGGGATCCACATGCTATAATAATCAAGTCCTTGTATATGTATAAGGACAGAATCCATTCCAGTGTCCTTTTTACACACCACATGTTCCCAGGAGCAACGCGGTCATGGCTCCTGAAATCCCGAACATTTTGGATTGTTTTACATATAACTCTGAAGGTACATTTCCCTGGCTCTTAAAAACAATTAAAGGACAACTTTTAGCAAAAATCAATTTATAGTTAATTGAAAGATAGCATCAAGTGTAATCATTTTAATTGTAAAGGCTTTAATGAAAGAATATAAATTAAATATAATATAAATGAAAGTTTTTTTCCAAATCTTGGAAAAAAAAAAAAAAGTTTAAGTAGGTTGAAATGTTGTTTGTGTCATCCTAATAAACCAATTCAATTGGAGTGCTGTGCAAGCATTTTTCCTGATTATTGGGGACCTGGAGTGAGGTATTTGCCATGCAAGTGGATATTTAATTGAAGGTTTTCCCAACTATATTGTTTTTACCTCCTAAAGTCAAGAAATATTTTTCAATCCCCAATGCCACAACAACAATGGAAGGTGACTAAATTTGTGTAGACAATAGTGTAAGGATTTTACAGCAGAACACCTCAGAATTGCTAAAAAAAATGAAAACTACAATCACATAATGGCAAATGAGCCAACGAGGCACTAAAGCCTCGATAAAGGGAAATTACATTTTTTTTAACTATTGCTTCCAAGAGGAAGGGTTAAAAAAAAAAAAAAAAAAAATTAAGTGTCTACCCCTCCAACGTAAACTCAACTTGTTTTCTTAGCTATACACTTAAGTTTACTCTCAGCTCTGAGAAAGAGCAGATCTGGTTTAGAAGCACCACTGGGGGAAAAAAAAAAAGTTTTGATGGCCTTTAATAATATTAGTCTACCCGATACTTCCAAGCTGCAAAATGGCAACGCCAAACACTCCTCCAGCTACACCACACCGTCTCAGCAAAAGGGCGGTTTGCCGTCCAATTCACTGCCTGCCTCTTTAAAATATTGTGTTAGGAGTTTAGTTCACCTTTAAACTTGCATGCATTATTGGGTAAAATACAGTAAGATAGTAGAGCATTATAAAATATATGCACATCCTAGCCAAGTCAACAGACCAAAATAAACACCAGGTTCCTTCCATTAAAAAGCCCATTATAAAAAAAAAAAAAAAAAGATTATACTTCCTTTTAATTATATAAATAAATAATTATAACATAAAAAAATTAACACATCTAAAAACACAAACATGTATATATCTAACACAATTTACACAAACTTTTGCATGTTCTTTAAAATCTTGAACCAAAATGTAATAAAAGTATTCGTTTTTAACATGAGCAATGTTTAAAGCAGTTGAACAAAGATATTCACATATGAAACAAAATACACTTCAAGTCTGTTTTTAACAGACATACATATTCTGTGTGAAGAGTCCCTTTCAAGTACGTTTTGAAGTGAGAAAAATTAGGGCATTTGGATTTATCTTATAACCTACCCTACCGATGGGGAGACGATGAATTATCACTCAAACCATAAAGTAAGATTTTGGAAGTTGCAACGTCAATAAGAATAATCAATGTGCTGGACATTTCAATGTAGAGGAGATAAAAGTCATTGCAACATGGAACAACAATGGCTTGTGGTCAAAAAATGGAAGTCTAGCTGTTATTTTAGATGAGGAAATCGGAAAACTAGAACAAGATGTAGTTTATGACAACCATTTAATTGAGCATGTCTTGTTGGTAATCTTTGCAGGCCGATCAACTGGGTCACTTACTTTCACTCTGTCCCGCAGGTTCTGACCGAATACAAAGGACGGCTGAGAGTTCGGTTCACCCCGCTCTGAGCCCTCACTGCCGTCATTGACGGTACAGGACTGCGCCTGATTGTTGCTGTCCTAAAGCAAAAAAAGTTCCACTTAAAGAAAAAGGGAAGTTTTTCTGCTGGTTATACCCTTTTGTGTCCAATGCATTACTAAACACTTGGAAAAAATCCATCACACTCTTTGGAAGATAAAGTTTGTTAAACCACTGCTATTTTGTGGCTGCTTCATATAATCAGACAAGCCTGTAACAACACTAATGACATTAAAAGGTCTACGCAAATTAACTCATTTGTCGTCAGGAGTTGTTAAGGGATGGCTGATAAAGTTGACTTGTGGAACAGCCTATAGCAGGAAGATACAAATAAAGCTGATATTATGCATTTAAAAGAACACTGTAGAGCATTGTATCTATATGTAGTCACCTTTTTGTCAGCATCAACTTGATGAGAAGCTGGACTGCTGCTAGTATCATCTGTGGAGAAACCAGGAGGCTCGGATGACAAACTGATGCCATTTGTTCCGCTGCTGAAAACTGGGAAGGAAACACAGAAAAAGGCTGGTTTGGACTATGCTTCTCATGATTCTATATAGTAAGGTTAGTTATCACCGCATAGGAACCAACGAATGCAGCTTTTTATGATACACAATGGGTCTGCTCATTCTGCAGGTGCGGCCA
Source organism: Pelodytes ibericus (assembly GCA_036172795.1). NCBI lineage: Eukaryota > Metazoa > Chordata > Amphibia > Anura > Pelodytidae > Pelodytes > Pelodytes ibericus. The sequence goes on along the minus strand of CM069863.1, from coordinate 52,112,361 downwards.
GATAAGTAGCCTTGCTTACATGGTGATGAGAAACTCTTGGGCTGGGGAGGCTGTAATACTGCTGGACGTAGCACACTGCGTTGTTGCTCTTTCGGTTTCTGGCTGGGGAGACCTGAAATTTAAGCAATAGTTTAGCGATTCTTAAGGTCAAAAAGACAGTATTACAAGCTACATACATGAATACTTAAAGATGCAGGGAACACAAAGAAAAAAAAAAAACTAATTATATACACTTTCTATGAAAAAAAAATAATATTTTGTCTAGGGGAAAATCTGAGTATGTCATGCAAGTGAAATGGTCTTCCACCATATACATACCTCTATGAATGAGAATTTGTATGAATGGGAATCCCTATAGACATACCTGCACTGGGGGCCTGGCCGTGAATAAGTGTTGGGGGTTTTAGCCTGAATCCGCTGCATTTTTCCTCTGACATAAAAAAAAAAAAACATAAAGGAAAACAAAAAACAAACAAAAAACAAAAAATACTGCATAGTTAGATATAGTGTTGAAGAGACTTAAAATTCCTTTAAAAAAGTTGCATGTTTCTGTCTCTCCATGACAACACATACTGTAGGCAACAAGTTCATTTTCAGTGCAAAGCTGCATATATGATAATTGGAAAATTACAATTCTGAACAACAAGAGTCGTAATTGATGTTGCAACGCTACAAAAATGAATGCAAGGAGAAGACGCCCCCCAGCAGTTAAAAAATATAGAAATCCATTCAGTATCCTTCACATACACGATAAACACTTTTAATACTTAAATACACTGCAAGTTAAAAATAATTGTCTTACTGGCCAGCCACATTCTGTCAGAGGAACACAGGAATTGAATTTCAACAATAGATGTACAACTACCCTGTTGGCACCCGTGGGTTAGTCATAATACCAATCTAATGCAGGGAAACAGCTCACCTGGTTCTGAGTCGGAATTACCAGTGGAAGGCTGACAGAAACTGGATGGCATGAAGACATTGTTCTTAGTTACTGCCAACAAGAAGAATAAAAAACTGACAGTTTTAAAAGGTTGTTTTAAACTAATCAAACATTGCATGTGCCGTTACTGCAGAGGCTGCCAAACCCCTGTAAAGCTCAGGAGCCAAATCCAAGGTTGTCGGATACTAGAACAAGATCATCAACAGTACTTTCTATCCTCCACAGTAGAGAGTATTTCTTACATGCAGCCCATTTTCTGCATGACTGGGGTTGTAAAACAAGATTAAATAGCAATCATCAGACAAACATTAAGCACTCCTTTGGGTGAAAAGTCATAATAAAAACCACAAAATGTGTGTCAGATCCCTGGCCCTCTTCCTACATAGGCAGCCATTTCTCCATGTTATAATGCAGATTCCACACATACCAGATTGTGACGGTGGGAACTGAGAAAAGGACGAGGCTCGCTCTCGTTTCACTGGTGGGCAGTAACTTCCATCTTCTCTGTCAGAATCTGAAATGAGAATCAGGGTGATATGAATCTAAGATCTGTATACAACTGAAGATTGTTGCTCACAGTGTTTACTACTTTCTGAAAATAAACACAAATACAAGACCAAGTAAAACAAAAATACACTAGTAATTATCTAAGATGCTGGAAATGGGGGAAAGTGGAGTTCAACTACAGCATGATTTTACTCAACTGGTTTATTGGCTTTGTCACAAACCTCCGTGCCTCAGGGAGCTGGCAGGCAATGCTGTGTTAGTTGTTATTGTAATATCCAGTGTGGCCCTGTGTTTCCCCAGTTTAATACCTCCCCAAAGGGGCAAATTACTTGTGTTTTCCCCGCCCACTGGTGCCCAACTTCAACCTCCCAAGTAGTGACCCCATTACCGCAACCTAGACCTAGAGACTGCGGAGCCCGTCCCTCAGCCACCCATTGGTTCATTTAAAAACTTCTGCGACTCAGCCCAACGTATTGAATTACCCATTGTATTGAAGTAAATCCTGTTATGAGTGTATTGTTCAATCATCTGTTATGAAGATGTTTTAATGTATAAATGTAACACACTGTCTGCAATAAATTGTTCTTGCTGTGAAATCCTTGGTAGCCGTGTCTACTTCTGAGAATTCCTACGAATCAAATGGCACAAGGAAGAATATTGTGTTGTAACACCTATGCAGACTCCCCACATGTATTAACTGCCTTATTAAATAAACACAAATACAAGACCAAGTAAAACAAAAATACACTAGTATTTATCTAAGATGCTGGAAATGGGGGAAAGTGGAGTTCAACTACAGCATGACTGAGGGAGCCTGTTACTTGATAAGGTGCAAAACAGCTACACAATGGCACCTTATCAAGCAACAGGCTCCCTCAGTCATTGGTGTTTGTGTGCAATCATGCCATGCAATCATAGCTGAAGAGATGAGCTGGAGCCTGATTGGCATAACAGACAGTAAAACCAATCAGTGCTGACATGTTATGGAGCTGAAACTTTATTGCACGGCCGTCTGAGTCCAATTAGATTTGCACAGTAAGGAGATTAGATTTTGAATGGTACTTCCTAGGAACTATAAGGGTGATGTATAAACATAGCACACGCAGAGAAAGAGCCAAACACTGGCGTTATCTGCATTTGCAGACTCCAGATAGATGAGCCAGTGCTCGGTGTCCCCTAATGAATGAGGTGCTGAGAATTAGGATAAATTGTGCCAAACCCTGTTTGGTGGAGGTTCTTACCTTGTAAAATAAAGCATCGAAGGTACATTATACGAACTGTGAGTGAGACCTTTCTTCCCAATACTTTACAGTTTACAGTGTGTGAGATTCTATACATAACCTCCCTTTTTCAGAAAGCTTTTTACTCAGAAGTGGGCTACTGCCTGATTAAACGTTGTCTGGGGGGAGAGGGTTAGTCCCTCTTTAACAAAGCAATACAATTAAAATGAACAAAAGTAGAATAGTTTTCTTTCTAACAAGTGCTAATTTGCAGCTATTTCAAAGCACTTTCTTGCAACCTGACAAGTTATTCTACAACATTTTGGACTAATTCACTTATATAGAATATCTGATTAAAAAGATTATGCCAAGGATTATTTCCTCAGCACCCTCATTGTACAATTAATTATGCAACATGTGTCTTGCGTTCCAAAGGCCTTTTTTTTTTTTTAAAGGATTCAGACGCCACATGAGAAAGTGGGACATGTTCTAGATGGATGCTCCAGTTTACATGCGCACAAGGAGACAGTATTTGTCAGAGTACATCACACAGTTCACCTTAAAAAGTGTATAAAGAATACAATGTGATACTGTGGTGTACCTGCACACAGAGAGGTGTACATATAATAAGTGTGGCACGGGTGGGGTGGGGTGGGGTGAGAATAAATCAACTATTCGTTTCTTATTACCAGAAAATACATGATTTGGTGCATAGTAGAAACACAAGCAGCCGCCATTAATGTTAAACTCACACAATGTAACAATAATAAAAACAAAAATAATAAATGGTGCGCTCAGTGTTAGAGATGTACAAAACTGAGGTTATAACCTTGTAGATAGCAGGGTATGTGAGAACAGGACTTGTTCATACATTCCACATATGTAAAATAAACCATAACACCATAATAAAGTGTAGTTTGACTTCTGATATACTTTATATATTTTATCCAAAATATGCGTTAACAAATTCAGATTCAATCCAATTAACATCAGCATTGTCTGCAATGAAGGGTCTTCTTTATATATCACTTTGCATCCAGTGATAATCCACAAATAGACCTCCAAATAATAAAGAAGACGTTCTCACATACACTGCTATTTACAGGATATTACAACAGCTTTGTACACCATTTATATTTTGTATTTTCACTATTCTCAGAAAACTATTTTGTTAATTGTATGATAAAACCTGTATTACCTTCACCTTGCTCTGGACTGGACCCATCAGCAGATCTCTGCAATATGATGAAAAGAACATTTTTAAAAAGACACAAACAAAATAGAATATTTTATTATTTATAAAAAGTAGCTGAGAAAAGGTATTTCAACAACAGAGACAAGGTGCTACAAATAAACCATGATTTTGTAGCAATGCATGCCTTAACATTAGCCATAGTCTTATATATAATAGATGTGCATTAAAGGTACATATATGGCAATGTGCCATCATGCACGTACAGGGGTGTGGACATTTAAAATAAAATGAAAAAAAAAAAAAACTAACTAATTGTCCAGATCCCCCAAAAAATATTTTAATCCATAATATGGATAGCAACTTAGAAGACAGACCAAACAATATTTAATTGCAATCAACAAATGCAAGTAGGTAGTGAGCTTAAACAGGATTTCCAAATGAGATTTGTGGCTTACGCCATCAAAAAATAACTAAACATATACAGTCACTTGCTCATGCATATTTACCCATACATGCACGCAGTCATATACCCATACAAGAAGGCAGTCACCTTTCAGGAAATAATGCATTATTTTATGGGGACATGACTTAAAGAACATCCATCTCTTGGAATTACTTACTGCGAAAACAAACAAACAGCCTCATTCAGTTCACACACACACACACACAACCAGTCCCCAGATTTGCACACACACACTGGACCAGCCCCCAGATTTGCACGCACACACACACTGGACCAGCCCCCAGATTTGCACACACACACACACACACACACTGGATCAGCCCCCAGATTTGCACGCACACACACACTGGATCAGCCCCCAGATTTGCACGCACACACACACTGGATCAGCCCCCAGATTTGCACGCGCACACACACACACGCACACACACTCACACACTGGATCAGCCCCCAGATTTGCACGCACGCACACACACTGGATCAGCCCCCAGATTTGCACGCACGCACACACACACTGGATCAGCCCCCAGATTTGCACGCACACACACACTGGATCAGCCCCCAGATTTGCACGCACACACACACACACTGGATCAGCCCCCAGATTTGCACGCGCACACACACTGGATTAGCCCCCAGATTTGCACGCACACACACACTGGATTAGCCCCCAGATTTGCACGCGCACACACACTAGATTAGCCCCCAGATTTGCACGCGCACACACACTGGATTAGCCCCCAGATTTGCACGCGCACACACACTGGATCAGCCCCCAGATTTGCACGAACACACACACTGGATCAGCCCCCAGATTTGCACGCACACACACACACACACACACACTGGATCAGCCCCCAGATTTGCACACACACACACACACACACACACACTGGATCAGCCCCCAGATTTGCACGCACACACACACTGGATCAGCCCCCAGATTTGCACGCACACACACACTGGATCAGCCCCCAGATTTGCACGCACACACACACTGGATCAGCCCCCAGATTTGCACGCACACACACACACTGGATCAGCCCCCAGATTTGCACGCACACACACACTGGATCAGCCCCCAGATTTGCACGCGCACACACACTGGATCAGCCCCCAGATTTGCACGCACACACACACTGGATTAGCCCCCAGATTTGCACGCGCACACACACTGGATCAGCCCCCGGATTTGCACGCACACACACTGGATCAGCCCCCAGATTTGCACGCACACACACACTGGATCAGCCCCCAGATTTGCACGCACACACACACACTGGATCAGCCCCCAGATTTGCACGCACACACACACACTGGATCAGCCCCCAGATTTGCACGCACACACACACACTGGATCAGCCCCCAGATTTGCACGCACACACACACATTGGATTAGCCCCCAGATTTGCACACACACATTGGATTAGCCCCCAGATTTGCACACACACACAGAGCCTGCCCCCAGATTTGCGCACACACACACACACACACACACACACACACACACACAGAGAGACTGCCCCCAGATTTGCATAGACATCAACTACCTTCTCGCCTTGCCCCCTGCATAAAGAGGACTGGAGAGGGGGATTGTTTGATTTCCCCAGAAATCTCCTCCAGCAAGCACAGGGCGCACACACCTAAGACCAAGGATCGGTAGCCATCTTGGTTACCCCATAATGCTGTGGAACCACAATTTTATTCTCACATTAATTTGGAGACGCTGGTCTAGAACAATGTACTTCCATAAATGTACCTTTATAAAAACAGGCCTGGTCATTTATGTGTATGGCATGACATATCGCTTTAAGACTCATACTATATGTATAGACAGCAACAGTAGTTCTGTATGTATGAAAAGCAAGACCAAAGCTTAGAGAATATTACAGCTTCAGGAGATTAACTCAAAATAGTGCCATCTGGGTCAAGCCAATTAAAACACTGATCTGTGACATGCAACATATTTACATACATTTAATAAAACACAACCACACTTCTCTTACCTTCTGTCCTTTATCCTTTTGAAACACAAACACAGGAGGTGCTAGAGCAGGCTTTTCTGAAAGAAAAAAAACATTGACTTTAAAATAAAGTTTAATACATACATAGAGCTAGTAAAAGGACAATCGTGTATTCTGACATCTATACTGCTCAAAAACAATTTTACAATAATTTCCCGTTCTAAACAGGATATTTTTAACATGGCATCTCAAACAAATATTACCACATATGCATCAGATGAAAGAGCAAACTTATCAAATCACAATTCTAAAAAATATAAAAAAGCTTACTGCTTTCTACTCGCAGTGTGTGAGGTAGTAAATGGAAGCTTTCACCACAGACAAAACAAATAGCAAATAGATGTGTAGGTGTACACTATCGCTCAAAAGTTTGGGGTCACATAGCAATGCCCTTGTTTTGGAAAGAAAAACAAATAGTGTCCATTAAAATTACATCAAGAGGATCAGGAATAAAAGTTTGACTTTGTTAATGTTGTAAAAGACCTTTGTAGCCATAAAGGGGACCATTATCAGCAGCCATGACGCCTGTGTTCCACTGGCAAATTGTGTTAGCTAATCCAAGTTTATCATGTTAACCCCTTAAGGACAGAGCCTTTGAAACATTTTTGTCCTTTCTGGACAATGCCTATTTTAACATTTCTGTGCTGTTTGTGTTTAGCAGTAATTTTCTTCTTTGTCATTTGCTGTACCCACACATATTATATATTGTTTTTAATCGGGACAAGAAGGGCTTTCTATGGATGCCATCTTTTTGATCATATCTTATCATATTATTAAAAAAAAAAAAAAAATATGGTAAAAAAAAAAAAAAATACACAAATTTCTTTGTTTTTATTTGAAACAACTTCTCCTCATCGACAATAGCGAACGAAAAAACATGCTAAATAGATTCTACTATTTCTCCTGAGTACAGGGATACCACCCATGCATAGGTTTGTTGGGTTGTTTGGGGGCTAAAATGCCAAATTTGTGAGGTGCAGTTTTTTGTTTTCCAACTTGAAATTTTTACATGCAGACAGCCTGCACCCATGTCCCATTTGGGACATATTTGAAGCCAGCTAGTGTATTTTACCCCATCAACCCATATATTTTTTAAAAGAAGACACCTTAGGCTATCTCAAATGGTGGTATTTTTACACTTTCCATGCACTAATTCTACCACCAGCCTTTGTCAAACTTTGTGGTAGTAATTTTTTTGTGGTTTTTTTTCACAAACCTTGTACTTCAGACATGAATTCACAGATTTTGGTATGTGTCACTGCCAAATAACACCCTAATAAGTGTTCAGCAACATCTCTTGAGTACAGGGATACCACCCATGCATAGGTTTGTTGGGTTGTTTGGGGGGTAAAAGGCCAAATTTGGTAGGTGCAGTTTTTGGTTTTCCAAATTAAAATTTTGACATGCAGACCGCCTGCACTCATGTCCCATTTGGGACATATTTGAAACCAGCCAGTGTATTTTACCCCATCAACCCATATATTTTTTAAAAGAAGACACCTTAGGCTATCTCAAATGGTGGTATTTTTACACTTTCCATGCACTAATTCTACCACCAGCCTTTGTCAAAGTTTGTGGTAGTAATTTTTGTGTGGTTTTTTTTCACAAATATTGTATTTTAGACATAAATTCACAGATTTTGGTATGTGTCACTGCCAAACAATAACCCAATATGTGTTCAACAACATATCCTGAGTACAAGGATACCACCCATGCATAGGTTTGTTGGGTTGTTTGGGGGCTAAAGGGCCACATTGTGAAGGTGCGCATTTTCAACTTGGAATATTGACGTGTAGTCAGCCTGAGCCCATCTTTCATTTGGGACTTTTTTTTTTTTTTAAGTAGGACAGTGTATTTTACCCCAAAAAGTATATATTTTGTAAAAGTAGACACCCTAGGCTATTTTAAATGGTGTTATTTTAACACTTTCCATGCACCAATTCTACCCCCAGCCTTTGTCAAAGTTTGTGGTAGTCATTTTATTGTGTATTTTTTCCCACATACATTGCACTTTAGACACAAATTCACATATTTCGGTATGTGTCACTGACAAACAATACCACAATATATGTTCAGCAACATCTCCCGAGCACAGGGATACCACCCATGCATAGCTTTGTCAGCTTTGTTAGGGGTTGAAAGGCTACATTTGAGAGGTGCGCTTTTTGATTTTCAAACTTGGAATTTGAACATGTAGAGCAAGGAAGGGGTTAATAGCTCTTATAAGAGCCTTTGTAGTACTGTACAAAAAAATTAACCCCTAAAAATGCACAGACAAGAAAAAAATTTCTGCTGTGCAGTGATCAGTGGCAGGGAAGGAGTTAATACACTACACTATACAAAAGGTATGGTTTTTTAAAAGCCCTTGGGACTCACAATTTATTAACATTTTATTTAATTTATTACAATTTAAAAATTATGTTATACAGATCTGTCTCTTTCCCTCACTAAAACTCAAGTAAGGAGAGGGAGGCAGATCCATATGGGTCAGAACAATATTTACGAACCAGACGAATGGTGATGCTCATCTGAGAAATCACCAAACCACCTTTGCCACTGATCGGTGGGTGTTGCACAATGCCTCTACCTAGAGGCATTGTAGCAACACCGTACACAGCGATCAATTGCAGGGAAGGGGTTAAATACTGGAAATGGCTTTTATAAAAGCCCTTGGTGTTTAAAATTTTATTAAATATTTTTTTAATTATTTTATTTTATTTTTTTACTTGATCTGATCTGTCTCTCTCCCTTACTAAAAGTAGTAAGGTGAGGGAGGCAGATCAATACTTGTCAAAGGCAATATTTAGTAATATTGCCTTTGACAGTATGGTAAGTGCTCATCAGAGCACTTACCATACATGCCTGCACACAGATCACATAGATCTGCTGTGCCGGCATCGATTAGCTCCCCCTAGAGCATCGGAAGTGAAATACTTTCACTTCCGATGCTCTTGCCATTAGAAGGGAAACGCTGCCTGTACAGGCAGCGTTCCCTTCTACTGAGCCGATGGGGTCGCTCAGGAGAGCGACCACCATCGGCTCTGGGGAGCAGAACGGTGTTGTTAAGTGCCTCGCTGGCGAGGCACTTTAACAACACCGGAGATGCTTAGAAAGCGAACGATCATTCGCTTTCTAAGCACATGTGTGCAGCGGGCGCAGCCATTTTTAAATGGCTGCTACGATCACTCCGTGGAGTGATCGTAGCGCGCCCCTGCACATTTGGGGGGTGTTGCACAATGCCTCTACCTAGAGGCATTGTAGCAACACCGTTAGAGTAAAGAAAGCGACCGCTGGTCGCTTTCTTTACTCCATTTAGTGCATGACGTGCCAGGCACGTCACCTGTCGGCAAGTCCTCGATTTGCCGTGACGTGCCTGGCACGTCACCTGTCGTTAAGGGGTTAAAAGAATAAGTGATCATTAGAAAACCTTTTTGCCTTCTTTAGAATACATAGAAACATATAATGTGTCAGCCGATAAGAACCAGGCAGTCTATCTAGTCTGCCCAATTTTCTAAATACTTTTATAAGTCGCAAATCTTCTATGAAGGATAGCCTTGTGCCTATCCCAAGCATGCTTAAAATCCTTGACTGTGTCTACCTCTACCACTTCCGCTGGAAGGGTATTCCATACATCCACTAACCTCTCAGTAAAGTAATACTTCTCGATATTACTTTTAAAATCCTTTTACCTCTAATTTAAGACTATGTCCTCTAGTTGTGGTAGTATTTATTCTTTTTTTTAATTGAAAATTTTTATTTGAGTCACTAGAAGTCAAAAAAACAATATTGAAGTACATACATCAATATTGTGATATTAAGTACAATACAAGCACTAAAATGGAATATCAGTCAAGTACAGTTTTTAAACATTAACTTTAAATCTAGTTGTCCTGGTATGTTGTGAGAAAACAGGTAGAAGACTCAATACGAATTCCTGTTTGACTACATAGTAGATGGTTCAGATCTCTTCATACTCACGTCATGAATTTATTATGCTCTCTAAATGGCTGCATAGTTCCCTATGCATCCATGTATCAATAGACAGTGCCCAATTTATTGAGGCTCATGGATAGAGGCACATACACACACAACAAGTTGGCCATTTTTAATTCCCTTAAATGTGTTATCCTTCCCTGCTGCTTTACCTCAGTGCAGGGGAGGGGGACATTCATGTTGCTACAGTGTCTGAACCTCTAAAGGGAGAGATTGGTACAGTGTAAAAAGGATCTTGAAGAAGGAAGGCTATCACTCCATACGCTGGGGAGAGTGTATGATTGCAGTAAATTTCTTCCTAAAACAGGACAATGACCCAAAGCACAGTTCCAAACTATGCAATTACTATTTAGGGAAGAAGCAGTCATCTAGTATTTATGGACTATAATGGAGGGGCCAGCACAGTCACCTGATCTCAACCTTATTGAGTTGTTATGGGAGCATCTTGGCAGTTTTGTATGTAAGAAGTGCCTATCAAGACAATTCAACTTGTGGGAGGTGTTATCTTCGGATAACTTCAACAAATTGACAACTAGATTGCAAGGCTGTAATTGCTGCGAATGAAAGATCCTACAAAAGGCAAAGTTTGAAGGACACTTAATTAAATAAAAAAAAAAAATCTTTCTAACCTTGTCAACATGTTCATCAAAACAATGACATTTCGAAATGACTACACATTTGAACAGCAGTCTAGTGACCACATTTATTTATTGAAAGCTAGATTTGCTCCGGATTGCAAATTAAATATAATATTAGCATAATGCATAAATGGCAATGATGAATAAATGTAGTAAGTGCATGGGGGATTATAGGTGTCAGTTTTCCATGCAAAAGAAAAAACCCTCTGGTGAGACAAAAAGAATACTTATATGTATGAAATGCAGAACAGTTGTATTTACATTAAATATTAAAAGTATGATGGGCATTACTGAAAAATGAAAAGAAAATGTTATCCCATTAGATTTCTCCAGTTATTACAAGTACTTTAAGCAGAGATCATAATGTATTGTACACCTCAAGGTATATGGGTATCTACAGAGGACTGGACAAATTCTAGTAGATGAATGTGCTAAAATTCTACTCTAGCACCCAAGTATTTCTAGATATTTTATATTGAGGTCTATGGATTTTACACACATAAAACAAAATTTTAAAAAAATCTGTAAATACAAACCATCCAAAACAATTAGCCGACATATTATATGAACGGTTGGGCCTACCCTGGAATTATGCAAATCATTCTTGGTTCATCTAATTCACACATTAAGAAATCTAGCAATTTTCTTACTTTGAAAATTCATGGCTTAATAGATGAAATACTACTACTACTACTAATAATAATAATAATAATAATTGGGTTAAAAGAGTGCTTATTTACATTGTGACTAAAAATGTTTGACCTCTTAGTGACATGACTTTTTTGGCTTGTCCGACACTTGGTGACATGGGCTGTTTTAACATTTCTGAGGTGTTTGTGTTTTGCTGTAATTTATTTCTGTCTCATTTAGTGTACCCACACAAACTATATATCGTTTTTATCGTTATAAGAAGGGCTTTCTTTTGATACCATTATTTTGATAATAGCATATAATTTGATGTAAAAAAAATTATAAAATATGGCAAAAAAATTTAAAACATTTTTTTTTATTATGACTTATTTGAAAAATCGTATACTCATGTACAAGAGACAACAAAAAAAACCACTGCTTAATAGTTTCTATTATATCCTGAGTTCAGAAATAGCCCATGTTTTATGTTTTTGTGCTTTTTTTATTCATGTTACAGGGCCAGAACTATAAGTAGTGCAAAGCTATTTTAAAATCCTTTTTTTCAAATTTAGCGATAGTGACATTGTAACACTGATTTCTGTACTAAATCCATGAATGACCCCCAACATGTACATATTTGTGAAAACTAGACCACTCAGGGCATTTAACTTGGGGTATTTTGACACATTTCATGTAGCCATTTTACCACCAATCTTTGCCAAAGTTTGCAGCAAATTTTTTTACATTTTTCACATAGATTGCAATTAAGGTAAACATTACCTTAAAATGTGAATGGGTATTTCCAAATAACACCTCAATATGTGTTCAGCAACATCTCCTGAGTACAGGGATCCCACCCATGCATAGGTTTGTTGGTTTGTTTTGGGGCTAAAAGGCCACATTTAGGGGGTGCGCAAGTCCAACCTGGAATTTTGACATGTAGTCAGCCTGTGCCCATGTTCAATTTGGAACATTTTTGAAGCCGTCCAATGAATTTTACCCCATCAAACCATATATTTTTGGAAAATAGACATCCTAAGGTATTTCAAAGCAACATCTCCCGAGTACAGGGATCCCGCCCATGCATAGGTTTGTTGGTTTGTTTTTTGGCTAGAAGGCAACATTTGTGAGATGCGCATCTCAAAATTCCAACTCCGTGTCCTATATGGGATACATCTTTGAAGCCAGCCAATGTAATTTACCCCCACCAAACCATATATTTTTTTTTACGGTAGACACCCATCACTCCTTGTGGCAAGGGCTCAGCAGCCACCGATACATCACTTGATGTAGATGAACTCTGAGTCCGCGGCCTCAGAATCAGTGCGTAAGCAGTGATCTCGAGCAAAGAAGGGGTTAATAGCTCTTAGAAGAGCCTATCTAGTACTGTAATACATTACAGTACGAAGTAATTAATCCATAAAACAGTGCAGACAGCAAAACATACTGTTGCTGTGCAAGATTACTGCGTATACAGTGATGAATGGCAGGGAAGGGGTTAATACACAGTGAAAGACTTTCATAAAACCTGACAATTTTATAAAATGTTATTTTATATGACTAATACTGATCTGTCTCTTTCCGTCACAAAAATGTAAGTGAGGAGAGGGAGGCAGATCAATATTTGTGAATATTGATCCGACCAATTTTGATCTGACCAGGGCAAATGGTGAGCTTAATTGAGAAATCACCAAGCCGCCTTTGCCACTAATTCGCTGTTACTGATCGCTATGCGCTCAGACACCTAAAAAAAAAAAAAATTCTCAAATATTTTTACTTTACATGTAATCCCCTAGCGGGTATGTGTAAAAATAAATGAATAAATATGCAGACAGATAAAAATTGCTTTGACGTCAATATCATTGCGTAAGCAGTGATCGACGGCAATGAAGGGGTTAATAACTCTTAGAAGAGCCTTTGTAGTACTGTAATAAATTACAGTACAAAAAAAATTAACCCGTAAAAAATGCACAAACAGCAAAAATAAATGCGCTGATGGGCACGATCACTGCTTACGCAAGATCAGTGGCAGGGAAGGGGTTAAACGCAGGGAATTGCTTTAATAATTTTTTTTTTATTGTTTTATTATTCATGTGTTCTGTATTTATTATTTTTTTGTACTTTTACTAACTTTTCTTACTTTGATCTGTCTCTCTCCCTCACTAAAAAAAATGTGAGGAGAGGGAGGCAGATCATAACTGGTCAGATCAATATAGGGTTAATATTGATCTGACTAGTCAGTGGGGATGCTCATCAGAGCATCCCCACTGCTTGTCAGTGTGCCTGGCAGTCACCGTTTGCCTCTGTGAAGAGGCAATCGTGTGGCAGCCAGAGAGCACAGGAAGCAGGTACTTCCTGCCTCCTGTGCTCTTGCCCTTAGAAGGGCAGCGCCATCTTGGTCACTATCGTGCATTTTTTTTTTGTGTTCCTGATTGCCTCGACTTGCGAGGCAATCAGAAACACTTTCTGAGCATAGGAAGCGAAAAATTTGCTTCCTATGCTCGTTTTTGAAATGCCCGCTCTCCGGAGCGATCGAAATGCCGACGGGCATTTTTTCAGTATTGAACGATGCTTCCATTCGGAAGCATCGTTTCAATACTGCTTGAGCACTGAAAGCGGGAAAAACTCAGCTTTCAGTGCTCGTTTTGACACAGGACGGACCTAGTCCATCCTGTGTCGCCAAGGGGTTAATGTGACAAATTCGATTGGCAGAATAGGGCCATGGCAACATCAGAAAATAACAGTACATTTCATTTTAACAGTTCTTGTAAACAGTATTTTTTTCTGTATACGGAGAAACACCTCCATTTAGGTAGGGGATTTAGTATTTCTCATTTAATCTTAACCCCTACCTGACATAGACGGTCTAGATCCATCCTGTCTGGCAAACAGTTACCTACATTGGACGGACTAGGTCCGTCCTACGGTTAAATGAGTGGTGTTTGCGATCTAAGTTCGCTAACACCGTTCAACGGTGATGCTTTAATGCCTCGAGGTCGAGCCATTAATCATCACTGACATTCCGTGCCTAGGGCACCTGTGATCGCTCCACGAAGCAAAATCGCAGGCGCCATATTGGAGAGCAACATGCTCCTCCAATGAGCATCGAAAGTGAAAAAAAAAATAACTTCTGTTGCTCTGATGCTGTCGCTAGACTGCCCCTAGAGGCAGTCAGAAACACTGCAATTAAAAAAAAATAAAAAAAAGCCTTTTATTAGCTTAAAGGGAGACTCCCACCAAAAAGAAAGAAAAGGTTTTACTTTTTTTATTGTTAATTTCAGATATATTTTTTGTTTTCTGATCTGACTGTATTTAATAAAATTTTATTCATGGGAATTATTAACAAAATGGAGCCAGGAGATAAACACCTAATGTTATTTTTCCTTTTATATGCAATTAATTCAAGCATATTAAAAAAAAAAAAAGTGGCATATGATTAATATATGTGTTTGTTTTAAATGACCAGGTTATCTAGTTACATCTTATGTAAGTGGTAGTGCCCCTTTAAAATCTAAAGTTAGGGTTATAATAATGGTTAGGGTCACAGTGAAATTAGGGTTACAATTAAATTAAATTTCTAATAAATTAAGGGTTTCCATAGGGGTTAAAAATTTAGGGTTCCGGTTGGGGTCAAAAGTACACTTTAGATCAGAAAACAAAAAAAACACTTTTTGGTTATTGCCCTATAACTCACAAAAAAACAACAGAAAATATTGAGACAAGCATATGACAAATCTCGGGACAAAATTCAAAAACTATTTAGACGGTCTTTTTTACTGTGTGTATTTGTGTAAATGATTTTTTAGGCCAAATTTAGAAAAAGTGTTTGTTTTTTGGGGATTGTATCACCTTAATATTTATTTTACTGTGAATGTAGAAAATAAAAAAACAACGATTGAGGATACATATACACACACACAGTCACATACACAGTCAGTCAGAAAACTGCTGATCAATTAATATGTCCCCCATCCCTGCTGCTATATACCTCATTGCAAGGAAGGGGGCATTTCCGTTCCAGCTTGGACTGTGCTAAGAGGCACAGACCATCTTTGTTGCTAGCCCTGCTGAGCACAGCCGGCGCTATAGCGTGGTGTGTGAGGGGTTGGAGCAGAAAGTCTGTGCAGCAGGTGCACACACACTCTGCTCCCTCACGCGCCACTGGATTAAATTTATTTATTTTTTTAAATTACCAGGCGGGACTCACAGTACCCAGGCCTGATTTCCTGGTCGCCATGGTGACCGAGGTTTGTTGAGCCCTGCGTTATATTGTGAGATTATAAACACTAAAGAGGCAGCTTTTACAGCAATAACAAATCATGTGACTGTTTTATATATCACATGACTACATGTTGCAATATTTTAAACAGCAAGATTATGATGCATAGATCTGTTAGAAACCTACTCACACACAAAAAAAAAAAAACTCTAAGTGGATTCAGCTCATTATAGAAAATGTTTATTTCCACCATTTTTGTGTAAATTTATCCATGGGGCTATACACTGAAACTGAACTGATGTGATCAATGAACCTGGAATCAGGCATTCATTTTATAATTGGAAAACATCTCCAATCACCAATCTGAACACAAGCCTCCATTTTACATAAATTACCACTCCAGGTTGAGGGAAAAATATTAATGCATATTAAAACTGCTAAAAATGGTCTCCTCCATCCCCCAACAACAATCAGCCAAAGGGCATCTCTACAGAGAGATTTGGGGATACACATGGTGCATGCATATGACCTCACACAACGAGTACTACTTATTATATTTTCAATGCGGCATTCTCCTGTAACTCAGAATTCATCCAAATTACGAAGATTGTGGGGTATAGTTTTTTCAATGCCGAAATATGCACAAACTATGCATAGTTGAGCATGCAAAAATAGGGCAGGCATTATGCAGCATGCTCCACCAGGTGCTTTAAAAACCATTCTGTTAATTATGCCATGATCTACAATGCTTTTAAAAGTCCCTGTTCATCCCACATCCCACTCTCAGGATTGTCTCTGAAGGAGGCAATGGACAACCAGAAGGAGATCCTCAGCAGCTGAGAAGTAAGGTTTAAACAGGCATAAAACTGGACCTGCCAAAATATATTTTTTGCATCATCACAAACACTTAAAAACAACCAACACCGTGTATTTTAACCTGTTCAGCAGTGTTTGGTTTTTTGTCCTTTTAACCCCTTCATGACTGGACTGTTGTGCATTGATGACCGTGGCTGTTTTAACACTTCTGCGGTGTCTTTTAGCTGTAATTTTCTTCTCTGTAATTTGCTGTACCCACACAAATTCTATATTGGTATTTTGTCAGGTCAAAAAGGGCTTTCTTTTGACGCCATTATTCTGTTGATATCACTTATTGGATTATGAAAAAATATGTTTTTATAAATAGGTTACCTTTGCATTATAGTTAGTACTTTGACTTTGGCAAAATGTTCATAAGTTAAATGAACATTAAACATTGTTTAACCCTTGCTTCCTTGAAGGAAGCAAGAGTTAAACAATACATGCAAGTAAATCTGACGAGTATCTTAATAGATACACGTGGGTTTACTATCTGCCATCTCTCACATTTGAGACACAGCAGTTCCTGGCTGTCAGCACGCAAACAGCCAATCAGAGCGGGGGCTTACCCCACTCTGACATACGATTGCGAGGGTCTCTTGCTGCTAGCGCAGAGAGAGACTATCGTTTTTGCATGGGACTAGCAGGACTAGTTAAGGTCCCCCCTGCTGATCCCATGCAAAAACGATGGTCGACCAGACGACTGCCTGCTTCCTATGGAATCATGGCAGCTGTCGGTCAGAAGATAAACTGGTGTGTTCTATCAAAAGTACAAGCCAGTTTATCCTCATACTAGGGACAACTAAAATTTCACTTGTACTTCTATATTAGAAGCACAAGTTAAAGATAAACATTTACCGTCCCTTTTAGGGTTGTAGGTCGCAAGGTCTCACTCCAATAGCATCCTTTGGCTAGATGTATTAATGCTGGTACTTAACACTTTAGACAATTACATATCTATATATATATCTATATCTATCTTTATATATTGATGTACCTACATCTGACTGTAAAAAAATAATATTGGCTAGTAACACTGCCTGTCTGGCTGTTAAATATTTCCAGCCTCACTCATCTAATAGTCATCACAGTACTGCTTTTACCATTTACTATGTTACTTGTCTATTATTGATATAAAAAGCTACAGTTAAATGTATACAATCACATAACTAATGCCATAGTGTGAAAAAGACTACACAACAGCAATTAAATTGTTGTGCGATAGGCCAGACCAAGTCAAAGTTCTTTGAAAAGATTTAGAGGGGGAAAAAAACAACATTTGATTATACTCTAATCAGATTTTATCCAAGACAGATTATTCTAGCCTGGTCACGTGATGCGAGTAAACAAAGTGATAAGGTGTAAGGATAACTTGGAGGAAGCATGTACATGGGAGATATGATAGAAACCTTCAAATATAAAAAGGGAATCAACGCAGTAAAAGAGGAGAGAATATTTAAAATAAGAAAGACTACCTCAACAAGGAGATAATCTTAAATTAGAGGGGCAATGTTTTAAAAATATCAGGAAGTATTACTTTACTGAGAGGGTAGTAGATGTATGGAATAGCTTTCCAGCAGAAGTGGTAGAGGTTGATACAGTGAAGGATTTTATGTGTGGGATAGACACAAGGCTATCCTACATAGAAGATAAGGCCAGGGACTAATAAAAGTATTTAGACTAGATGGGCCAAATGGTTCTTATTTGCTGACACATTCTATGTTTCTATGATATGTTGTCAAAGAAGGCAAATGAAAACTTTATGAATGTATGCTGAATAGTGAATAAAATATTGTTTATGTGGTTAAACGACAAGGCCAACAAAAGGTTTCAATAAGGACAAAAAAAACTTGTTTAGAGATGTTCCCCTCTTCTGCCATAATTTTTTGACAGCACCATCTAAAACCAGCTTACACCATTCTGATGATACTAGAAGGCTCTCAATTACATACAGGGGTAAAAGTCAAGTAAAAGACTAGGAGGTGGAAAAATACTGAATACTAAAGGAAGGTTAGT